>JALIGW010000018.1:9892030-10342030 GCA_023053685.1 Diadophis punctatus similis
TAGAGACACACAATATAGCTTGCAAGTATAACACACAGCAGTAGCTGCAAACTGGGCAATGTGTGTGGGGTCTCGTAAGACAGAGCAAGGCAGCTATCTTGGGCATAAGATGCCACACAGTGAGCAAAAAGTTCTGTGGAAAAACTAGAGAGTCACAGTCAATGCTGCACCCTTACGTTGGCCTAGTGGCTGAGACCAGTGGTGAAATTCAATTTTTTTTTACTACCAGTTCTGTGGGCGTGGCTTGGGTGTGGTGTGGCTTGGTGGGGGTGGCTTGGTGGGCATGGCAGGGGAAGGATACTGCAAAATCTCAATTCCCACCTCACTCCAGGGGAAGGATACTGCAAAATCTCCATTCCCACCCCACTCTGGGGCCAGCCAGAGGTGGTATTTGCCGGTTCTCCGAACTGCTCAAAATTTCCGCTACCGGTTCTCTGACCTACTCAAAATTTCCGCTACCGGTTCTCCGAACTATTCAAAATTTCCGCTACCGGTTCTCTGACCTACTCAAAATTTCCGCTACCGGTTCTCCGAACTACTCAAAATTTCCACTACCGGTTCTCTGACCTACTCAAAATTTCCGCTACCAGTTCTCCGAACTACTCAAAATTTCCGCTACCGGTTCTCTGACCTACTCAAAATTTCCGCTACCGGTTCTCCGAACTACTCAAAATTTCCGCTACCTGTTTTCCAGAAGTCAGAACCTGCTGGATTTCACCCCTGGCTGAGACCTTCAGAGTCCATGGAGGACATTGTCCCCTTAGCTGTGTTTACCCAAAACTCCCAACATGAAGATGCTCAGCTGAATATCAGATTTGAGGAGAGGCTATCTTGTCCTCCACAGACAGCAATACAACAGGTCTTGTCCATCAGGATTACAACTACCGAAACAATCGCCAAAATATTAATACTGATAGTCCTTGACATACAACCACTCATCTAGTGACCGTTCGAAGTTACAGCGGCACTGAAAAAAGTGACTTATGGCCATTTTTTACACTTAACAACCATTGCAGCATCCCCATGATCGAAATTTGGATGCTTGGCAATTGGTTTATATTTATGACAGTCGTAGTGTCCCGGAATCACGTGATCACCTCTTGCGACCTTCTGATCAGCAAATGGGAAGCTGGATTTACTTCACAACTGTGTTACTAATTTAACAACTGCAGTCATTCACTTCACAACTGTGGCAAGAAATGTTGTAAAATAGGGCAAAACTCACTTAACGACGGTCTTGCTTAGCAATGGAAATTTTGGGCGCAATTATGTTATGCTAGAATTTTTAATTGTATATTTACTGAGCGTTTTTATTTGTTCTGGTCTCTGGTCTATGACTGTAATATACTGAATTGATTACCTGTGGTCATACGTTGAGGACTACCTGTAATTATGGCTTCTACTGCAATTATGTCACCGTTAGTTGTATGCCGCATGGGCAACTCAATAAATTGAATTATTAAATAAAGTACGAGACAAGTACAGTGGGAACTACCGTAGTTTTAAAAAAGCTAGTTGAAAAGAGCCTCTAACCCAGTGTTTCTCAACCTTGGCAGTTTGAAGATGTGTGGACTTTAACTCCCAGAATTCCACAGCCAGCGTTGCTGGCTGTGGAATTCTGGGAGTTGAAGTCCACACATCTTCAAACCACCAAGGTTGAGAAACACTGCTTCTAACCAGTTTAGTTTTCCGACAAAATACGTTGGCTGCAAACTATTTTGCCAACATCTTCAACAGTTTCTTTTCTGGATGCATTTCAAGATTAAGGCCAAACTATGATCAGTAAAGCCACTCAGCAAAATCGTCCAAGCAAACAGAATAGGAGAGCATAATGTACCACAGCTGATATGTCAAAGCCAGATTCAACCAGAGATGACTTGTAATGGGTGGGTATTTGCTTTCCATGTCCACAAATGAAGAAGAACCCAAAACAAGGCCAGGCTTGATCCTGACACCATCAAGAGACAGCCTTAAAAAAATAAAATGGGGCAAAACTCGGTTAACAACTGTCTCGCTTAGCAACAGAAATTTTGGGCTCAATTGTGGTCATAACTCAAGGACTACCTGTACCAGGTAGAGGTACATTGGACTGAAAAATAGCCAGCCTAGAGTAGAATAATCATGAACTTCAATCTTCCTCTTCTAGAAATTAGTAACTAAGGATGAGCCATTTCTGGCTATCCATGTCTTCTTCATGTGATCTTGACTGGGTCAGCTCTGCCAGAGAGGAAGGCAAGTGAAAGAATGGTGCAGTTTTTTACACTGGCAGGAAAGGAATTTGCAGCTCTGCTTGCGGTTTTCCAAGGCTTATTCACACTACTCTAGCACTGCCATGGCATTCCACCTGGAATACTGCATCCAGATTTGACGAAAAAGATGTTGAGATTTTGGGGAAAGTGCAGAGAAGAGCAGCTAAGATGATTAAAGGCCTGGAAATTAAAACATACGAAGAATGGTTGCAGGAACTAGGTGTGGCTAGTCTAGAGAAAATAGCAATAGCACTTAGACTTCTATACCACTTAATAGTCCTTTACAGCCCTCTCTAAGTGGTTTACAGAGTCAGCCTCTTGCCCCCAACAATCTGGGTCCTCATTTTACCCACCTCGGAAGGATGGAAGAAGGCTGAGTCAACCTTGAGCCGGTGAGATTTGAACAGCTGAACTGCTGAACTAGCAGTAGCCTGCAGTGCTGCATTTAACCACTGCACCATCTCGGCTGGTGAGGAGGACTAGGGGTGACGTGGTAGCAGTATTCCAATATTTGAGGGGCTGCCACAAAGAAGAGGGAGTCAACGTATTTTTCGATGCACCAGAAGGCAAGACAAGAAACAATGGATGGAAACCAATCAAGGAGAGAAGCAACCTGGAATTAAGGAGAAATTTCCTAACAGTGAGAACAATTAAGTGAGGACGGTTTGCCTTCAGAAGTTGTGGGTGCTCCAACTCCGAAGGTTTTTAAGAAGAGACTGGACAGCCACTTGCCTGAAATGGTATATAGGGTCTCCTGCTTGAGCAGTGGGTTGGACTAGAAGACCTCCAAGGTTCCTTCTAGCTCCACTCTGAATTTATTATAAAGGTTTCGTACAGAGCAGAAAAGTGGAGCGCAGACCTGCCAAAGTTTTAAAGAGGATTTTGGGGGGTTGGGAGGAGGAGGAGAAGGATCATAACAAGAAATCTACCATTGAATCAGGGGAGACATGATAGCAGTGTTCTGATATATCAGGGGCTGCCACAAAGAAGAGGGGGTCAACCTAGTTTCAAAAGCTCCAGAAGGCAGGACAAGAAGCAATGGGTGGAAATTAATCAAGGAGAGAAGCAACCTAGAACTAAGGAGAAATTTCCTGGCAGTGAGAACAATTAATCAGTGGAACAACTTGCCTCCAGAAGTTGTGGGTGCTCCAACACTGGATGTTTTTAAGAAGAGATTAGATAACCATTTGTCTGAAGTGGTGTAGGGTATCCTGCCTAGCAGGAGGTTGGACTAGAAGACCTCCAAGGTCTCTTCCAACTCTGTTGTTCTATTTTTTATTTATTTATTTTGTCAACACGTGTACAAGATAACAGGTATGATATAAACATAAACAAAAGCAAAGTATGTATAGGTAAATTTAGACAATAGGACAGAAGGACAGGGACGGTAGGCACAATGGTGCGCTTATGCACGCGCCTTACAGATCTCTTAGGAATGGGGAGAGGTCTACTGTAGACAGTCTAAGGTTAAAGTTTTTGGGGTTTGGGGAAGAAACCACAGAGTCAGGTAGTGCAAAAAGATATTGTAGTAGTCTTCGGCAGTATTACAGCTTCTGCCTTTGGGTTTCCTTAGCATGATTCTGTGTTGAAATTTTCACCAGCGTTTCCTCTTCGAAACCTGCACGTACCAACAGATCTTTCAGGAGATCTGTGACCAGAAATGTCTGTAGTGTTTTTTGAGGTTAAATCTTTGAGTTGAAAAATGGACGAGTGCCGTTCTTAGTGCGGGAAAAAAAAAGTAAATCTGACGTGATTTAGAAGAGCTGTGAATATCCGAGAGTGTCCCTGGTTATAATAATACCTCGGTTTTAACCCAGGCCGCCATCTTCTTTTGAATTTGACGTCAAAGAAGACCCAGGTAGTCCTCCGCGTACGGCCACAATGGGAACCAGAATTTCTGTTGCTAAGCAAGACGATTGTTAAATGAATCACGCCTGCTTTTATTTATTTTTTTGCTAAATGTATTTGCCACCTTTAGCGGTTAAATAATCAACAGGCAGACTTGGTTAACTCACCCCTGAGAGATTCGGAAGACCGTCTGCTGGATTCACGTCAGCAAATAACCATGGCAACGACTGACAGCTTATGGATATTTTAAAGCTATCCGCAGCAAAAGTCTAGAAAAGAGACATATTCATATACAGTATCTCCTACCTGCTGAGGCTGAATTCCATTATTTCCATGCCCGTTGTAAAACCTTTGTTAGGAATCTAGACCAGGGATGGGGTCCTAACTCCCAATCCACAGCACAGGAGTTCCAAGTGGGATAAAGAGCTGCTTTCTGTTTAATCCCATAGAGATTAAACAGTTGTACGCCACCCTGAGTCCTCAGGGAGTAGGGCCGCATATAAGAACACTAAGATAGATAGATAGATAGATAGATAGATAGATAGATAGATAGATAGATAGATAGATAGATAGATAGATAGATAGATAGATAGATAGATAGATAGATAGATAGATAGATAGATAAATTTCTCACTGGTTTTGTTCACGCCGATCTCACTTGGATTGCTAATTTAGCTTGCCCTGCCCTCATCTCTCTGCTCTGGTCTTTTGGAGAGACAAAAAATAAAATAGAAATAGAAATCCAGAAAAACGTGTCTTGATACAAAAAAGGCTCTGGTGAAATGCAGGTAGTCCTCAGCTTAGGGCCAACATTGATGTCGCTAAGCGAGACATTTGCTCAGCGAGATTTGCCCCATTTTACGACCTTTCTTGCCACCGTCGTGAAGTGATTCGCTGCCGTCGTTAAGTTAGTCAGACAGTTGTGAAGTGAATCTGGCTTCCCTAACTGACCTGGCTTGGCGGAAGGTCGCAAAAGGGGATCACTTAGCCATGCGAATTCTGGTCCCAATTGTAGTCGTAAGCCGAGGACTAACTGTATGGGGAATCCAGGGTAGAAGGCAGGAATTGCTGCAGCTCCAGCAGAGGTGGGTTCCTTCCGGTTCGGACCGGTTCTATAGAACCGGTAGTAACGTGGCGGCCTGGGTCGCTGGAACCGGCAGCGACCCAGACCTGCCATGCCCCCGAGCTGGTTCTCACAGTGGCGCCATAGGCGGCGCCATCTTGTTTTTTGCTTCTGCGCATGCACAGAAGCTTTTTTTAAGTATTGTGCATGTGTGCGCCCGCCCCACGCGGCGTATCCCTGAGCGAACCGGCAGTAGAAGAATTCAGAACCCACCCCTGAGCTCCAGCCACTACCCATTGCTGTGAATGGATGGGTATGTCCAATGTTTACCCTATCAACTCTATCCAGCCCTGATGGAAGAATACACTCCGTGCCTTGTGCCACAGTGATCTCCTGGATGAGTGTTGGTTGCCGGGTGCTACCCAGGTCGACTTCATTGGAATGTGCCGTGCAATGTTTCTACTGTAAACGTTGGTGTTGTTTGTTCCTCGCTGTAAGAAGCTCCAACAAACACACTGATCCGGGGCTGCTGCTGGACAACCAGTGTGATGTAGAGGTTCAGGGATTGGGGAAGGACTGGAGACATCCAGATCCAAGTCCAGCCTCACCCATGAAAATTGACTTTGGCCCAGTCATGTTCTCTCAGCTCAACATCTTTTTTATATCGTGGTGACCAAAACTGGATGCAATATTCTACGTGTGGTCTTACCAATGCCTTATAAAATGGTGTTAACACTTATTTATTTTATTTAGTTAGTTAGTTTGTCAAACATGTACAAGATAACAGGTATAGTATAAACATAAATATGAACATAGTAAATGGGTACGAAAAAATGGAGGCAGTAGGACAGGGACGGTAGGCACGCTGGTGCGCTTATGCACGCCCCTTACAGACATCTTAGGAATGGGGTGAGGTCAATAGTAGACAGTCTAAGGTTAAAGTTATGGGGGTTTGGGGATGTAACAACAGAGTCAGGTAGTGCATTCCATGCATTGACCACTCTGTTACTGAAGTCGTATTTTCTGCAATCGAGTTTGGAGCGGTTTACCTTGAGTTTGTATCTATTGTGTGCTCGTGTATTATTGTGGTTGAAGCTGAAGTAGACATTAACAGGTAGTACGTTCTAGCACAGTGCTCCCCAACCTTTTGTCACCCTCGGCACACCATAGCCTCTCCCAAAATTCCACGGCACACCACATACAAAAATTGGATAAAAAACAAATATAATCTTCAAAATATCATTTTGAAGAGTATAATAGTATAGGAATGTCAAACTGGGCATAACAGAATTACTTGATTTATTATTTTATTTGATAATTAGGTAGGACTACGCAAACTTAAAAATTAGAACACAATGCAGAAAACGACAGATAGGTAATACCTAATAATGAACACTGCTCTGTCCAGGCCCTGTAGACTTGTGATCAGGACAATCGTGAGCGGGGGAAGGGGGGGATAGAACTTCTCGGACTCAGAGCTGTAGGGCTGCGGCCGCACATCGAATGCAACAAAACATTGCTGGGCAAAATCTAGCATTCGGTGGGCGGCAGGCCGTTCTGGATATGATGTGAGCTTTTGCCGCGGCACACTTGGCATGGCCTCACGGCACACCAGTGTGCCACGGCACACTGGTTGGGGAGCACTGTTCTAGCAGATAATTTTGAGTGCTATGTTTAGGTCGGACCGTAGGCGTGATCACGTGATCGTCATGTGATCTTGACTCTATCCCTCTGTTTATGCAGCCTAGGACTGTGTTGGCTTTTTTGGCAACTGCAGCACACTGCTGGCTCATATTTAAGTGTCTACTAGGACTCCAAGGTTAAGACTAAATAAGGGAAAAGATTTGCAGAAAGGTCAGGGCCCAAATTATAGGGAGGGATTTATAAAGAGGGAAGCCTACTGGCCCTACTTTAACTTTATTCAAGGAACGATCATGTGATTTCAGAAAAACCAAATCTTTGGGTAAGCAGAAAGAGGAAGCAGCCCGAAAGACGAGCTGTGCCATCTGTTTGCTGCTGAGAAATCACAGCCAACAAATGCGACATGCAAAAAAAAAGTGTGGCACTGCACAGCTCTTTTCACAAAATTCTTATCCAAGTACTTCATTCTCTTCCCCTCCCCCTCAATGCATCAACAGCAGCAATGAAATTGTGCTGGAATTCCAGCAAGATGTTTGAATTGACCCTTCTACCATTTGATATGTTCTAACAAAAAACATTTATTTATTTATTTTTTATTTATTTATTTGTCAAACATGTATAGAATAGTAGTAGTTTGTATAAACATAGGTAAAAAGTAACGATAAAAGAGGACAATAGGACAGTAGGACAGGGACGGTAGGCACAGTGGTGCGCTTATGCACGCCCCTTACAGACCTCTTAGAAACGGGGAGAGGTCGACTGTAGACAGTCTAAGGTTAAAGTTTTGGGGGTTTGGGGAAGAAACCACAGAGTCAGGTAGTGCATTCCAGGCATTGATCACTCTGTTGCTGATGTCGTATTTTCTGCAGTCGAGTTTGGAGCGGTTTACATTAACTTTGAATCTATTACGTGCTCGTGTATTGCTGCGGTTGAAGCTGAAGTAATCATTAACAGGAAGGACATTTTGGTATATGATTTTGTGAACTACATTTAGATCAGATCGGAGGCGACGTAGTTCTAAATTGTCTAATCCCAGTATTTCAAGTCTGGTGGAATAAGGTATTTTATTGCAAGCAGAGGAGTGGAGGACTCTTCTTGTGAAATATTTCTGGACTCTCTCGATTGTATTAATGTCTGGTATGTAGTGTGAGTTCCAGACAGGTGAACTATATTCCAGAATTGGTCTAACAAATGTTTTGTATGCTCTGGTTAGCAGTGTAATATTGCCAGAGAAGAAGCTACGCAAGATTAGATTAACAACTCTCAGACCCTTTTTGGCAATGTTGTTAGAGTGGGCTCTAGCACCTAGGTCGTTGAATATGAGTACTCCAAGGTCTCTGACAGAGTGAGGGTTCTAACAAAAACATTGTTGGCCACCCTGATCAAATATAACAACCTGCATGTAATGAACCGAGGAGAAAAGGCACCTGGACTTGGAACAGCTCACATTTTGCAATGATACCTTTAACACCATCAAACAGCCAATTCTGCCTATCCCAGGTCCTTGGGAAGGACTCGGTAGGTGGACAAAAATGCCAAATCCAGGCTGAACATCTGGCTGACTGTGCAACCAGCCATCAAAATAAAAAAACGCCAAATTTAATCTGAACATCTGGCTGGCCGTGCAATGAACCATAATATAGTGAATATCCGGTAAAAACAAAAAATTAATGAAACCTTAGTGATGATAATGAACTGGAACTGAAGAAAGAAGGGATCTACGTACTATCAATAGAGAACTATCTCAATCTTTTAACATACTTTTAAACTGCTGTACATAGAAACATATGGCAATTCCAGATGTTTTAGTATTGCATCAGATCTGTCCCCATTTCAGATTGCTCTAGCATCCATATCTCGGGTTTTTAAAGCCAACTGTAGAAACACTGCACTGGATTTTCTCATGCATTTGAAGGAGAGTAGATCAGGAAATCTTGCTCTAATCCATTCATTCCTTTGTTTGTTTTAAAGAGATAAGCCTCCAAGGTTGATCAAGATAGTATACTTGAATATCTCTCAGACATTGTCAAGCTCTTTGCCCAGAACCACCAGGGATATGACTAAGTAGTCATGAGCATTTGAATATCAAAAGAAATCCACAGTCTCAAGCTCTACTAAAGAAAATCCTGATATTTGGATTCTACCTTCTAGGATTTGTTAACATAGAAGCCAAAATCCCGTCATTTCCTGGTCCTGCTCTATAGGCATGAAAGTTGGCTGGATGACCTTGAATCAATTTCTCTCAGCCCAACTCACCTCACAGGGCTGTTGTTGAGGGGAAAATAGAAGGGGGAAGAGTTTGTTGGATATGCTTGCTGTCTTGAGTTGTTTGTAAAAAAAAATCATAAGGGCAGGACATAAATAAATAAATTGTGCTTTATGTTGGCAAAAAGTTCACAAGTTTGAAAGTTCGCTTGGAAAAATCGGGACGTCGGATGAAATAGGTTCCAAAACAACCTTTTTCCATTGACATTTTAGCCAATTATTCTTGGTTCTCCTGCATGATTTCATTCGTGTATTTATTTGACAGAACTTATAGAACAGCCCGATCTAAACAACTTTGGGTGTCCTACATCAAAACTCCGAGCAACGGAATATGGCCATGCATTAAAACAATCAACATTCAGTAGCGTTAAACCTGAAAAACAGTTGCGAACAGTAAAAAGAAAAAAGAATTGTGCTAATACTGTAACATATTGAATCTTTTATCTAACTTCTGCGCTTCTACATTATGTCAATCTTTGACTGAAATACCAGTCTTACACCAACTGGAGGAACAGAAAAGGAGCAGATCTCTGCACTTTAAGAACTATCTTTCTGTCTTGAAGAAATCCAGGGCTCTGCTCTTTAAAAAAATCCAAATCTCATCAAGACCGTTTGCAGAAAATCCTGTCTCCGCACATCCATTTCTTCTTTGCCTGCGGGGAAAACCTCTGATAACCTTTAAATGCCCTTCAATCAGCTTGGAAAGAAAGCAAAGAGTAATTGTGGACAATTCTGAGATTTCCCAGCCCCTGTTTATTCCTTATTTCCAAATCATTGTTTGGTTGTCTAGAAAGAAATATCATTTAAGGTGCTGCTTCTTCGGTTATGAAGGACAGCATTGTTTCTCAATCTCTGCCACTTTAAGGTGTGTGGACTTCAACTCCCAGAATTCCCTGGCCAGTATGCTTGGGAATTCTGGGGATTGAAGTCCATGCCTCTTAAAATTGGTAAGATTGAGAAACCTTCGACTACGTAATGTGGACAATCCAGGTCACAATAGACACGTAACGTATGTCCACGTTAAAACTTATATTTAGCACACGTAAAGGAAGCGGAGGGCAATGGTTCAAAAGCATTGCTTTGCAAGCCCCTCACATCAACATTGTACTTTAAAACCACATTAAACAATTTTGTTTTAAACAAAAAACAAACAGGTCCCCCCCCCCGCCAGCATTTGGCACAGTCTGTCTCTCATGCATTGCGTCAGAATGATCCACCGATTACACTACAGAATGGTCACATACCATCCGCTCAATATTAAAAGCGGCTTGCTTGCTTCCAGTGATGGATTAAGAATAGATGGGAGCTCTCGCTGCACCATAGCTAGGGAAAAATCTGTGGCGGATGTAAACCGGGAAAGGGAGATGCAGAAGGCGAGTCAAATGAAGCAGGGAAGGCAATCTCTTCCAGTTTTATCGTAAAGCCAATCCACAGAACTGGGGAATTTGAACACTGAGATGCTAAGAACCAAATCTGAACTGTAAGATAATCAGCCTCAAAGGGGTATATTAATTAATGTGATGCAAATATCAATGCAACACGGTGGTTTTAGTGTTTCTCAACCTTGGCAACTTTAAGAGGTCTGGACTTCAACTCTCAGAATTCCCCAGCCAGCAGACTTTAACATGTGTGGACTTCCATTCCCAGAATTCCCCAGCCAGCATGCTATAAAAGCAGACCTGGGCATTTTATGGCCCCTGAGCCACATCTGATCCTTTGGCTGTCCCTGTCCAGCATGCAAGGATTGCATTCATTTTGAAAGCAACCTTTTTTGATATATATATGTGCATGTGTTCATGCCTACATACCTTCACAGCACTATTGGTTCAGCCCTCCACAACAGTCCCAATTTTGGATGTGACCCCTAGAGAAAATTAATTGCCCATCCCTGTACAAGAGGCATGGACTGCAATTCCCAGACTCCCCTAGCCAGGTTGCTTTAACATTTATGGACTTCAATTCCCAGAACTCCCTGGCCAGTATGTTTTTTTTTAAATCTATGTGGACTTCAGTTCCCAGGACCATTTTTATCACAGCCTTAAGCAAACACAACTTCCCCAATTAACTTTTGCTTGTCAGCTGGGAAGATTGCAAATTGTGATTAGCCACTGCAAGACACTCTCCAACCTTCATAAATGCAACTTGGTTGCAAGCAGCTGAATTGTGACACGTCACAAGGGGGTGGTGCAACGGTGGTAACTTGAAGAATGGGTCAAAAGTCACTTTTTTCCAAGGCCATCATAAATTCAAACCACCATCAAACAGTTGCAAATCAAGGACCTTCTTTGACATGCTCTATTTATTTAAAGACTGCCATGTTTTCTGTAGAATTGCAACCAGTCTGGAAGTCTTTTAGGAAGCCTCACGTTTTGTTGCATTGTTCATTTGGAAATTATAATGAAGCAAAGCCCCACCCTGTGCTTCTGGCACAGTAAATGGGTTTAAATTTTTAAAGCAGTCATTCCCTAACCCAGATGTTCAGGCTGGGGGTTTCTGGGAACTACTGCAGCCCATATATAACATCTGGAAGGTAACAGGATGCCAGGAATCCTGCTTGCAGAATCTCCCTCCTGTAGTTGCTACAAGAGAAATGAATCATATGCATGCTAATCTTGACTTATTGCCGATTAAATCCCGATTGATATATATCCGGATTATCCAGCCAGCTTTGCAAAAACCAGAAAAGAGGAACAGGAGAAAGAGGACCGCCCTTCTCTCACTGGCCCCGCCCCATTATGCTAATCAGCGCTGAATCACGCTCATCAGGAAAAAAAATAATAATCCCAAACGCGTCCAGCCCTAGATCCGATGAGCCTTGACGGGGCGCAACCACCCACGTCGCAGCAAAAGGGGAGCCGAGAAGGCCAAGTAGCCTCCCTCCGACATTCCGCGCACCATTTCATCGCTCGGCCGACAGTCCAATAAAAGCCCTTCCTTCCTTGATATGATATATAAGAGTAGAAAAACCGCCACCCGAGCTTTCAGAGCGGCTGCCCCCGTTTCCCAAAGACGTGTTTTCCTCCCCCCTCGCCTCACTTTGGTATATCCCATGTTAAAAAAAAAAACACAACCAGCCGAGAAGCGGAAGAGAAGGAAAAGCAGTATGAGGAGGTGGAGGAGGAGGGGCGGAGCCAGCGGCGAGCCACGTGACGTAGGGCTCCGCCGCCATTTTGTTCTGCGGCGGCTGGGTATTTAGAGGCAGCGGCGGCCGCAGCGGAGAACCGTCCGCGCAGGACCACCGTCGTGTCTACACCGCCGCCCAGGCCGCTGACGCCGGCCCGCCATCTTGCCTCGTTCCCGGGCGGCGCAGCGAGGGCGGAAGAGAAGCCGAAGTAGAAGCCGAGAAGCGTCAGCAGACCCCCCCACCCGCCCCTCCCGGGTTCCGCGCCGCCGCAGTAGCAGCAGCAGCAGCAGCAACCACCGTCCTCTTCCTCGCCCCTCACCCGGCTCCGCCATGGTCGCTGCTCCGGCCGGCCCCGAGTACTCCCCCTTCTTCGCCGTCATGGGCGCCTCGGCCGCCATGATCTTCAGCGGTGAGGCCCCCGGGAGCACCGCGGGGGGGGGAGAGGAGGAGTGGGGGGGTTAGGAAAACCAGTTTGGGTGGGTGGGGGCTGTTGCCATGGGGGTCGGCATCGCCCCCCGCCGCCGCCTCTCCATCTCCAGGCCTTGCCCTCGCACGACCCGCCTGGCTCTATAAGGGTGGGGGGGCTTCCAGCTCTTTGAATTGGGGAGGGTCTCCAAATTGGGGGTAGCGGGGGGGGGAGATATCGCTCTTTTTAAAAAAAACGGGGAGGGGCGACAGGAGACTGCAGGGTTATAAGCGAAGCCTTTTTCTTCCTCCTCCCCCCCCCAATCCCCGAGGGTAAGCTGGTAGGTGGGTGGCAGCCTGCCAGGCTGGGAAGGATGGGAGTTGGAGTCGGGCGCCCCGCTGGGGAAGGCTGCTTTGATCTTTTTTTAAAAAAAGACTCCCTTCCTTTCTCTCCCCCCCCAAAAAAAATCAGAGTCGTCTTGTGCCATTGTCTGGAAATGCCACCCCCGCCGTCCTGGTGGCGAGGTTGGCGCATTGTGAAGGGCAAGTGGCTTTTGGCGATGTCGTCTTCTCTCTCTCTCTCTCTCTCTCTCTCTCTCTCTCTCTCTCTCTCTCTCTCTCTCTCTCTCTCTCTTTCTCTGCCTCTGCTGCTTGGGAAGCCCCACCCTGCTTGGAAGGATCCAGTAGATTCCTCTCCCACCCCACCCTGGCTTTGGAAGCCCCCACCCCTTCCTGCAGACCCCTGCTTGGAGGGGAAAGGGCAGGTGGGTTCCCTCCCCCACACCCCACCCCAGGGGAATTTGGGTGTTTGGAGGGTGGCTGTCCTTTAACGTTTGATCTCTTTTTAAGAAGCTTCCCCCCCCCCCCCCCCCCCCCCGCCCAGTGCCGCCATCGTGTGACATCTGCCTGCTTTTTCTCCAGTGTAAAAAAGAGGAAGGGATCTTGTCTTTTGCTCCAGCTTCTCTTCCCCCCCCCCAAAAAAAAAAAAGATTTAAGCAGCTGGCTGGCCTCAAGTGGCTGCAGAGATATTCCTGCCCAGGTGAAGGGTGGAACCCCCAGTCTGGCTGGAGCCAGACCATCCCTGCCTGCTGCTTCTCTTACACCCCAACCTTCCTGCCTTCTGGGGAGGGGGAGAGGGAAGAGGTATTTTGAGGAGGGTCCTCCTTTGCTCTTTCTGGTCTGGGGAATTTGACGGGAAAGGGGGAGATGGAAGAAAAGGAGATAGGCTGCTTTGGGAAAAGGTGATAGAAGGGTGGGGGGGGAGATGGGGGTGATGTCATAACACCAGCTGATGGAGGAACTCTGACCAGCCATGTGACTGCAAAGGGGGGGGGGAGAGAAGGCGAGGTTTAGAAGCCTCTGCTGCCTCCTCACACCCGTGAATTCATCTAAGCTTGCAATGCACCCTTGACCCTCTCTTAACCATTACTGTCCCGTGCAGCTCACCTGGCTTTCTGGGATCTTAGGAAGCCTGGGAGATTTGAATGGGGCAGAGAAAACTGGTTTCCAAATTAAGGAGGAGCTGCAAAGGAGGAGGGTTTTTCCTTAGCAGTATCTCCTCCGTTCATTGTGAGCTTATCTGCTGAAGGCTGGCTTCTCAGAACGGAGACCGCCCAAAGTAGGCCGGCAAGCTTTTGTGAGATCTATCCCATTCCGTAAGAATTGTCTGTGACTGATGCAGACATTGGAAGGATACTGTGAATTTTTCTTAATTTTTGTGGCTGCTTGATGCAATAAGAGTCCTAAGTGGCTGATAAAATGAAACTAGTGGCCTTACTGTTGTTGCAGCTTCAACTTAATTCTATCTTTACACTCCCTTCACTGTACAGAACTGTGGTTAATCCAGAATTAGGAGTTACATCTTTGACCCTTATCTCTTTAGGATGATGGGAATGTTGCAACTTGGTGTACAACCTGCAAATTTCCTTGAAGCCTGACTAAAATAAGCCTTTCTGGTCTTGTCCCATCCTCCAGATGGGTTGGGATAACGTTACAATCGTGTGCTGTGTTATAACACTGGGATTGGTGGACACGGTTTTAAATTATTGCTTCAGATGAAGGAACCTCCCAGTGGCTGTCTTCACCTATCCTGCTAAGCCAGTTTAACCTTGGCTTTATTAAATTAGAATTGGCTGGGTTGAAATACAGTACCATGCTAAGCTCAAACCACATCATGCCAGTTTGTCAGTATTGTTAATACACAATTCAAACAGCTCCTTTAAAACAAATAGTTAAGGTATATTTACAAACATGGCAGTCTTCTGAAATATATTTGCCCCTGAGATTTAATTGAACTTGCATTCGGTTTCATTTTGAAGGTACTATACAAATTGTGCCTAACTTGTCACTTTGCCTTTTTTGGGGGGGGTTACATTTTAGATAAAATTCGATTGATAACTTATCAGGAGAATGTTTCCCTGCAAAGCTTAACTTGCATTCGAATCATCCTTGAATATCATTTTTTAATTTCTCTTTCCTCTGTAAGGGTGTTGTGAGATGAATTAGTTGTGAGAGTGGCTAGCCTGAGGCATTGTGACTGGATGGAAATGAGAACTTGAGCTGCCCTTGTTGAAACCATGCGGTCTTTTGTGTTTGCCACTGCTGTTCCAACCAGCTTAATTGATTTCCTTGTAGCAGTTGAAAAAAGAAATGAGCAAGGATGAAAAAAAGAGCAAGCTTTAAACGTCCAGGACTATTTATGCCATGCGACTTCCTTAAGCCCTTGTCCTTTTTTCATGCGACTTAATAGTTAACGGAAATAATTTGCAAAGCAGTAACACATCAGGTTGACTTTTGCAGTTTATGGATTATCATTAATGAGTTGATAGCAGCAGCTCGCATCCTTGAACTGAAACCATTGGCCCTGCCCCAAGGGGACAGACAGGCTATTCATACTGATGCCATTTCTAAAGACTAGAACATTTGACTACTACTCTGCTCTGGTGCTGCTCCTCCACCCTCAGAAAATCCCCATGCAGAAATACTAAATACGTTTTATTTTTTTTACTGTAGCGGAAGGTGGACTCTGTCTAAGGCAGTATTTCTCAACCTTGGCAGTTTGAAGATGTGTGGACTTCAACTCCCAGAATTCCCCAGCCAGCGTTGCTGGCTGGGGAATTCTGGGACTTGAAGTCCACACATCTTCAAACTGCCAAGGTTGAGAAACACTGATCTAAGGCAGTGTTTTTCAACCTTTTTTGTGCAAAGGCACACTTTTTTCATGAAAAAAATCACGAGGCACACCACCATTAGAAAATGTTAAAAAAATTTAACTCTGTGCCTATATTGACTATATATAAAGTAATTCTCTTGAATAGGAATCAAATAAACAAAAATAAATTATTTTTTCTTTCTTTCTTTCTTTCTGTCTTCTTTCTTCTTCTTTCCTTCCTTCCTAACATCTCTTTTTCTTTCTTTCTGTCTTCCTTCCTTCCTAACTTCTTTCTTTCTGTCTGTCTGTCTGTCTTCTTTCTTCTTCTTTCCTTCCTTCCTAACATCTCTTTTTCTTTCTTTCTGTCTTCCTTCCTAACTTCTCTTTCTTTCTTTCTTTCTTTCTTTCTTTCTTTCTGTCTGTCTGTCTGTCTGTCTGTCTTTCTTTCTTTCTGTCTTTCTGTCTTTCTTTCTTTTTCTTTCTTTCTTTCTGTCTGTCTTCCTTCCTAACTTCTCTTTCTTTCTTTCTTTCTTTCTTTCTTTCTTTCTTTCTTTCTTTCTTTCTTTCTTTCTTTCTTTCTTTCTTTCTTTCTTTCTTTCTGTCCGTCTGTCTGTCTTCTCCTTCCTTCCTTCCTTCCTTCCTTCCTTCCTTCCTTCCTTCCTTCCTTCCTTCCTTCCTTCCTTCCTTCCTTCTGTCTTTCTCCCTGTAGGAGAAAGAAGGAACCTCTGTTGCCGTCTCCCGCGGGGCTGCAGCCACCCGACTGAGTCCCCGACCGTGGCAGCATCCCTGCTGTTCTCCGGCCAAGCGGCGAAGGAGCCCTGGAGCCCTGACGCCGCCCTGCATCTCGGTCTCTTGGGGCTTGTCCGGCAGCCTGCTGGGAAGGCTGCGACACAGGGAGGGAAGGAGCTGCTATTGCCGCTCCGGCATGTCTCTGTGGCTGACCGGGGAGCCGCGTCCTTGTTAACAATGGAGAAGCTGCGCGGAGCAGAGGCGCCTGGCGAGCGAGGCGAGTGGCTGCATCGGCTGCAGGCTCCTGCCCGCGTCTCCCGCCCGCTTGCCCACCTCTTGCCTTAGCATTTAAAAGAATGACAGGCGGGCGGGCGGGAGACGCGGGCAGGAGCCTGCAGCCGATGTAGCCACTCACCTCGCTCGCCAGGCGCCTCTGCTCCGCGCAGCTTCTCCATTGTTAACAAGGACGCGGCTCCCCGGTCAGCCACAGAGACATGCCGGAGCGGCAATAGCAGCTCCTTCCCTCCCTGCGTCGCAGCCTTCCCAGCAGGCTGCCGGACAAGCCCCAAGAGACCGAGATGCAGGGCGGCGTCAGGGCTCCAGGGCTAATACGGTAATAGAGGCATCTCTGTGTCCCGAAACCAACTTTCAGGACACAGAGATGTCCCGTAGCAAAAACACCCGGCGGGTGTTTTTCCCACGGCACACCTTACACTATGTCACGGCACACTAGTGTGCCGCGGCACAGTGGTTGAAAAACACTGATCTAAGGAGATGGTTGTATGCATACGATACAATGCACAATGGGGTATAGCTAGTCCTTGACTTACGACCACAATTGAGCCAAAAAATTTCTGTTAAGTAGGTTAGTTGTCGAGTGAATTTTGCCCCTTTTTACAACCTACCTTGTCACAGTTGTTAAGCGAATCACCACAGTTAAGTTAGTAACATGGTTGTTAAGTTAACCTGGCTCCCCCCATTGAATTTGCTTGTTAGAAAGTCACAAAAGGTGGTCACAGGACCCCAGGACACTGCAGCTGTCATAAATATGAGCCAGTTGCCAAGCGTCCAAATTTTGACCCACGGGGATGCTGCAACGGTCATAAGTGTTAAAAATGGTCATGTCACTTTTTTCAATGTAACTTTGAACAGTCACTAAATGAATTGTAAGTCGAGGGCTATCTGTCGTCGTAATTGAGCCGAGGTGGCGCAGTGGTTAAAAGCAGCACTGCAACCTATTTCAGCTGGCTGCTAGTTCAGCAGGTCAGCAGTTCAAATCTCACCGGCTCAAGGTTGACTCAGCCTTCCATCCTTCCGAGGTGGGTAAAATGAGGACCCAGATTGTTGGGGGCAATATGCTGAACTCTGTAAACCGCTTAGAGAGGGCTGTAAAGCACTATGAAGCGGTATATAAGTCTAAGTGCTATTGCTATTGCTATCTACTGTTGCAAGCTTTTTCTAAAAAGGCAAGCTTTGTCTTGGGCAACTCTTAGTATTTCCAAGTACTGGATGCTCATCTTGCTAATCACTTCACTCTAGCAGGCCAGAAGTTAATCTGCTTGTGGCAGGCGTCCCAGTAGGAGAATCTTGAGATACGAACAAGGTGGGTAGGAATGGCATTGAGTTCTGCCTTGGAGGGCCATAAGGAAGAGAAAAGGCGGTTGTCTATTATAGGTCTTAATGACTCATTGTAGCCTAGTTTGCTGCTAGCAAATCCAAGCCTTGTTCTGTGCAAGCAGGCTGGATGCAGAAATCGTGTTGTATAAACACCCTCATCTTTGGTCCTATACACACTAATTTCCTGATGATAGTAAACATCTCATAGAAACCATTCTAGTCACCTCTGGCTAATCTTGTGAGGGCTCACTGCTTCACTGATGACCTTCAGGGGATCAACAGCGGAGATTGATCTCTAGCCTCAAGGGATAATGTGATATTTCTCTCCCCCCCCCCCTTCATTAGATTATAGCAAGGATGGTCAAATTTAATTTTCCCTTGCAACATGGCTAGCTAAAATGCTTTCATTGCAAAAGGAAATGGTGACAAATTTCCAAGGAGTAAAATGGCCATAATCAAGTTCCGCTACATATGGTTCTTGAAATGGCATGAGGATTGAAGTTACATATCATGCTGAGTCAGAGGGGTCTCCAAACTTGGCAACCTTTTAAGACTTTGGAAGTCCACAAATCTTAAAAATTGCCAAGTTTGAACACCCCTCCGCTAAGCCAAAGATACAGCATTTTGGTTGACAGACCATGATTTATGACAGTACAGTGTGTGGAATAAAACATTGGCAGAGTGGGGGAATTGGGAGCCAACAGATTTGGTGGGTCCATCTCATATGCACAAGACTGCTTTTGAAATTGGTCCTTTGGTTTTAATTCCAATTTGCTTATTTTTAGGGCAGGTATTAGAATTGTCATCTCTATCACAAAATAGTGATTTTGTCATCAGTTTTAGCAGTTGTGATTAAAGTGACTTTCTGTACAGAAAGGCAGTTTGGCAAGTACATGTGCCTGGGATAATTCATATACCCTGGAATCATCTGTGGCTTGTCTTTCTGCTTTAGAACATCCTAATATTGGGAAATTAGGCTCATCCTAGGCTTCTGATCTGCAAAATTTTGTGATTATTGGTGCCATTTCTGTACGTGGACTGCCAGTGCAAAGCTTCTTTTCCGTTTTGGATTATGTCAGCTTATCAGTAGATTGACTAGACCTATATACTGCATTAGGCCATCATGTGGTCTACTTCATGGAGATTCAAGGCATGTATCTAGCCAGGGAAATATTATTTTTTAAAAATGCATGAATTCAGCCAGCTATGGTTTCAATCCACAAACCTTGTTTAAAATAATTATACCTTAAGGGAATGTATGACTTTAACTATCTTCCTGAGTTGCAGAACTGCCTGATTTAACTCTAAACTGTCAACATTTCTTCAGAACTATGTCTTAGAAACAGGTAGCTATGGGGAGATAGTTGCTGAAACCAGCTGGGTAATACAGCTTATTCATGCCAAATTCTCTTAAGAATCTTTAGGAATCTGATGGCTGAGAAATTCAGTAAAACCAAGTAGAACCCATTCTATTAAATAAATAGTCAAATAAATTCCTCTATTCTGACATGATTATCGTTTGGTTCAAAGTACCTTTTTTTGGAAAAATAGCTGCCAAGAACAACAGCATAGGTGCCCTTTGCTTTTAGAACTAAGATGTATTTATTAAGCAGCAGTCTTCCGATCCCAAACGTAATTCTAAATAGTTTTAAATTGTATACATGATGAAAAAGTATTAATATTTGATATAGTGCTACAAGAAGCAAAAAAAATTATTGCTGGAAATATAGGTTGGGTGTTAAGCCCTCTCCCCCAATAGCCTGCAATTCTAGTTAGCATTGTGGATATTCTGGGTGGGGTACAATCATAAAAGTGCAGGAATTCTGTATTTGAGCAGATAAAGCCAGCCTCTCTAGTTTGAATTGCCTGTTCTCACAATCCTAAGAAGGAAACCTTGCCTCAAAGGGAGGTGGGAAGGGGATTCAATCAAGATTTCCTTTCAGACTGATATTTAGGAATAATGCTCAAGAAATGTGTTTAAACAAGCACGGCTTAACATGCTATATGAAGCCGATCACTGTCTAGAAATAGGCACCTGTCTTCTGTTTGAGCGTTCCCACAGAGTTCGGAGGAAGAGTTGTGTTAATACGTTGATGCATGGATTCCACTGAATCTTTTGACGTCTTAGAAGTATTTATATACTGTATTTAAGTTTTTACTTTATCAGGTTTATTAGTCCTGGAGGCATTTTTTAAATAGGATGTACTTGGTTTTAAAAAAAAAGCTACATAAGGCATCAAAGACACTAATAAAGAGCAATAAGTAGTAACCTAATGGTACCGTTTCTTAATACCCTGTTGTTAAGGAGTTATTGTGCTGTTAAGCACAAACACAGCGAAATAGTAATTGTGGTTTTTGGTGTTGCAGTTTGATATGAATGCTATTCAGTCAATAAACAGAATACGTTTAGTATTTACAAAATAGTTTACTTCTAGTAGTAGCAAAGTCCAATAGGAAGTCCAAGTCATACACAGTTAGTTCAGTCAATGCGAAGTTTCTTCTTCTTGCCTATCTTTGTTTTAACTAACAAACAAAGATTACGACTAACATTCAAATCTACACTATCACAGATAGTTAGTCTTTACACAGCAACTCTTCAAGTAATTCTGTGTATCATAGTAGCTTGCCTATTGGACAACCCTACGTGAATGTGCTTAAGCTAAAGATGGAGAATATGGGCTCATAAACACAGTTGTGTTGGGGTTAGGCCCATCTCTGTGTGTGAACTCTGACCAAAGAATAAGCTTGCTTATATTTGAATCTGAGAATTACAAAGCCGGATAACTAATTTATTTTTTGGGCACTGGCTTTCAGTAGAGGTGGCATTACAGTTCCGTTGTCTATATTTTTCCAATGAGTCTCCCTCAAACCTGGTGGGAAATATCGTGGCAGCTTCTGAGCAAGAACATGCTGACTAAACTACTGGATAACGGAAAAGGATAAACTTTTGATTCACTTCTGAAATAAGCCATATTATCTTAATTTTCAGTACTCTTAAGCAGAGTCACCATAATGGCTGAAACTCTTCTCTACATCTTTCATGCTTGTCAGCCATTCTAACGAAACCAGTATTGTTCCAAGAACACATAGCATGGTACTGTATTGTTTTGTGGGGTTTTTTTTGTTTTAATGTCAATTTGTGCAAAGACTCAACTGCTGAAAAGTGTCCTTTTAAAATCTTCATTACAACAAGGTTTTGTCGTCGTTTTCCTGCTTTATATTTCCTTGTTGAAGTTTTTTCCATTTTTCTTGCACAGCATAGTAAAAAAAAATACGAACAGCTTAAGCAGCAGTTTTCGAATAAGCAGTTTATTCCCCTCCTTTCAATTCCTGCTCCCACCAATTTAGAGAGAGGAACATTTGAAATTCTGCCATAGCTGGTAGAATGGCATGTAGACAGACCACAGTTCATTTAATCCGCAATTATAGGTGCTGTCTAAAGTAGCACTTCCCAGATTAATACGCAAATTGAAGCAGTACTCGATCAGACTGTATGGCAACATTTGAGAAAATGTATTGTTGCTGAATCACCGGTTTTAAAGGAGAAAAAAGGTATGAAAATCAATACTTTATGTAATGTCCCTCTTTAAAAAGAATGCAGACTGGTTGGAATTTGAACAGAATGAATAAATGCAGCTAGGATGGGACACATGCTTCCCTTTCCTGTGGGATTGAAGAATAAGGTGTGTGCTTAAGGTGTCCGTTCTTAAAAACTACCTGTGGCTTTCTGATTCACAGTCTGCTATGTGACAACTGCGGAACAAATTGCTTTTTGCATGCCACCTTGTGCCATTGCACAAGAACAGGCTCAGCCATGACAGGTTTCTTACGAAAGTAAGTAGGTTATCCTTTGATACTGCCTCCCTATAATGTTAAGGATGGAGGCCTTGTTGAAGGCCCTCTTTTGCTCCTGCTCAACTAGGAGATACTAATTTCTTCAGGGAACCTGTGAAAACTTCACAAGTAGCAGAAACTTGATCTCTGCTGGAAGATCACTTGTGAAAATATACTCTCTAGCAACTTGACACAAAGATTTCAGATCGGCCTCGCCCTTTTGTGTGAAATTGTGGTCCCTCAGTCAGATCGCAGCTTTCTGGAACTTGGCAAAATAGTTTTCTTTCGTGATTCGAAAGCATTGTATGTTATGAGTCTCAATCAATCTCCAAAACTAATTTTCCCTCTACCAATTCACCAACAGGGACTCTCTTTTTTTCCTCTTCCCTATGTATGAATTTATTGTATTGCTGCTTTACATCTGAAATTGGGAAGTGGAAATTAAGTTGTGCTCTAGGTTTTCTATATTTGTCAAGCGAATGCTTGAAGTGCAGCTAAAATCTTTGACATATCTTGCTCTACTAGTCGCTGTAATTGGCCTTTATTGAGGGTCGTCAACAAACAGTTTTCCTATAATTTAAGAAATGAATATAAAACTACTCCTTTTCTATCTGACAGCTGAATACAGGGTCCATCTATCATAGCAGACAATCCTAATCATTCAGTTGAATGAATGCCAATATCACGGAGATTTAAATGTCACTAGTTGATAGACCTATCTGTAGTTCCTCGTGCTTAATGAGGGTTTGGCCATTGTGTTACAGCAATGCGAATGTGTGATACGGAATAACATTTTATTCACAGGCTGAAAAAGCAAAAACTTACCAGGCAACTTTTGAGGAGACCTTAAAAGTGGCTCTCTGGACCTCAGCCACTTTTTTTTTAAAAAAAGCACTTTTTGTGTTGATCCCACTGAAATCAACCAAATCTGATTGGCTAAATAGGCAAACAATGATTGTTTCACAAAATACAATGCATCAAGGGGAAAATAGTTTTTAAGAATGTTGTTGAATTGTGGTAAGTCTAAAATCAGGTTATGTGAACAGAAACTGTTAAACTTTCCACTACAGTTATGCAAGAATTTGCAAGCTTCATTGGGACTTAAACGGAATGCTCATATATATAGCAAATGTCTTGGACTTCATTTCTTCTTGTTACTAGTTGATATGCAGAGAGGAGTTTTTAGTTTTGAATTAGTTGCAAGTAGTTACTTGTTTGAGTTAGAGTTAAGATATATATTTTTACCTCTTATAAGCTGGGTATAATGATCACCAGTGAGGTTAGATCTCAATTCCCCAGGATGATACCCTCAATGTTTTTCCTGCAGGGCCTATTGGGAAAAAAAGGGAATGTTAAAGTGGCAGTGCCAACCTCTAGTGCCATTTTTATTTGGAGGAATACTTGAGGATGTTACGTATGCCCAAGAGTCATTCATAGGAAATGAAAACTGATCCCTGCCACCCTTTATAAAGTATTTCATGGTGCTTGTAAAAGATGGATACAGGAGATTCTCTTGGAAGTCTCCATTGGATTTCAATGATCAATTTTTAGTCCCTCGATCCAGTGGTGAAATCCACATGTTTTTACTACAGATTCGGTGGGCGTGGCTTGGTGGGCGTGGCAGGGTAAGGATACTGCAAAATCTCCATTCCCACTCCACTCCAGGGGAAGGATACTGCAAAATCCCTATTCCCTCCCCACTCCTGGGGGAAGGATACTGCAAAATCCCCATTCCCTCCCCACTTCTGGGGGAAGGATACTGCAAAATCTCCATTTCCACTCCAGGGGAAGGATACTGCAAAATCCCCATTCCCTCCTTACTCCAGGGGAAGGATACTGCAAAATCTCCATTCTCACCCCATTCTGGGGCCAGCCAGAGGTGATATTTGTCAGTTCTCCGAACTACTTAAAATTTCCACTACCGGTTCTCCAGAACCTGCTGGATTTCACCCCTGCCTTGATCCATAACTATTCACTTGGCATTTATCTAGACAAGGCATCAACAGATGGAGACCCCCATGATAGTTCCTCAGAAAGGAACGATCAAAATTATTTGTATGTATTTGGCCTTCTATGAAAACAAAGACCGATTCAGTTAAGCTGGAAATTTAGTTCTTGCTTTCAGTTCGGAATCAAAAAAAGGGTATGGGTTGAGTGAGTTCCATGTGATGCCCATAGAAATAAGGAGACAGTCTCAACTGTCCAGTATCTCTTGTAGACGTGGATCTGGTTGTAGCAATTACATGTGATTTATCTGAGCAGCTAACATAGCCAAGAAAGAACTGGTTTAGCAAGTGCAGGTCACCTGGTTTTGCTGGGCAAACTGGTAAGAACTCCTAGCTAGCTTGTTGCGAATCCTCAGGTATCGGGTGATAGGGCCTAAGATGGCCTGCAGGCTTCAAAAACGAAAGGCAGTGGATGATCAATCCTGTATTTAGAACTCTGCCTAGCAAGCATGTGTGCATCGCTTACCTCCTGTAACACAGCCTCTACCCATGTTGGCACCGCAGCTTCAAGAATTGAAACCATCAAATTGGCTGGGAGTTTGGGACATTGTAGCATGGGGGTACCCAGAAAAAAAGACGGGCGAAGCATCTTTTGGTATTTGCACATCTTTGTACTTAAATGGTTTTTTTAGTATGTGAAAGCAAAAATGAAGCATTACCTTGACCAGTGAGAAAGTTTTTTTAGTATGTGAAAGCAGAAATGAAACATTACCTTGACCAGTGAGCCAGTCTGCAAACGCAGACTCAAAAAAATAGGCCCACACAGTCATGTCTGATTATGTTTCCAGAACAGTTGCGTTAGATGCCATTTTAGGAGCCGAGGTGGCGCAGTGGTTAAAAGCAGCACTGCAACCTACTTCAGCTGATTGCTAGTTCAGCTGTTCAAATCTCACCAGGCTCAAGGTTGACTCAGCCTTCCATCCTTATGAGGTTGGTAAAATGAGGACCCAGATTGTTGGGGGCAATATGCTGAACTCTGTAAACCGCTTAGAGAGGGCTGTAAAGCACTATGAAGCGGTATATAAGTCTAAGTGCTATTGCTATTGCTATTTTGCTTAAAATTTTGCCTTTTCTGATGGTTTGATTTTACAAAGAAGAGCCCTGTCCTAGGAAGCTGGAAGGTGTAAACATACCCGTGGCTAAGTCAAGGACTAGCTCAGGGCTAGAGACATTAATAAAAACTGAACAACAGACAAGCCTAATGGTCTTATAGCTTTGCTACAGAGAACTTTCAGCTGTGAGGACTTTGGTTTGTTCTGGGACTGTTTACGCAGCAGAGCAGAAGATAACAGATCATGTTCTGCAATACATTTCTAGAAAAGAAGCATGAATAGAATCCCGTGCCTTTAGCAATTTGTTTATGGCCCTGCTTTCAGTCCGGTTTCCGTAACACACAGCCTCACCTGCGGAGAATCCGCAGTGTAGTTAGTTAGGGTACTAAGAGAGTGAACAAAGAGTCAAGGAACCCAAACAGGACCCTTTGCTCTTCCTCCTCCTTTCTCCTCGCCTCCCTCCTCCCCAAAAAGGATGGAGAACAATAGCTTATGCCTAATTTAGGAGGGTGCCCATTATACTGTCCCCTGATCCTGGTTTTTTGCACACTGTGGTCCTGGCATGCTTCCAAGCAAAATGCCCTCGTGATGCAGGGTGCCCTGTGGCCACTCTCAGCAAGGGATTCAGCTTGCTTATTTGTTTGTTTGTTTGTTTGTTTGTTTGTTTGTTTGTTTGTGAGATTTATGTACCGCCTCACAGTGCAAGCACTCTCTAAGCGGTTTACACCAGTAAGCAATGTATATTTATATTGTCCCCCCAACAATCTGGGTCCTCATTTTACCTACCATGGAAGGGTGAGTCAACCTTGAGCCGGTGAGATTTGAACCGCTGACCTGCGGAACATAGTCAGCTAAAGTGGCCTGCAGTACCTGCCTCTAACCGCTGCGCCACCTCGGCTCATTTCCATTGTTGTTTTTATTGAAGAATCTAACTGCAAGAAAGGGACGGAGGAGACAAAGTGGCACACAGCATCTCTCCTGGCAAACCCCAAAGTGCCTTGCTAAGTATCTGCTGTGAGCTCTTTTTCTCCCAGGAGCAAACATTTGTCATAATAGTATCTGCTCTCAAATTTTGAGGGAAAGCCCGGATCCTTGTTAATTTGGATCATTGCTAACCAACCTGGCTTCCTGCTGTCCCCAATTCTACCTCTTCTGCCTTTCTTGTTTGTGATCGCCCAAATTCCAGCCTCCAAAATCGAAACCGGCATTTTGAGAGCCACAGTGAAGGATGGCATTAGATCACACGCTTTTTCTTTAAATGAGCCGTGGTGGTGCAAGTGGTTCGAATGCAGTATTGCAGGCTAACTGCCCACTGCCAGCAGTTCAATTCTGACTGGCCTGAAGTAGTCTCATTTTTCCATCTTTTTGAGATCAGTAAAATGAGGATCCAGGTTGGGGGCAATATGCTGACTCTAAACCGCTTAGAGAGGGCTGTAAAGCACTATGAAGCAGTATAGAAGTCTAATTGCTATTGCTAAATGTCATGGATGAGGTTGGGACAAATAAGTCCATCTTGGCTTGTGCTTGGGTAGACTTTGACTCATTGAAGGTGGAGAAAACAAGTTCAACGGGTTGAGTTGGCTATGTAAGCAGGCAAATTTCTGAACCTTTCCCATGTAATGACATTGCTTTCCTTTTTTTGTATTGAAAAAGAAAGGAAAAGTTTGATCTAATAACATATTTCAAAATTATGCTGCTTCTCAGTGAATGAAGCAAGGGGAGGATCATTTTTGCAGCCCCGACCAGGATTTCTAAAAAGTATAGTAATATGGTTTCTTGCTTTTGGAAATGAGAAAATTGGAGTCTAAATGTTTTGTAAAATATATATTCAATATCAAAGACATTCCTAACATTCCCCAGGATAAATATATATATCAGCTTCGCCTCCCTGTGTGACAAAATCCTTCCCACCTTGCTCATGGCAAACTCTTAACCTTTGTAAAACAAAAGGAACAAAAGTTGCATCCGTACTACTATCCGTACCAGTAAATGAATATTTATTGTTACCTAGAAGGGACGCGGTGGCTCAGTGGCTAAGACGCTGAGCTTGTCGATCAGAAAGGTCGGCGGTTCGAATCCCTAGCGCCGCGTAATGGGGTGAGCTTCCGTTACTTGTCCCAGCTTCTGCCAACCTAGCAGCTCCAAAGCACGTAGAAAATGCAAACAGAAAAATAGGGACCATCTGTTGTGGGAAGGTAACAGCGCTCCATGCGCCTTTGGTGTTTAGTCATGCCGGCCATATGACCACAGAGACGTCTTTGGACGCTGTTTGGCTTTGAAACGGAGATGAGCACCGCCCCCTAGAGTCAGAAACCACTAGCACATGTGTACGAGGGGAACCTTTACCTTTACCTAGAAGGTGATAATACATGCAGTCCTTAGGATCAACTTCTAGCTGCCCAGAGTCATTGATTGAGATGGGTGGTCATAATAAATGAATGAATGAATTAAATTTCAAGCATAGGTGTGTATGTATAAATGGCCTGGCATGGTTTAAACATGGGACACTGGGGGAGGCTCTTACCTGAGCAGATGCCTTCGTGTTTGATTAGAGGTGTAGTCTGTACCTTGCATGACAAAAGTTGGGCCTTTGGTAGGACTCACCTGTGCCTTTTCTCTCTTGCAGCCTTGGGCGCCGCCTACGGCACAGCGAAGAGCGGCACAGGCATAGCTGCCATGTCGGTCATGAGGCCAGAGCTGATCATGAAGTCCATCATCCCGGTGGTCATGGCGGGTATCATAGCGATCTATGGCTTGGTAGTGGCGGTCCTGATCTCCAGCTCTGTCGCGCATGACATGTCACTATTCAAGTAAGTTTCTCGGCGAAGGCAGGGCTGCCGAGGTCCCTTGCAGGCTTAAAGATCTGACTCTTGATTGGAAAGCATCCCACTGAGTTCCATTCTCTGCTCTGTGAGAAGGGAAATGCTGACCAGAAGTTCCACACCGGAAGGAACAGGGTGCAGAATCAACATTCTTCGGGCCTTTGATTTTTTTTTTGCCAGCAAGAGGAGTAGCTCTTAGGGGAAATGAATGCTGTACACCAGTGGTGGCGAACGTTTTTTGGCTCAGGTGCCAAAAGGGTGCACGCGATAGCGTGCGCGCATGTGCCCACACCCATAATGCAATGCCCTTCTCCCCCCTGCGCACATGCACGCAACCCCCCCACCCGGCTCATGCATGCAGGCCTCACTGAAGCCTCTGGACTTCCGGTATGCCCATTGGCCTGTTTTTCGCCATCCCCAGGGTTCAGGAAGCTTTCCTGAAGCCTGGGGACAGCGAAAAACGGGCCAGCCGGAACCTAACTTCCAGTTTGTTGAGAATGAGAATGATATCTCATAGAGGCGATTTAGATCTTTTCTTGGAATTCAGACAGTTAGAAATAAAACCGAGATTAAAGTCGAATAGAAAATATTTATTTCAGTACAAAAACAATAAATCCTGAGTAATTACATCTTTGCTAAGAAAACACGACCGTTCAGGTCAACAGCTAAGGCAGAAGAGAAATTAATGGTGGTTTAGGAATGCACACATGCGCACTCATCATATCACGTGTTCTGCTTATGTTGGAATGTACCATAATATTAGGATAGGGGTGCATGACCCTGCATAGACATACAACTGACAATATTCATTATGTGACACAGTTGGCCCATTTTTTGCCATCCCCAGGGTTCAGGAGGCTTTCCTGAAGCCCAGGGAGAGAGAAAACGGCTGAAAAGAAGGCTGAAAATCAGCGCGCGCTGGAGCTGACATAGGGCAATGCCTCACGTGCCCTCAGATATGGCTCCACGTGCCACATGTGGCATACGTGCCACAGGTTTGCCATCACTGCTGTACACCAATGTTTCTCAACCATGGTAACTTTAAAACATGTGGACTTGCTTTGCTTTCCGGCTGGGGAATTCTGGGAATTGAAGTCCACACGACTTCACACGACAAGGTTGAGAAACACGGCAGTACCTCAAATTTATTTATTTATTTACATTATTTATTATTTACATTAGCACTATTTATTTTGGAACTTGATATCCATAAAGATTTTTTTTTAAATGGAACAGAAATAGGCGGAGTTTAGGAACATTGTCAATGCTACAGTATTTGATAAAAGACGGCTGCATTCTCCCCACAGGCATGTGATCAACATTGGGTACTTGGCAACCAGCATGTATTTATGATGGTTGCCATGTCCCGGGATCACATGATCCCCATTTGCAACCTTTCCAGGCAGCTTCCAATCAGCATGATCAGTGGGGAAAACCAGATTCGCTTAACGACCGCGGTGATTCGCTTAATCCTAGCAAAAAGTGGTAAAATCAGTTGCAATTCGCTTAACAGGAGCTGAGATAGCGCAGTGGTTAAAAGCAGCATTGCGACCTTCAGCTGATTGCTAGTTCAGCAGTTCAGCTGTTCAAATCTCACTAGGCTCAAGGTTGACTCAGCCTTCCATCCTTCCGAGGTGGATAAAATGAGGACCCAGATTGTTGGGGGCAATATGCTGAACTCTGTAAACCGCTTAGAGAGAGCTGTAAAGCACTATAAAGCGGTATATAAGTCTAAGTGCTATTGCTATTGCTAACAGCCTTGCTTAGCAACTGAAATTCTCTAGTCCCAATTGTGGTTATAAGTTGAGAACTACCAGGACGGCAATGGGTGTTGTGGTTCCTAAAATTGTGCAACGTGACAGATAAAAGGGCCCATCCCACTAGAAAGATTCTTCACCATCTTTTGGGATATCAAAACCTGAATTTATTTCCAGAACTAACTCTTGGCTTGAGTCTGACTCTATTGTCTTTCCTCGTTTCTTTCATTCATGAAGCAAAATCCTTGAAAACAAAATAACTTGATATCCAATGCAACTCTTTTAATTATTCAGAGATGTTTAATTGAAACATGTTGGTAAACTAATCCTCTGCTGCTATGTTAGACATGCCCAGAAATTTCCAGGCGTGTTTAAAATGGGCTGAAACACAATCAGCTTTAAATTTTTATGACGGGCTGTAGTTGACAAGGAGAACCCACTCGTGTGTGCCCATTCAGGAATAAAACTCTTGCTTACTGTAGCTTTCAGTCTTAGAAAAACGATTAATTAGAAAGGTTGAGGAAGAAAAAAAGAACAGGGATGCAAGACCGGATGGTTGGTAGCATCGTTAGAGGAAAGCTAAGAATAGCTTGCCAAGAACTTGAAAGAACAAAACGTTTTATTCCTGACAAAATGAGACTTGGCCAATAGTACAAAACTTGTTGAATATGAGAGATCAGTAGCACTTTAGATTTACATACCGCTTCACAGTACTTTACAGCCCTCTCTAAGCAGTTTAGAGTCAGCATCTTGGTCCCAGCAATCTGGGTCCTCATTTTACCGACCTCGGAAGGATGGAAGGCTGAGTCAACCTTGAGCCGGTGAAAATCGAACTGCTGGCAGTTGGCACTGTTAGCCTGCAATACTGCGTTCTAACCACTGCGCCACCACAGCTCCATATGTCACTGCCATTCCTGCTGCCTGAGGTCCGCCCAATATTTATTTGTTTCACGTTTTTCAACCACCCACCTCCCTTAGATGCAAAACCCATCATGTGGCTAAGTTAGTTCATGACTTCCTTTGTAAGCCTAAAGTTGGCTTCTTTGAACAAACCATTGCTACACACTGTAGGAACTCAGTATTTGTGTGCTGAGGTTCAGGTACAGTTACCTCTCTTGTACCAGAAGCAAATCCAAAGTAGCAATGCATTGGCAACTAGTTTGCTGAGGAACTACCGAGTAAATACAGCGACGTAAGTCAGCAGAGAGTCCTAACATTTATGAGATGTGCCCTGCTGTGGCAATCTCCAAACTGTGATTTTGCTTTGTTGTTTGCTCTTTAAGGGTTTTGAATATTCTGTCAATCATCATCTTGCCCATTAATTCTTCATAATTGGGAGCGCTGCATCAGCATATATTTAGTACCCTGGGTTCTGCTGAGCAGAGTTAACATAGATGTGAGATGCTCTTAATTACCAGCACTTTATTGTCACAGTAAACATGAAGGGGACGTGGTGGCTCAGTGGCTAAGACACTGAGCTTGTCGATCAGAAAGGTCGGCAGTTCGGCGGTTCGAATCCCTAGCACCGTGTAACGGGTGAGCTCCCGTTACTTGTCCCAGCTTCTGCCAACCTAGCAGTTCAAAAGTACGTAAAAAATGCAAGTAGAAAAACAGGGACCCCCTTTGGTGGGAAGGTAACCGTGCGCCTTTGGCGTTTAGTCATGCCGGCCACATGACCACAGAGACGTCTTCGGACAGCGCTGGCTCTTCGGCTTTGAAACGGAGATGAGCACTGCCCCCTAGAGTCGGGAACGACTAGCATGAATGTGCGAAGGGAACCTTTACCTTAAACAGCCCACTCTGCAGGGAGGTTTTAAGGCTGGCCTTTAGAAAAGGGGGTTCCAAGCTGGGTCCTTTTTCCAACCGGATCTTCTGCGGCTGGAGGCTGCTCTCCCAAGGTCTTGTTGGAGAGCCCCACAGCTGGAAGGAGAAGTTGACTTCCAGAGAGGAAGTCAGAGTCTTCCCTGATTGAAGCGGGTTGTTTCCAACATGCCCTTCAGTTTGTCTTCCTTTCCCTTCCCTTCCAGGAGCTTCCTTCAGCTGGGCGCTGGACTGAGCGTAGGCCTCAGCGGTTTGGCCGCCGGCTTTGCCATTGGCATCGTGGGCGACGCAGGTGTCCGGGGGACGGCGCAGCAGCCGAGGTTATTTGTGGGCATGATCCTGATCTTGATCTTCGCCGAAGTCTTGGGGCTGTACGGCCTCATCGTTGGCCTCATCCTTTCCACAAAAGGGTAACGGCCGCAGAGCGCGACGGAAAACAAAACAAACTTAAAAGTTCCAGAATTTGAAAAAAAAAAAATATGGTCTCTCCACAATGTGTACAGTTGTCATCAGTTTGGTAGTTGATCTCTTGTAAATTTGCGCAATGTATGTGACTTGTCTGTCCTCTGTGTTCTTCGATATAAAAAGCAACGAGGGCCTGCCACAAGCCTTTCCCTGCAGGGCTTGGGAGGAAGCTCCTTTGCTGTTTTCCATCCATTTTTGCCATTCGAGTCCTTTATGTATAAATATAAACTAGAAAACGGTAACTTTCCCCCTTCTCTCTCTCCATTGGATGTTTTATTTATAAGACCTGACATGTTCATACATAATGGAACAAGAGCTTTCAATTTTCCATGCTCTCTCTCTCTCTCTCTACACACACACACACACACACACACGTATATATAAATATATATATTAATCTCATGCATAGATAGATTACTACACTGTGGGGTTAACTGTAAGTGCAGAGAAATCCTTGGATGTAATTTGATTCTCAATGATTGCTGTCGTGTCCTGGTATCGGAGTGTGAGACTGTTTTGTGTTTATACAGATAACAACAAAAACGTCTTGAGACACTCTTTGTGTTCCCAAGTAGTAAAAACTGTATGCTCTGGCATGCAAAAGTTGTGCAGCCAATGTTGGATTTTGCAGTAACACGTTTCCAGGTAATAAAAAAAATTTCCTCCACTGTATCATAGTCGCACGGTGTGTCTTGTGAGTTGCCTTGAGAGGCGGGGTCTTCAAACACCCCCCCGGTACCCTCCAGCACAGCCTTCCACCACCAACAACAACAACAACCCCCCCAAAAGCTTGGGAATACCTGGACCTCACCCCAGCTTTTAATAAAACTGGTCAGTCAGACATGTCAGAACTGGGGAAACCTGGGTTAGTTTTAGCCTTGAATATATCGGGGTGTTAACAGATTATGTGAATTCGGCCCATTCGGTTAATTTGGAGTTGTTGGTATTGAACAAACCCAGCAATTGGAGTAAATCCTTAGTATGGCTAAAATAGGTTCCGAAAATCAAACTAGGAAATAAAAAGCTGATGAAGCCAAGCATCCAGCTTCTTTTAATACTTTTAATATGGGCTCCTTGGTGCTAAGGTTAGTGGTATTCTTACAGACATTTTATTACCCAACTAGGTAACATCATCAGTGCTGGAAGGGAGCGGGGTTTGCTCTATGTCAGTGTCAGTACAAATAGGGTGAGCCAATTATATACAGTATAAAGGGTTGACTCTCAACCCATCAAATCTAATTTGGAAAACTATTGAAGCACAAGAAATATGTGACACTCTTGCCAGGCACACTCTTAGTTCAGTGTTAAGAACAGCGTGGACAGTGCTTTTTTTCTTTTGCTTACCGCAACAAAAATCATCGTTTTCTGCACACTTGTGCAGGAATTTGTCTGTTGGATGAGATAGAAAGAGGTGGAGATCCGTTACTGCCAGGAAAAATTTAGGATTTCATAAGGCTATACAAGCCAGTTTGGGATAGTGGCGAAGGCGCCAGGCTAGAAACCAGGAGACAAGTGAATTCTAGTCTCGCCTTAGGCATGAAAACCAGCTGAGTGCCCTCGGGCCAGTACCTCTTCTGGGCCCAGCTCGCCTCCCAGGGCTGTTGTGGAGGAAACGGGAGGAGAAAAGTGTGGTGTTGGATTTGTTCGCCGCCTTGAATTATTTGTAAAAATAGATACAAACAAATAATAAATAAATAAAAATCATGCACCGAAATGAACAGGAAGAGTGATGCTCTCAAGGCAGGCGCCATAATGCTCAGGTGAGGCCTGACGTCCCCTGTGAGAATCCTGTGCAGTTCCCTCTTCCTCAGTCAGGCCAGCCACGCAGCCCACAAAGGAGGAATCGGATCCCTGCATTATGTATATTCTTGGTATTTCCTGGATTTTCAGGTCACGGACAACCCAGTGACTCATTCATGGTTTTCCCTTGGCTTCGCAAGCTTCAGGGATGGAAATAGATTGAGCACCATCCTTGACTGGCCAAAGAAACACTTTTGGTGGTGGTGGGATGGCTGTAGCCCGTTATTATTTATTCCTTCATCCCATCTCTGTCCTGCCCATCTCACTTCAGTGACAGTTTGTCTTTTTTTTTCTTTTCACTTTAAAAAACGGCTTGGGGCAGAGAGATCTGCAAGGGGAGGAGAGGCTTTGAACGTATCTTCCACTTCTCATTTTACACCAGAATGTGTCTGCTGCAGAGTGAGTCAGCCCTGCAGAGAAGGAGGGGAGGGAAGGAGAAAGGGGAATGAAGCAGCAGCAACAACGGAGAGAAATAAAAATCATGGACGAGGCCACCTAAATGCTTGGGAAGGAAACTTAACCTCGTCTTTTCTCTTAGACAGCAACGCACCTCGTCTTTCAGGGAGTGGAATCCCAGAGATATCCTTCCCAGATCCATGTGGGACACAATTCACAATGTTTACCTATGCAGGTAAACAGGAGACCTATTCTAACACACGTCTCGGCATTCCCGCTACCAGAGGGGCATTTTTTAGGCTTGGGAGGATGTGTCAAGTGACAGTCAGCCTCGCTTTCATACTTTTGCTCCACTCCTCTGCCCTCTAGGTCTAGTTCTGTATTTTGATGTGGTTTTTGCCGAGTTTGATGTGTTTTCCGACATTCAGTCATCCTGGAATGCACATTCTCGGTCTGAAATGCGAGAAAGCCCCGGAGGGTATGGCAAAAAAAAAAAAAAAAGACCAAAAAACGGAATCAACCGTATCAGTGGACATCCAGATCTGTTCCTTGTTGCTCAATGATTCACGCTGGGCCTCGTGACTTGGAGTCAGGCCAAGAGATTGGCTTGCATGATCTCCTGATCTGCCTGCCTGTCCTAGCTGGGTCGGAAGGAAGGAAGGAAGACAAGGATGTGTTGGGGGGTTAGCATAAAGCAAAGCGCAATCCTGCACTCTTTGCTTTCGGAAAATAATCCCGAAGCAAGAGATTCATCCTTTGCTTTTTCTTCCAGCATCGCTTAACCCAAGTGTGTTTTATCTGAAAATGGCGGGTAATGATGATAAATCTTCGCCAGTAGCAAACCATCTGGGTATTTATCCCAACCACCCTGTCAAGCAAATTACAGATGGGTTCGGAGGATTATTTTCCTGTCTGCTTTGCAAGAAATGAGAGATGGGCTGGTATGGTTTCATTTCCCTCAGAACGCTCAGTTGAAGCAAAAGGGGGAAAAAAGGAAGGGAAATTGTTGTCGTGAGGCTCCAAACCCATTAGCATGCTGCTTGGTTTGCAGCTTCTCCCCGAGTGTCTGGTGGCTCCTGTCCTTGCTGCCTTCGTCACAAGAATCTCAAAAGCGTTGATTAATATGCAGGTCTGTGGTTAGGAATCCCTTTGAGGATGGGGGGGGCGAGCTTTTCTCAAGCAACCCAGAGCCAGTTGCTTTTGCTGGTCATTCTCAAACCGACGCAATGCTGCAGTGGGAAACTCTTGCCTGTATTATGATTCTGCTAATGCGCCTTTGATGCTTCGTAGTTTTCTCATTTAAAAAAAAAAACCTACATCTGTCTTGTGATGGAACTGCCTGACATTAAAATGGACATATGGTCCCGAAGAATAAATTAAGATGTTATTAAAAACCACACAGGGCTGTGTGTTCTCTCTATCCCTCCCTTCCTTCCTTTCCCCCATCCCCAACCTAAGTCTAGTTTCATGCCACTAAATTGATTTAATCCGCATATCATCATCTATTTCTGCATTATCTGTTCTACTTTTCACCACCACGGGGAGGGAAGAAATGAAATGGATACGTGTACTTCAAAAAGCATTTTAGGGTTCTCCGGGCTGTGCGTGCACATATTAAACTCAGCCACCATGAAACAACACAAAACAAGATAATGTCATGTTAACATGCTACACTTTATACTGAGCGTTATAGATGTTCACATTTCGATTCCAGGATACTTGGGCTGAATTCATCCTTCCTGTTGAAGAAATACTGCAATCTCACTAATGTTGCTTTAGTATGATGTGTGATGTGTTAAGACTTAGTGTTATCTGTGAATCAAGACATTATATATGATGTATAAAACAGCATCACTTAGGGGGGGAAACACCATTTTCAGTACATATTCTGCACCTTAATTGCTAGGATTCTTAACTGACAGAAACATTTCATCTTGCACATTAACAGGGTCTTCACAAGAACGACAATAAAAGCAACGCAACCTGTTTCGACACATGCACGTTGCATAATGTATTTCATATTACAGAATGCCAAATTAAAATAAGCCCCCTCCTTATACAGTTTAGGAGGAACTATATATATATATTTACTACTGCCATTTTTACAATTTCAGCCACTGATTGCCCAAGGATAGAAATGCAACCGATACTACCATGCCTACATAAAATGACTTTATGGATTTTTTAAATCACAGCTTTAAAATTACCCAGTACTATTGGGGAAGGAAATGGATGACGCATACATTTTCTAAGTAAGGATGTGAATAAATCAATAAAATCTGCAGACTGATAGCTGCATCTGGGACAAGATGCAAGGAACATCAGAAGCATGTTGGCTATACACTAGGGTTCAAAAGCTAGCTTGTATTTGGCTTTTGATATTGTCCTTGAACCAGTTCCTAACTGTTCTTCACTTTTTCTTGCACCTCAAGGATTGGAGAGCATGAAGTCAGACGACCATAAGTATAAGCAATTATGCCTATGGGCACCACTCAAAAAAAAAAAAAACCAGAATCCAACAGCTTTTCTTAAGAGTGTATTTTATTAAAATATAACCTGGTCCCCATCCAAAGCTGAACATCATCAGTAAAACAGAACAAGCTATGTTCGCATCACATATTTAACCAGGTTCCTGGATTATCCCATGTTCTAGGAAAAGGGATGTCCAACCGTGGCAACTTTTAAGATCTGTGGACTTCAACTCCCAGAATTGCCCGACCAGCACCAAACTACTCTGCTTGGGTGTCTATGGAGATACATAAATAACACCCCAAATGACGCGACTCATAAAAAATAGGTAACAAAAATGATAGAAAAGTATTAAAAACAAACACCACACACCACACCACAAAATAGCCCAAAGGCTAACCACAAAAATGATGGAAAAGCATTGAATAAAAACACAGAATACAGGTAGTCTTCAACTTACGACCACAATTGAGCTCAACATTTCCATCACTAAGCGAGACACTTAAGTGAATTTTAACCCCATTTTACAACTTTTCTTGCCACGGTGGTTAAGTGAATCACTACAGTTAATTACATGGTGGTTAAGTGAATCTGGGCTCCCATTGGCTTGGCTTTGTCAGGTCACAAAAGGGGATCCCATGATCCCCCGGGATTCTGCAACCGTCATAAATGTGAATCAGTGGCAAGCATCTGAATCTCGATCACATGACCATGGGGATGCTGCAACGGTCATAAAGACGAGAAATGGTCCTTCGCCGATTTTTCCCTGTGCCATTGCAACTTTGAACGGTCACTAAACGAACAGCTGCAAGTCGAGCACTACCTGTAACCCCCAAAAAAGTTCACACACACACACACACAATCATTAAAAACCATTACAATCTGCCGGAGACATTCCCTTCGAAAAGCCACCGTTTTGCAGGCTCCGTGACCCCCCCCCCATGCCCACACCCCGATCCCATCCCGGATGATGGGGTTTGTAGTCCACCACCCACCCACCCCACGCCCTGGCGCATCGCTTCCCCGCCGCTCGCTCCGCAGCGCTACGACCTCATCAAGATGGCGGCGGGCGACGAAGCCGCTCCCGGCTGCCTCCTTCCCTTCCCATCATGGCGGCTTCCCGCCGCCGCTCACGTGACCCTCCCGAGGGAGAGATGCGGCCCCCCTCCCTCTCCTTCCCAGTCAGCTGACGTGGAGCGCGCGGTCACGTGACCGGGATCGGGATCTTGCGGGCAGCCCCGAAGGAGAGAAGTTGGCCGAAGGCTGGGAAAAAGGCTCTGCGGGAGCCGGGTAAGCCCGGGGCGCACTTCTGGTCTGGAGAGGCGGTGGGCAGCGGCCGGTGAATCCTCGCTTCCCCCGGAGAAGACTTCCCAGCCCTCCCCGGGTGGCTTTGGGGACGGTGGGGGGGGGGGGGCGGGATCCTCCCTCTGCAATGATGGACAGGCGATTTCAGTGCCCCGCCCCCGAGACAGGATCCCAGAGGGGCCCTGGGTGGATCGCTGCTTGCTTGGGAGGAGAGGAGAGGAAGAAGCGATCGCGGCGGGCTGGCCAAAGGAAAGGCGGGCAGATAGTTTTAAAAATGGCAAATTGATTGATTGATTGATTTGCTTGATTGATTGAGTTTAACAGATTAACAGAGTCGGAAGGCAGGGGGTTATAGCACTTTACTTATATACCGCTTCATAGTGCTTTACAGCCCTCTCTAAGCGGTTTACAGAGTTCAGCATATTTGCCCCCAACAATCTGGGTCCTCATTTTACCCACCTCGGAAGGATGGAAGGCTGAGTCAACCTTGAGCCTAGTGAGATTTGAACAGCTGGACTGCTGAACTAGCAGTCAGCCTGCAGTGGCTGCATTTAAGTGGCTGCACCACTTCAGCCGTCCCTTCCAACTCTGTTAATCTGTTAAAAAGGGACCTTGCAGGTCATCTAGTCCAACCCCCTGCCCAAGCAGGAGAACCTTACATCTGCCTCTACCTAGGATTGAACTCACAACCCCCTGATTGTGAGGCAAGAGCTCTACCTCTGGGCCACAGCAGCTGGGTTGATTGATTGATTGGTTGATTGATTGATTGGCCATCCAGTCGTTTTCGATTCCTAGCCGCCACCACGAAAGAGAAGCCTCGATCAATGCAGCCAAACTCAGAGCTCTTGGGTTTTGGGGGGTGATTTTGGCAAGATTTCGCCATCCTAAATGCAAGAAAATTGCCGCAAGAAGTTTGCTGGGAAAGGGGGGGAGGGGGGCAGCGAGAACAGGTCCTTAACTTTGCACCCTCTAGTAAGGCAATGTGGGTTGAGCCACCAACAGTGCCTAGAAAGGGGACAGCAGCCAGTGTCTTTTTAACAGAGTAACAGATTAACAGAGTTGGAAGGGACCTTGCAGGTCATCTAGTCCAACCCCCTGCCCAAGCAGGAGACCCTACATCTGCCTCTACCTAGGATCGAACTCACAACCTCCTGATTGTGAGGCAAGAGCTCCACCTCTCTTTAGGTGCTGATAAAAATGTTCTCTTTGGAGCAGAAGGAACCCAAAATTGAGATCTGGGTTGTGGATCAATGTGATTTGTTTGTGGTGAGCTGATCACAACCAAGCAAGCCTTTGGGATTTTTACACAGCCATTTAATGCATGCCATGAGTGGCGCTGTGGCCTAGAGGTGGAGCTCTCGCCTCACAATCAGGAGGCTGTGAGTTCGATCCTAGGTAGAGGCAGATAGTTCTCTCTCTGGGCACATTGAGAATATATCTGCTGGACAAAACTCCGCATTGGCGACAGGAAGAGCATCCGGCCATTAAAACACTCTGCTAGCTCCATTCAGTTGCCCAGACTCCACCCTGCAAGGGATTATGGGGTTGTTAAAAGAGGATGATGAGGATGATTTAATGCATGCCATGGTTCAGGTCACTAAAAGTGCACACCCCTTTAAAAGCCGCCCAGAATCATTTTGTTACAAGATGGGCAGCAAATAAATTCAATAAATAAATAAAATAAGAAAGACTGTGTTAAACCCTGGCTTTGTTTCTTTTATTTATATGTATTAATGAACAGAATAGTGAGCTATATATTTATATAATTTATTTATATATCATATGGCTCGTCTGGAGCAGCTCCCTCGTACCCGGGGGCAGGGGAGCTGCTCCAGATGAGCCATTCCCCCCCTCGCCCTGCCCAAACATACAGCCGCCGCGCCCGCCTCTCGCCTGCCCCGCTTTCTCGCATCCGGGAGCAGCAGGGACAAGCCATGGGCTCAGCTGTAGGGGAGCAGCTCCAAACGAGCCCGCGTCTCCCGAAGCCGCCGCCGTTGGAGGTGGGACAGGCAAGAGGCGGGCACAGCGGCTGTATGTTCAGGCAGGGCGAGGGGGGGGGAATGGCTCGTCTGGAGCAGCTCCCTCACACCCGCAGCAATCAAAAATTAGCTTCTGCGCAGAAGCAAAATCCAAGATGGCGGTGCCCATGGAGACACTGACAGAACCGGCTCCGTGATGTCCTTGCCGAGTTACTAACGGTTCTAAAGAACCGGTAGGAACCCACCTCTGAACTGGAGAATAGACAATCAAAATCCCTTGATTGTGGATAATTAATATGTTTAAACCAGGTGAAATAATAAGCTTAAATCAGGGGAAATAATATTTTCTATTATTAGGATATGAGATCTTGGAGGGAGAGGGGGAAATTACTTTTTCCATTAATGTGGAGCATTTTTCCACACATTGGCCATCACATGGAAATATTCAAATCTTTTCTGCCTTCCAAGAACTTGCTGCAACTGGTAAGAAAGCTATCAGCTCTTTATGTTTCAAGGTACAGTTTGCCGCCTTGACTGACTTATAAAGTAACAAAAGCAGGATTAAAAAAATCGAAAAAATAAAATAAAATAAAATGCAAAGGGGCTTTAATAGATCATATTCCAGGATTGCTTTTAACCCATGCAGCAGTTTGTTTTCTGATTCAGTAAATCATGACTAAACAAATCAAGGCTTATATAATAGATGATTAAATATGGCTTTCTTTGTCTTCTCTCCGTGCTGTTACAGTTGCCTCACCCGTGGTCTTGAAGGATGCCATGCCATAAATCCACGGGGGATGCGCCAATCCTCCAATTTACCAACTGCCGGATTTTGAAGGATCATGTCTTGCAAAGGTAAGGACTTGTTCTAATGATTTAGATATGAGCATGGAATGTTACGCTTCCAATGGAAATGGGTAAAATAGCTATCCCAAAGAATATTCCATGGGGTTTGTGATGCTCTCTGAGTCTGATTGTTTTCTTGCAGACGTTTCATTACCTAAGTAACATCAGTGCTAAAGGGGGCTTGTATATAAAAAGAGAATACACCTCAATCCCATCTAACACTGATGATGTTACCTAGTTTGGTAATTAAACGTCTGCAAAAAAAAAGGGGTCGGAGAAACCAGGGACTCCCCATTTCAACCATGAGTTAATGTCCTCCAGGTAGAAAGGAACTGATAATACTTTTATTGCTCCATTTATTTATATATTATATCTTTTTGTCAGGCCCTAAAAGCCAAGACAGATATGTGGTGAATCTTCCAAGCAGGATTCTTTATTGTTTCCATTTCTATAGACAAAAATTTGTCAAACTGAAGCAGACTATTACCTGCATGAAGTATATACTCTGGGTGCAGTGGTGAAATCTAAAAATTTTCCCTTCCGGTTCTGTGGGCGTGGCTTGGTGGTCATGTGACTGGGTGGGCATGGCTTGTTGGGTGTGGTCATGTGACCAGGTGAGCTCAAAAACCAACTTTCACACTTCACACACAAGCAACACAAAAGTCACACAACTGACTCACACACAATGCAGAAGCAGCTGGATTTCACACAAAATGGCCCCTGCAACAAAGCAAGAACCTCACAGAGTCACAGTTACAGCGAATAGGTAGTTTTAAAAAAATGCTTTAGAAATTTTTTTTTTTTAAAGGTTCCGATAATCCCCCTCTCAGCTGATTGTCAAACAGCTGAGAGTCGGGGCTTTTTTTTTTTTTTTTTACTTTTTTAAGCATTTTTTTTACTACCAGCTCTGGGGGAATAGGTGGTAAAAATGTTTTTTAAAAAGTTTTAAAAAAGGTTCATCAGCTGTGACAATCAGCTGTGCCGCGCGATCGTGGAAAACTTTTTTTTTTAACTTTTTAAAAGCATTTTTACTACCGGTTTGTAGAACCGGAAGTATTTGTTACTAACGGTTCGGGCGAACCAGCCCGAACCAGTAACATTTCACCCCTGCTCTGGGGGCTATTAGGGAGGGACTGTCTTCATCCTTTTTCTCTCACACAAACTGAGAGTTGCCTCTTACTCCTCAGGAACACATCACCATCCCTCTTCTGGGAATCCAATCCACTACATTCTATAACACTTTTTGCCACTTTGGTGTGCCACTCCAATCATTGACAACAATAATCTCCAACCATCTTATTTATTTATTTATTTATTTTGTTATTCTTATATGCCGCCCAACTCCCGAAGGACTCAGGGCGGCGTACAACATAAAAGATACAAGAATAGACAAAATTTCAACAATTTAAAAACAGTACAAAATTTAAAAAAAAACAGTATAAAAGCAACAACAATCTTCTCCAGAACTTTCCCCAAAGGGGAAAACTTGGAGACCAGACAACCTCATGAGTCAAGAGAAGGCTCCCTTAGAAGCCAGTGCCCACTAGCCCTCTCTTTCATCACCTGCTTACAATCAATAAAACTTGATAGAACCAAACTATCGTGTAGCAATCTCCATCTCTGGGGTGGAGAATAAAACTCTCTTCACCGCAGAATAAATTACAACGAAGATTCCAGCAGACAACTGCCTTTGGTTGATTGGCCAAAGGAGAGATCAAGTGGAATTTTTATGTAAGAATTGGATGACCAGCTCCTTCTGTGTTTCAGAGAGGATCTATGGGTAAGAGCCGGGAAGATCTTAAACCCAGAGAAGGTGTTCTTTGATGAGAAAAAGTCTGCAGATGTCCGGCTGAACTGTAAAGGCAGTATCCTGGCACCGGGCTTCATCGATGTACAAATCAATGGTAAGGCATTGCAATTGTTGCTGCTGCTGCTGCTTAGGAGAAAACCAAAGGCCCTAATCCAAGTGATGCAGAAATTGTCAAGCACAGGAAATCAGGAGTCCAGGCAGTTCAAATAAATATATAGATTTAAGTTAAGTTGACTTTATTGTCATTGCACCTCGTACAATGAAATTAAATGCCATCTTCAGTGTACGTTATAACTATAAAAAATAAAACACAAACACACATCCTTCACATTCTATACAATTGAACTGAAAGCCCGATATTGCATTAGTATTGCACTACACAGCAGAATTCAATATAGTTACTGCCCCGGGATAGAAGCTGTTTTTCAGCCTATTTGTCCTTGTTTTTATTATCCTGTACCGGCTGCCAAATGGTAATAGTTCAAAAAAAGAGTGCCCAGGATGAGATGGATCTTTAAGAATGTTTTGAACTTTCTTAATGTTTTGAACTTAAGGCAGCGGGAGCTATAAAGCTCTTCCAAAGAGCGGAGAGGGCAACCAATGATCCTCTGGGCAATGACATTAACCCTCTGGAGCGCTGTCCTATCTGCCACTGTGCAATTGGCAAACCATACACAGGTGCAGTAAGTTAAAATACTCTCTATGGTGCAGTGGGTAGAAGGTCGCCTGCAGTTTTTCATTCAGTTGTTGTTTCCTGAGAAGTCTCAGGTAGTATAATCTCTGCTGGGCCCTTTTGACCAGTGCTGCAATGTGAGCGCCCCAGGTCAGGTCCTCTTTTATGATAACACCCAGAAATTTAAAACTGGCCACTTGCTCCACTCGGTCTCCATTGATAAGCAAGGATTTAGCATTTATTGTATGCTAAAGCGGTCAAAGCAAATTGGCAATGGATAAGAGTCAACAGAATTCAAGGTGGGCTGGACTTAGATCTCTTGTGGGCACAAAGGGATTCGAGACTGATGATGCATTTGACCTCTCCTTCAGCTCAGCCTGATCATCTGCTACAAAAATATTTGGTTGCACATTTTATTTGCTCGGACCATGTTAGAATCTTCATAGCTTTGCTATAAAATCGGACTGCAAAGAAAGAGAGTGAGAGGTATTTATTTATTAAATTTATTGACCACCCATCTCACCACAAGGTGACCTCTCTCAAGGAGAGGTTTATAGTCCACAGCTCCCAACAGCTCTAGCCAACTTGGCTAATGGAAGATACAATTCAAGATACTTGCAAGCAATCAAAGGATTATAACCAACCTCAGTCAGAATGGATAGGGAAAGGACAATTACATTTCTAAAGATGCATCCCCTCTGGGTCCAATCCAACATCTCCTCTCTTGAGTCTGTCAATAGTAAGTTCCTACGCCGTTTGATGGGAGTCCCCCCCCCCCCTATGTAAGTAATGCCGCAATTCGTTTGGAACTGGGCATGTCCTCACTTGCTACAATCATGTGGAAACGTGCAATTGGCTGTTGGTTGTCCCTCTGGACTAGACTCCCAGGCTATTACCTAGGCCAGTGCCTATGGCGGGACCCTTTTCATAGTCCCTGGGCCCATAATATCCATACTAAACTTTTGAAGATCGGGATTTCCCCCAGTGAAGTTTTTATCTTAGGCTCTGATGCTGCCAAATCATTGATTTTTCAACGGCTGGACGACATTGATAGACAACTCAATCTGGCAAACGGATCAGGAACTTGCTCACCGTTTTCCCTTGGTATTGTTCCCTTGCTTCACCCCCCATCTTACCTTTCCGTGTTACACTCTATCAAACATAGGCTTGCATTTATGAAGGCACGATTTAATGTGATCCCCTCGAATGTCCTCGACAGTAGGCTCTCGGGGGGAGTAAAATCCACCTATTGTACATGTGATGGCCGATCCCCGGAATCTCTGCTCCATATTACATTCGTATGCCCCCACTATCAAGACATAAGATCAAGATTCATCTCCCCTATTTCCCAGAGATTCCCTGATTCACCGGATCTGTTCAGCCTTTATTTCCTACTCCAGGATATAGACCCTAATATAACCTCAAAGGTTGCAAATTTTTTTGCTGCAGTCGTGGCTGAAAAACGGAGGAAAAGATGGGTAACCCCTACGGCAGAGGATCACTAGTATTGACGGTATAGATTGTAGTAGATGGTGTACTGTCACATGATCTATCTATATTTGTAAAATTTACCCCCCTTTTTATGTGTATTTTAAATTGGTCTCCGACCGCAATAAAAGCTATATATCTACAGTATCTAAAGATGCATTGCCATTGGGAAGCCAGAGATAAGTTAATCCCACCATCTGTGGAGTATATTACCCAGGTGTATAAATACGATTTGCACAGAGGCAAGTCACTGGACGACCTAAATGACCAGGATGGGCATCTCCTTCTGTCTTCTCAGGAGGTTTCGGAGTAGATTTTTCCCTGGCTACGGATGATGCGCAAGCAGGAATTTCGCTGGTTGGCCAGAAGATACTGTCCAACGGAGTGACTTCATTTTGCCCGACGATGGTGACCTCACCAACCTCCGTCTATCACAAGGTGAGGAGATCCAAAGCTGTAACATGGATTGTTTTGTTTTGAGGGAATTGTGTAAAACCTGGCCTCTGTAGTTTGTCAACCAAGGTTGATGGTTTATGTTGCTGCATGAAATTAGCTACCGTAGTCGGGAGAAAAACAGAACAAATTTGTGCGACACATTGAGCACCCGGAGAAAATATGAGGTCTAACTTCGTCTAGTAAAGAATTAATGTTAGATTAGCCAGAAAATCCAGATCAAGCAAGCAATGGCTTTATGTGATGTAAGTCCAGTCACTGAACCAGATCATTCTTCTGTCTTAGTTGCATATGGACTGTTAAGGAATTTGTGCTCGCAAGCTTGTGAACAGTGAAACGTGGTGTTGCAGTTGATATGAGTTGATATGATTCAGTCAATAGACAGATGCATTTAAAGTGTATACAAATAGTTTACTCAAAGAATTTAGCAAAGTCCAAATAAGTCCAAGTCATACACGCTAAGTCAGTCAATACGAAGATTCTTCTCACCAGCCTGTCTTTGTCTTAATTAGCAAACAAAGATTACAGCTAACAAATCTATACTATCACAGATAGTTACGCTATACACAGCAGCTCTTCACAGTACTTTCACAGACACGAAGTCAATTACTCAATGAAGCAGCAATGAAGCAGCAGAGACAATCAGCAGAGAGAGAGAGCCTGTTCTCTAGCTCCCTTTTATAGTAATCAGAAATCTTACAATGCATTTAAAGCAATATTACCTATATTCACATAAACATTGATTTGTGGCTTGTTTATATATTAGCAAACCCAATCGTTTGGACAGAGTCCTAACATGGACAACCTATCAGAACCGGTTAGGTTTCTGTTTCCTGTGGTCTGTCTGGGGTTGCAGAAATAAGCCTCTACGAGCCAACTAGAATAGAAATGATTACCAAAATAATCAGAGATCTTGGTTTAGTAAGCTGACTATGGACTTGATTCATAAAACATCCTATACCACAATAGAGCTTGGATTTATTTTTTTTTAGTATTATCTACACCCCTGATTAATCCTGGTTAATTCTGACTCAGCTTTCCCCAATTTTCTTTTATCCTGTCCCCTTCCTTTTCTTAGGGGGTCAAGAGGGACCTATCCCCATTTCTCCCACTGATTCTTTTTGATCTGGTTTTATAATACGGTGTTGGTGAAGAAGTGAATTGATCTAAGAAAGAAGACTACATTTTATAGATAAGACACCCCCACGTGGGAGTCAGCAACAATGGTCCCATTGTCTTCTCTCCTACTAGGTTCTTCCTCAGATCCGTGTACAAAACGGAGGGCCTCATGGAGCTGGTGTCCTAGGTGAATAAAAACCTTTCATCGTTAATAGTTGTATCTTTTGATGGGGTAATAAAGATAAAGACCTTTCGCACCTTTCTCTAATCTGGTGCCTTTCTGAGGGTCAACACCTTCAAGAACTCTAGATCGTCATTAAGAGCCACGGTGCCGCAGTGGTTAGAGTGCAGTACTGCAGGCTACTTCTGCTGACTGCCGGTTGCCTGCAATTTGACAGTTCAAATCCCAGCAGGCTCAATGTTGACTCAGCCTTCCATCCCTCCGAGGTCGGTAAAATGAGGACCCAGATTGTTGGGGGCAAGAGGCTGACTCTGTAAACCGCTTAGAGAGAGCTGTAAAGCACTGTGAAGCGGTATATAAGTCTAAGTGGTATTGCTGTTGCTATCATGGCTAAGGGCTTGGAGTTTTGGAAATTTGCTACAGATCTTCACTTCAATTGGAGTTAGTCGTAGGACCCATATTATAATCTTGTTACTATAATAGACAAGCTTGCCTCATCTTGTTCCAGAGCTTTGGATGTCTTTTTGTTTTTTCCTTCGGCAGGGATTCATCTGGAGGGTCCATTCATCAGCAAAGAGAAGAAGGGGGCGCACCCAGAAAATTACCTCCGTACTTTTGAGTCAGGAGCCTTTCAGGATTTGCTCGCCATGTATGGGAGCTTGGATTGCGTCCGAATTGTCACCTTAGCCCCTGAGATGAAACGCAGCAGTGAAGTGATCCGGGAGCTGACCAAGAGAGGCATCTGCGTGTCACTGGGTAAACTTTGTCCCTGGATGCTGAAGGATTAAGAGCTGAGGTGGCGCAGTGGTTAAAAGCAGCACTGCAACCTACTTCAGCTGACTGCTAGTTCAGCAGTTCAGCGGTTCAAATCTCACTGGCTCAAGGTTGACTCAGCCTTCCATCCTTCTGAGGTCGGTAAACCTGACAGGAACATTATGTAGAGTTCTCTCCATTTCTTTTTCTAGGTCACTCTGTGGCTAATCTATCTCAGGCTGAGGAGGCTGTTGGTCAGGGAGCTACCTTCATTACTCACCTCTTCAATGCCATGTTACCTGTGAGTAGTACCTAGGCAAGTTTCCACTTCTAGCATCTTAACCAAACTAGGTTGCAAGTTACTTTTTTCGGTGAATTAACTCCTGGGGTTTGGAAAACCCACTATTCCACGGAATTGTGACCCCTCCTCTTAGGAGACTGTCCAGATTGTGTAGTCCAGCCAAGAAATGGAAGAGTGGGTTCTGTAGTCCTTGTTCCTAATCCATGGATTTCACTGCCTTGTGTCTTGACATTTCTTGTGCAGTTCCACCACCGAGACCCCGGGATTGTGGGACTTCTCACAAGTGACAAGATTCCTCCCGGTCAGCAAGTGTTTTACGGCATGATCTCAGACGGGATCCACACGAATCCTGCTGCGCTGAGAATCGCACACCGGGCCCATCCTCAAGGTCTGTCTCCACAAGGGGGAACCATTCCCCTGAGATGAGAAGGGGCATTTTTTTTATTAGTTTGGCCCAATATTGTCTGTAGATATTGGGAGGGCTTTGATCTAAAGATGGAGAACATCAAAGAGAGAATGTGATTCAGTTCACTCAAAGTAAGCCATGGTTTGTTTTAATGTTGGTTTGAAGACACCTCCATGACCATGTTTATATATATATATAAACTGTCTGGAGGGGCCGAAAGGCAAAAAGGAAGCAGTATGCTCTCTCCCATGTTTGGGTATACCAGGGTGATTCGAGAGAAAAAACATAACCCTTCCCTGGTACAAGCTGATATAGGAGGAGAGCCTGTGGCTTAGAGGTTAAAGCTACTGCCTTACAGGCAGGCTGCCCAGGTTCAAATCCCAGTAAGGGTATGGCTAGCTGACGAGAGCTTAATAGCTTGAAATAGATCTATACTAGTCTCCCTTCGTTTTCATTATCAGCAAAAAAATGTGTACTATATATCTCCTACATAAGCTGCATTGGGGTACCTGAAGACCTAACTAAGCATATGTTGGCTTGGTGCAACACTGAAGTTATTTTCAGGTGGAATTAACAGGCTCAAATTATCCCTCCTTAGGTCTGATCCTGGTGACAGATGCCATCCCAGCGATGGGACTTCCCCCTGGCAGACACACTCTGGGCCAGCTGGTGGTAGAGGTGGAAGGTGCAAATACCTACATTGCAGGTAAGGGTACTCCTAGCCTGAAATCTCAATTAGCCACTCAAACAGGTGGGCTGATTTTTCCCTAAGCTCTTCTCCCAAGACCCAAAAGGTCTCTGCAAACTGTAATGAGATGGACTACAGTTCCCATCATCCTCTACCCAACTGTCTTTACATGTAAAGCTGATCATCTTTCTCTTCCTCCTCCTCCTCTTTCCAGGTACCAAAACACTGAGTGGAAGCATTTCCACCATGGACACCTGTATCCGACATTTCATGGATGCCACTGGTAAGGAGAGTTTGGCTTACTAGAACAGAGGGTTTCCATCTTTCAAGGAGCCAGATCTGCACGGGATTTATTTGTTAAAAAAAAAACTGTCTCCAAAGGGTGGCCCTCGCAATGACTCAGTGTCGGGCGCGAAAGATCAAGTCCACAAGTGAAGGTTCAATTCCCACACGGGAATTCCCTGGCTGGGGAATTCTGGGGCTGAAGTTCACACATTTTCAAGTTCTCATGGTTGAGAAACACCAGCGTAGAGACATAGTCAATTGCTGATTCTCCTGTCTATTCAGAAGGGGTATAAAATGGACAAGGGTTTCATTCTCCCAAGTCAGGGGTCAGCAACCTGCGGCTCTGGAGCCGCATGTGGCTCTTTCATCCCTCTGCTGTGGCTCCCTGTCGCCAGTCGGCACTACAGTTTTGAGAGGAGCTTCCGGTTAGGGGAGGGGGGAAGCAGGGCGTGCCAGGAGGAGACTCTATGGCAAGGGGAGGGTTTTCCAGTCAGCTCCACAATTGATAGGGCTTTCGGTTAGGACTGGCAGAGGGAAAAGGACACCGTGCTAGGAGGAGACTCTATGGTGGGAGAACCGGACTTCCGGTCGGCTCCAGAATTGAACGGGAGGCTTCCGGTTAGGACCTTTGAGTGTTCAAGGTTGCCGACCCTTGTCCCAAGTGAAGAAGCCTTTGCCTTTGTGGATTCTAACTAAAAAGCAACGCCCGTTTCTATTTTGCAGCCTGTTCATTAGAAACAGCCCTGGAGGCTGCCTCTCTCCATCCTGCTCAGCTCTTAAATATCGAGGATCAAAAGGGAACCTTGGATTATGATACAGACGCAGGTATTTTTTTTACTCTGAGAAGGATTGAATTCGGATCGCACTGTTTCCATCTCAACATGGAATCCGTTGAGAATCCTGTCAGATAGGCTGAGCTGAAAATAAGAGGCTGGGCTAAAGTCTCCCAGATAATTTGATTGGATCTCATACTCTTTGATCCTGGTCCAGCAACACCTTCACCATTACTTCAGAGGTTCTGAATGGTGGGAATCCAAACCACGAACCTCTTATCTTCTTGTTCTACCTTCCACCCTTTAGATCAGGGGTCTCCAAACTCGGCCACTTTAAGACTTGTGGAATTGCTGGCTGGGGAATTCTGGGAGTTGAAGTCCACAAGTCTTAAAGTGACCGAGTTTGGAGACCCCTGCTTTAGATGGTAGGTGTGTTGCAAGAATTGCAAACTTCCTGCCTGTGGTACTCATGGAATTCTCTCCTTGGGGAGGCCCATCTGCCTCATCCTTCTCTGCTGAATGAAGAATTATGGGAAGTGTAGTTTAACCGATTGTGTGACTTTCAGTTGGGGTTGGCTGAAAGAGTTATGTCCGTCTTTCCTATATTGTAGCGCCTGAATGTAGCGCTCCTCAAATTCCTATCAACCAGGCTTGGTGGGAGAGGCATCATTTTCTTTTTCCTACAGATTTTGTGCTGCTGGATGAGAGTCTTCACGTACAAGCCACTTATATTGCCGGCAAAGAGGTCTGGAGACAAAGCAACTTCATCCTCTGAAGTTATGCAGAGCTGGATGGGCAGGGCTTCGGACTGAAGGCAAAGGGGGGACTCAGAGAGGCCCACAGCTCCATTTCCCCCTAAAGCTTGTGGTTTGCCTCATTTTTCTCCACAGACTCTCTTCAAAAAGTCCTGCTCAAACTGTAGCATCGGCTGCCCTCCTTCCTATGGAGGATGGTAGAACTTTTCTTCTCGACTTGATCCAGGCATCTGTCCCACAGACATGAGGTGGGACTCCTTCCAGAGCTTGGCAGGGACTTTTCTCGCTATTCATCAAGGGACTTACTGCTACTGGGGAACAGCAGCCATTCCCGCCCCCCAAGTGCCTCATTCTTTGTCTTTCAGCGCAACCTCTTTAATATTTGGATGATGCTTTGGGAAGGGGTCATCTGCTTTGATCCCATTTAAAGCCAACTCTATACAGCACCGTTACAGCCGACTGGATTTGTCTAAGCTGAAAATCTGGGGTGACATTAAACCCCCAAGGCAAAATGTGCATCCTGCAAAAATCATTTGTTTGACAGCCTGGGAGCCATTTCTGAGCACAATTGCTGAAATCTGTAGTATGGTTTTATTTCATTTTGAGCTGGAAAGGTTGAGAATACAGAATAACAGTTGGAAGGGACTTTGGAGGTCTTCTAGTCCAACCTTCTGCTCAAACAGGAGACCTTATACTATTCTGAACAAATTAATGAACACCCTAAAATAAGTTCAATATTTTTAAAGCCTCCCAAATTCCACCCAAAAGAAATACATACAGAATATATACATTAAAAATTCCCTTAATTTGGGGTAAAGTCAGAGCAACTAGATGAATCTAAGCATTTACTGGCCGGATGCCTTTCCTGATGCCACGCCCTAGGAGAGAAATATCTGCTGCTACCTAGGATTGAACACTCAACCTTCCAAGTGGGAAGCAAGTATACACTTCTTTATTAATCCATGAAATCTAATGGCAATACGCTTTTTACGGGTATAATAATTTTAGATAGTGAGATTCATTGATTTGAACTAAGATTTTTGACCTCTGGAGGCCATACTTACCTATATACTCTAAAGCTATATTTCAGTTAAAAGGTTTGTGGAAATAAAGATAATATTTTTCCTGTCCAAGATTAAGAACCTTCTGAAATCTACACGTAACATCCAAGTTAACAACCATTGCTTTAGTAATATGCAGTATTTTGAAAAGGGAGATTAATTTACAATCTGAATTTAAAAAGCACATGATTTGGGGGTGGTGATATTAGTTGTAGATTGTGATCCCCTGCTTTCATACTCACGGATGCTTTCAGGATTCATCGATTACTGAATTAGAAAGCTATCCAATTAACTTATTCTCTGGATTTGTATAATATATTGAACTATCAGCAAATGACCTCAGTTCGCACAATATGCCTAGCTATGAACACACCGGCCATGCTTCACACACATTGAGCCAAACATATGGATGCCGACAATGTTTACTTCATTCTCCTGCAAGTCGATGGATCACAACAGCCATGATCACTCAATAGCACCGTTGGCTGGGAATGATGGGAGATGTGGTCCAACCCATTCTTGGCAAAGAAGGACATATTCAAAGGTGGGAAATCAGTGCTGTTCCTTTTACAAAATGGAATCTTTGGCTTCATGGCATGACATGTTTTTTTCTTCTTTTTGAGATGCTGTGAATTTAAATCTTCAGCCATTGCAATTCCAGCCAAGTACCAATTTTATCTGATTCTTTTATTTTGGAAATGTTTCGTAAAAGCATATCGTTTATAAGGGGGAATAAAAGGTTCAGTCCATAACCAATGTGTTGTTTCTCCGGCAGAGGGAGATTTATTTATTTATTTATTTATTTATTTTTGTCAGGTACGTGTTGGTAATATACATAGATATAACATTGTTTATATACATAAAATGAGTACTGATAAGAGGGAACATTAGGACAGGGACATTAGGACACATTAGGATTGTGGTGGATGAATGTTCACTTTCACCAAATCTATTTGCTGGGATGAGATTGATTGATTGATTGATTGATTGATTAGTGCCATCAAGTAATTTTTAACTCCTAACAACCACATAGGTAGATTTTATAGAATAGATTAGATTAGAATTTTTATTGGCCAAGTGTGATCGGACACACAAGGAATTTGTCTTTGGTGCATATGCTCTCAGTGTACATAAAGACAAGATACATTCGTCAAGAATCATAAGGTACAACACTTAATGATAGTCATAGGGTACAAGTAAGCAATCAAATCATACTAGGAAACAATATAAATCGTAAGGATACAAGCAACAAAGTTACAGTCATGCAGTCATAAGTGGGAGGAGATGGGTGATAGGAACGATGAAAAGATTAATAGTAGTAATAATGCAGACTTAGTGAATAGTTTAACAGTGTTGAGGGAATTATTTGTTTAGCAGAGTGATGGTGTTCAGGGAAAAACTGTTCTTGTGTCTAGTTGTTCTGGTGTGCAGTGCTCTATAGTGTCGTTTTGAGGGTAGGAGTTGAAACAATTTATGTCCAGGATGCAAGGGGTCTGTAAATATTTTTTACAGGATGATCAGTATCTAACCTGGTCCTTCAGATTTTCCAACAATGCCTAATCCCTACTGTAACAGTGCATCCCCCTTGCTGCTGATCCTCTCCTTCTCTTTCCTTCCACCGTTCCCAACATTAGAGAAGAAAGAAAGAAAATCTCACACTGGATCATTTAGGACAGAAGTGAATCTACCCTTTGACAAGTTAAGAAAAAATGATTGGCATGCAAGAACCAACTCTCCTAGTGCTTGCCTCTAGATATTTGGAGGAGACTTGGACAACTTTACCCTTAGACTGTCCACTGTTGACCTCACCCGATTCCTAAGAGGTCAGTAAGGGGCGTGCATAAGCGCACCAGCGTGCCTACTGTCCCTGTCCTAATGTTCCCTCTTATCAGTACCCATCTTATGTATATAAACAATGTTATATCTATGTATATTACCAATACGTACTTGACAAAATAAATAAATAAATAAGCTTAAGCAAAACATTCCCAAGCTGTTGAGAAGAATAGGAATTGTAGTCCAACCCTCCCCCCAAAGTCCTATTGCAAGAGATTCTCAGTCATTCAAGTCATGGTTGTCCCAAAGGTGCTTTTTCAGGAGGCAACTGGACTTTGTTTTGTCTTGAAGACGTTTCGCTTTTCATCCAAGGAGCTTCTTCAGTTCTGACCCTTCTTCAGCTCTGACAGGATATCCTCACTATCCTGTCAGAGCTGAAGAAGCTTCTTGGATAAGAAGCAAAACGTCTTAAAAAGAAAAAGCAAGAAAATCCAGTTGCCTCCTGAAAAAGCACCTTTGGGGCGATATTGCAAGTCCGCTTTACAGACAGATCCGGTTCTTTTGGGTGGGAGAAAAACAGCTGACCTCCCAGCCAATCAGAGGGAGGAACGACTTCCGGGCGGAACTGAGTTTCCCGAGCTCAGGAGCAACGGGGGAAGCAGTCCAGCGACGGACCGGGCCCGCCTTGCTCGTGCTTGCGGTGGGATCCCAATGGAGTAACTTAATATTAAGTGCGAGGAACTGGACTTCGGTCTCAGTGTCTTTCAGAGTGGATTGATCCGGTTGGAGTGAGGATGGAGGAATCTCTGTAAATTTAAGGGGAGGGTGGAACGGAGCGCGACCTGGTCGGGCATGAGATCTGTAGTCGGGAAGTCTTTGCGTGCTTTTAATTTCAGTTTTCAATAAATGCAGATTATTAAGAGCCCGACTGGCCGGTTCTCTGTTTTAGGGCAACAGATGCACACCAGAACAATTAGACACAAGTTTTTTGAGATTAGGTTTCTATTAGCAAGCCACTAATGTGTTACTTCTCGGTCCTCCCACGGTCAGTCTTGACTCCTTACTAATTCCTATTAATAATATGTTGTGGGGATGGTGGTGGTTAGGAATTCTGTTTGCAAACACTGATTAATTTTAAAGTGGAACACTTTCTATATAGTTCAGATCTTCTATACCAATGAAGTGGGCTGGTTTATGAGAAAACAAATTTTAAATAATTCTTGATCTGAAAACCTGAGAGTTTAATATTTTGATCATAATAACATACTGCAATGTTATTACTAACACAAAGGAAAAATGGAATAGAAAAAAACCTGCAAAGAAGAGAACTTTATAAAAATATCCACACAATATAGAAAATGTCACTCCTACAAATGCTTATCAGTTATGTAGCAAACGTAGTTGGGCCTTTGAAAAAAAGATACCCTAGATTTCATGGTAATGTTCTTGTGTCACCTTGTATTACTAGGTGAACGGGAGAGAAAATACCTGGAGATTTTATGTGAGCAATTGCAAACTTTCTTCATGGAAGAGGTAAGATGTGTATTCCTTATGGCAACAGATGTGGTAAACTGCTTTGATTTGCTTAAGATTAAAGCATTATAAAAGGCTCAGAAATAGCTAACTGTCTAAACATTAAGACTCCTGCAGTTTTAATTACTATGTAGGACAGGGAATATTAGCAAGCACAGAAATTTTGCCACAACCAACACTACTGGGATTTTAAGGTTATTTCGATTTTGCACACAGGCATGTGCAAACCACCTTTTTAAAAACACCGGCCCTTAATGCTTGTACATTTCCCATTGATCCAGGCTCCCAAACCAACATTTCAGGATGAACTGGAATGGTGCATTACTCAACTGGAGACTGGCCTTTTGCGTCGTAACCCAACTCCAAAACAAGGTAGGTTGTAAATAAAACCTAGTGGATCCATTTGAAACCATGCAATGTTTCTCAACCTCAGCATTTCTAAGATACGTGACTTCAACACCCAGAATTCTCTACCCTGTATGCTGCTGACTTGGGAATTCTGGAAGTTGAAGTCCACACATAAGTTGCTGAGGTTGGGAAACCCTGCTGTAAAGCACAGACACAGGAAATTGATGCCATTTTCTGGCAAAAACTGTAAAATATGGTCCCATGACAATGGGACACTGCAAATGGCCATAAATGCGGATTACATGACGACAAGGGGATAGCCATTGCAACTTCAAAACGGGGGTTTTAATTCACTCTGAGGAGGTCTGTCGTAACTTCAAACAGTTGCTAAGTGACTGGTCATAATTAAAGGACTACTTGTAATGCCAGGCTTTCTATAGATAGAGTTCTTTATTGGCCAAGTGTGATTGGACACACAAGGAATTTGTCTTGGTGCATATGCTCTCAGTGTACATAAAAGACAAGATACGTTCATCAAGAATCATAAGGTACAACACTTAATTGTGACAAAAAAAATATAGAAATCTATTATAGTATAACTTCTTGCAATGATGTAACAAACTGTAGTTTATCTCATATACCATGATACTTTACCTCACTTTCTGACTGAAGTAATGTTTGCAAACAGTAGGATTAAGGATGGAATATATATATACTTATACATACATATATAGTGCAAGTAAATATGAATTAGGTAAATTAGCTGTAGAAATAAAAGTTGACATTCCAATAGACATAGTTTATAAGAAGATCTATAATGTATAAATACAGATATAATATATAATCGAGTGTATAAAGATTAGTAGTAATAGCTAATAGGCTGTTAAGAAGCATGATTTCACTTTTATGGTTTGTATTAGCGTTATGTTTGTAGTTGATTGCGTATGATATTTGCTTACTGTACTGTTTTCTACAGTTTTTGTATTTGTTTTCTTTTCTGTTGTGTTTATTTTTGTTGTGTGTATTTAATAGTTGTGTTTTTAAAGGAAAATTCAATAAATATTATTTTAACAGGGAAAAAAAAGAATCATAAGGTACAACACTTAATGATAGTCATAGGGTACAAATAAGCAATCAAATCATATTAGGAAACAGTCAATATAAATTGTAAGGATACAGGCAACAAAGTTACAGTCATTAGAGGGAGGAGATGGGTGATGGGAACGATGAGAAGATTAATAGTGCAGACTTAGTAAATAGTTTGACAGTGGTGAGGGAATTATTTGTTTAGCACAGTGATGGCGTTCGGGAAAAAACTGTTCTTGTGTCTAGTTGTTCTGGTGTGCAGTGCTCTATAGCGTCGTTTTGAGGGTAGGAGTTGAAGCAGTTTGTGTCCAGGATGCGAGGGGTCTGTAAATATTTTCACAGCCCTCTTTTTGACTATGAGTAACTTTTACATTCTTCATCTCTGAGAGCAGCCGATGAAACACGCCACATCCTTGGAGTGTTGCGCTCCCGTAAAGCTCCCCTTGTGAAGAAGCGGCAAATGATGCACCACGTCTTTGGAGATTACCGTCTCAAAATGGCTGAGGAAAACGAGAGAACAGCAAAAGCTGGTGAGCTGGCAGGTCTTGCCTTTTGTGTCGGTCACTCACTCATGCTACTTCTCCCAATTCTTTCATTCATATGTATGGAGATTCTCCGTCATCCAGGTCATGGTTGTCCCAAAGGTGGTTTTTCAGGAGACAACTGGACTTCCTTTTTCTTTTGAAGAGGTTTTGCTTCTCATCTAAGACGCTTCTTCGGCTCTGACTGGATGGTGGGGAATGGAAGTATTTATATTCCTCGCGGACAGCTGGTCATTTGCATTCTTTTAGAGCAGTGTTTCCCAACCTTGGCAACTTGAAGATGTCTGGACTTCAACTTCCAGAATTCCCCAGCCAGCATTTGCTGGCTGGGGAATTCTGGGAGTTGAAGTCCAGATATCTTCAAGTTGCCAAGGTTGGGAAACACTGCTTTAGAGAGTCGTTGAGGCCACTAGAGGCTTATCTGTGTCCTCAGGGCCCATGACTTTCGGTTCTTTCCTGCTATAGCCACCACCTGAATGGGTTTATCATGGCTTCTGCATGTCAGTGATCCTTCCCTTAAAAAAATTCTTCCTTTCTGTTGCTCTCTTTCCTTCTTTTTAATCTGGTGTGCTGTGTGGGCAGAGAAAGGTTGTTTTGGCTTGAGGATGGCTCACTCGTACAGGATCTCTGCAGGTAGAAGGTGGGGTTGTCTGAAAAAGTTAGATCCAGGCAACATTGTCCCTAACCAAGACACCAAGTTATAGAATGAAATGCCCACATACCAAGACACTGCCATCCAGTTTATCATGCTATTTAGAAGCCTCTAGCAGCTGTTGCAGAGTCAGCCGGAGCAGCCTTCTGTAACTTGAGGCCTTCCCCACATTATGATTTACAGCTTTCATTTTTGCTGTCTGTGGCCATGCTGGCAGGAGATGAGGGATCTTAAGCTCAGCAACTGGAAAGGCACCAGCTCAGACAAGATTAAGCAACGGGTGTCAATTGCAAAAGATGAGCGTAGAATCCCGTTCCTTTAATGAACATTAGGGAGCAAAGATGGATAATGGTGAGACTGCTGGGAAAAAGATTGGATGGAAATTATGGAATTAGAGACACATCATGGCAGGATGCGAAGATGTCTGACTGCCTTCGCAGTGTTTATTGCTTATATACAGTTTTCCAAGCAGGCAAAGGTAGAAAAGAGCAACAGCATTTTCATTGGTGAATTTCCCCCCACCATTTCCCCACCACCACCATTCTTAATGAGCATCCTGTTGTTGCAACCTCGATGAGATCACGTACCAGCCAGGGAAGGTACCTTAAATCATTCTGGCTATGTGAACTGAGTGATCTCATGTAGGCATGAGGGGCCTGTTTAGGGTAGGCAGTATTCTGACACACACCCTTCACATGGCCCTCATCCCTACATGGAAATTGCTTCAGTCAAAGTGAGCCCTTCAGTTTTTCTTTTGATGAAATAGCCATTCTGAACTTGCCTTAACTGACACCCAACCTTGTCTTCTCTGAGATCCAGCCACTACACTAGCAGCTAGGGATGTGGCCAAAAGAAATGGAGACAGTCAGCTTATGTGAACAGAACAGACATATAAGGAACCAAAGGAGGAAAAGTGCGAAAGCTTTAGGCATTGATAATCTGGAAGGAATATACCCTTTTCTGTAAGGCTGTTGCCTGTTTCTTCTATCTGCTGAAGCCTCGGGATGCTTGTTTTTATTACTGTTAAGATCTGAGCTTGATCTCCCAGTTGTTGTGATCCGACAGCAGCCTGCAGCCTACTACATACATCTAGTAAGGCTCAGGGACCTCTGTAAACTCGAGCCAAATTCCACAATGTTCAGTTTATGTTTCAGGTATTAGATACCGTATTTTTCGGACTATAAGATGCACCGAAGTATAAGAAGCACCTTAGTTTTTGGGGAGGAAAATAAAAAACAAATTCTGCCTACCAGCATCCATCTGGCTAGCGTCCTTAGCAAACAGCCTAGAACAGGTATATTAGCCTTGCAAAGCTCCATTTGAGAGGTTGTTTTCAGCCTTGCAAAGCTCCGTTTCAGAGGCTGTTTTTAGCCTTGCAAACTCCGTTTCAGAGGCTGCTTTTTCAACCTTGCAAAGCTTGGTTTGAGAGGTTGTTTTAGCCTTGCAAAGCTCGGTTTGGGAGGCTGTTTTCAGCTTTGCAAAGCTCCGTTTCAGAGGCTGGGCGGGGCTACATTCGGTGTATAAGATGGACCCAGATTTTCTCCCTCTTTTAAGTTGTAATTTGGTGCGTTGGGTTGAGCGTGCTTTGGTAATTTAATGGGAGTGCCCCTGTTTCTGTTTCTGCCCTGTAGGTGTGACGTCCATGCAGGTAGAAATTCAACAAGGAAACAGCCTCCCTTTGGGTAGTGTGGTTTACAGGAAGCAGCGATCCGACAGTCCTCCTGCAGCGTCAACTTCATTGCTTGCAGCATCAGATAATAGCTTTCAATTTAACTTTGTCCTGCCTGAAAGAACCACAGAAGAAACCGATAGAACTGCAGCGGAAGAACATGGGTTGGGTGACTCCAGAGAACAGTCTACTGGTAACGGTCCCTCTAGGATGCTGGACTTCTCCACCGGAACACAGCAGCCTGGCTTTGCTTTCAATTTCACCATCCCAGATGCTTCCTCGCCTTCAGGTGATGCCATAGATCCTGGCTCTGGAGCTGCAGCAGAAGCAGTTCCTGAGAGAGACATCTCATCCAAAAAGGCTATGGTGACAACAGGGAGATCAGCCTCTTCACAACCTGATAAAACTGACGGGAAGGATTGTGTAAGCAGACACAGTGAAGAACATCCTGTACATGAGGTACCAAGATTGGAAGCCACCCAAGTAGGTAAGGGGACTGCTAAGTTTTAATTACCATATTTTTTGGAGTAGAAGACGCACCTTTTTCCCCCCTAAAAGAGGCTGAAAATTTGGGTGCGTCTTATACTCCGAATATAGCTTTTTCGAAGCTTTTTTCCCCAGCCCTAACGAGGTGCTAACGATCTCCCCCGGCTCTTGTCATTGATTAAAAATAGCAACTGATTAATGTTTTTTTTTTAAATCACTGGCACACAGCTTCAACAGAGGTTGCGGAAGAGAAATTGGTTGTGGCAGCTGGTGGACCATCTAAGAGAAAAAAGAAAAAGAAACCCCCACCGTCAAAAGTAACATACATTGACAAAGGACGTGGAGACAACAAGCTTGCTGGTCCAGGAACACCTGAACAAGCTGAGATGTTGCAGGCATGTAAAGACCAGGTTGAACGTGGGATAAGACCAGGAGTGAGTTAAGGACTGATAGTATAATAATCAATGATGCAGAAGTATTCATATTAGGTCTCTACAGTAATTTATCAGTACAGGTAGTCCTCAACTTATGACCACAATTGAGTCCAGAATTTCTGCTAAGTGTGACATTTGTTAAGTGAGCTTTGCCCCATTTTACAACCTTTCTTGCTACAGTTGTTAAGTGAATCGCTGCCGTTGATAAGTTAGTAACCCAGTTGTTAAGTAAATCCGGATTCCCCCCCCCCATTGACCTTGCTTATCAGAAGGTCGTAAAAGATGATCACATGACCCGGGACACTGCAACCGTCATAAGTATGAGTCTGTTGCCAAACGTATGAATTTTGATCACGTGACCACGGGGGGATGCTGCAAAGGTTGTGAGGGTGAAAAACGTCACTTTTTTTTCCTCCAGTGCCGTTGTAACTTTGAACAGTCACTAAACAAGCTGTTGTAAGTCGAGGACTACCTGTAGATCAGTCAAGATGGAAAGTCAGGGTGCCACTATGGTGGCATTTCGAAGCAACTTGCTTGAAGGTCTTCATATCGTCCAGTGTGGGCGCTGTCCCTTTTTCCCCTGTTTGAATTTAGTGCTTGCCATTGGCCACAAAACCTCATGTGGTTTCTTGGGTTTTAAAGGAATGGGTTGTGTGAACTCAGCCCATTGTGAGTTACAAACCAAGGTTTAGGTTTAGGTCTCCGCGTGCAGTTTGAACCCAGAGGTAGCTTGACACAATATAATGCAGTTTTAAAAATGATGGTTTAGCAGCAGGATGACTGAACCAGGTTAGTACCTCTCGCCTCTTAAAACTGAAATGTAGCTACCAAAGAAAGAGACTGGCTGGGGGAATTCTGGGAGTTGAAGTCCAAACATGTTAAATGTTTGGACTTCAACTCCCAGAATTCCCCCAGCCAGGTTGAGAACCACTGAGTTAGAGAACGCTTGTGAGATAACTTAGCGAAACAAGGTGCTAGAAGTAGTTAGCTTGCAGTGTCATGCTCAACTAATTCTCCTTTTCCCTCCCCCTGAATGTAACAGCCAGATGATCAATTGAAGAGGGAGGTAGACTGGTGTGTGGAACAGCTGGAACTCGGCCTGAAGACTCAAAAATGCACCCCAAAACAGAGTGAGTGAGCTTGCTTGGAATCAATCATTTGCTTATTTATTTAATTCAACTCAGGCGCCCTTCTCCAACTCCAACTAACTTTGGGCAGGTCATAATATATTATCCTAAAAAAAAAAGCTAATAGAAGCCAAAACAAGATGGCGTTCGATAAATCTATGCAGATGGACACACAAATAACAAGGACCACACCCAACAAGGGGTCCCATCCATCTGAACCTGAGGCCCGAGAGAACAAGCAAGTCTTCATGATTTTATGTACCTCGTACAGGGTCGATTTCAAGGCCGCGATTATCAAAAGTTTATGCTAGACCAGGGGTCAGCAACCCGGGGCTCTGGAGCCGCATGTGGCTCTTTCATCCCTCTGCTGCAGCTCCCTGTTGCTCAAAATATGTGTCACAACTGCCAATGTGCGACACCCGCCAGCACACAATTTATTAAGCTTTTCAACCCCCGGTAGGCCAACCATGGATAAATCCAAGAAAAGAAAAGTTTCAGAAGAAAACAGAATCTTTAATTCAACTATATATGCTAGCTTTGTGGCCGCTCAGGAAATAGTCAGGCACGAGAAGAGTTTTGTGGCTCCCGGTGTTTTCTTCTCTGTGGGAAACGGCTCCAAATGGCTCTCTGAGTGTTTAAGGTTGCCGACCCCTGTGCTAGACAATGGTTCTTCATAACTAAGAACCTTGTAGAACTCAGCAGGTGGCAGCAGTCAGCCAACCTTGAATTATCTCAAAAAAGATCCGCAGTGTTAGAGCCTGATCTGTATTTGGATGGGAAACCGCCACATAAAGAAAGAAAGAAAAAACCCTACATATTATATCACAGCAATGGCCAGTCACATCTATACTGAGGCCAAAAAGAAAACAACATTAGCCACTAGGAGCCAAATCTAACCTGATGGGGACCATTCCTTTTTCTTGATTGGGTTGTCCAAGTCACACCTTCTCCACTCCTGATACTTTGGAAATGAGGAGAAGAAAAAGCCAGAATTTTGTGGACATCATTTCTCATAGATGGAGCGCCATCTTCAATAAGGATAAGGTCCCTTATCCATTAGCATGAAACATTGGCCACGCTGGTAGGGGATATGAAACGACATATGTGATTTTATTCAAACATAACCAGTTTTAACAGTGTATGGAGGGTCACAGGTTCCCAATCTTGTTCTAGGAGTTTTGGGACTTCCTACTCAGAAGGAAAAGAACAATAAACATATTTCCTGACAGTAAGAACCATTAATCAGTGGAACGACTTGCCTCCAGAAGTTGTGGGTGCTCCAACACTGGAGGTTTTTAAGAAGAGATTGGGCAGCCGTTTGTCTGAAATGTTATAGGGTTTCCTGCTTGAGCAAGGGGTTGGACTAGAAGACCTCCAAGGTACCTTCCTACTATGTTATTCTGTTATCTAGGCACCTCTTGTTCCTGCAGCCTTTCCTGTTTTTGGATTGTGGTCTTTCCAAATCGCTCACACTCACCCTTTCATTGACCTTGATGGCACAATGGAACAGTCCTGGTTCATTTATTACTTTGAGGATGTTCCTTCCAGGATTGTCAACATCCTGTCAGGAAGACTTAAAAATGCAGGGTGTATTCCAATAATATCATGACATTGAGATACCAAATGGCAGTTCCAGATGCAGGCAGTGACCAATGACAACTTAACCAAACTTATTCCCTTCTGAATTTTATCTTGGGGAGAAAATACGAGGGTGAGTCAAAACGTAATGCCATTTTCTTTAGGACAGGTATAATTACCAACACAGGAACACGTAGCATACATCAAAATGAAGCTGGTCCTCTGTGGATCACATCCCTACTTCTCAACATAGTCACCGTTTCTCTCAATAGCAATGTTCCACCTTCGAATGAGAGCATGTATCCCTGCCTCGTAGAATTCTGTTGACTGTTCTTTGAGCCACTTCTTCACTGCAGTTTTCACTCCCTCATCACTGTAATAATAATCCTCCATACTCACCAGATTTAGCGCCTTCAGACTATCATCTCTTCGGCCCCATGAAAGAGGGTTTGAGAGGCAAACATTATTCCAGTGACGAGGAAATAAAAACTGCAGTGAAGAAGTGGCTCAAAGAACAGTCAACAGAATTTTACGAGGCAGGGAAACATGCTCTCATTCGAAGGTGGAACATTGTTATTGAAAGAAACGGTGACTATGTTGAAAAGTAGGGATGTGATCCACAGAAGACCAGCTTCATTTTGATGTATGCTACATGTTCCTGTGTTGGTAATTATACCTGTCCTAAAGAAAATGGCATTACGTTTTGACTCTCCCTCGTAGATTATCTGCATTTATCCATTTAGCAGGTTTTAAAAGTGTGTGGTGTAGTCAGAAATGGTATAGGCTTGTCAGAAATGGTATAGGCTCTCCTGCTTGAGCAGGGGGTTGGACTAGAAGACCTCCAAGGTCCCTTCCAACTCTGTTATTTTGTATTCGGTATTCTATTCTATTCTTTCCAGTGGAGGAAGCTCTCCGGGCCATCAAGACTTTGCGCAGCAAAAAAGCAGTTTTGGCGAAGAAACGTCAAGTGATGCGTCTGATGTTTGGCGACTACCGAGCCAAAATGGCGGAGGAAAGGCAGAAGCAGTTGAAACTCTTGCAAGCAGGTAAGGAGAAGGGGGCTTTTTATTTATTAGAATTTTTTTTAATAGAATAGAATAGAAAATAGAATAGAATTTTTTATTGGCCAAGTGTGATTGGGCACACAAGGAATTTGTCTTGGTGCATATGCTCTCAGTGTACCCATTTGTATGTACTCGTTTTATGTGTTTATGGCTATGTTTTGCTTCTTTATATCCATTTATTTGTGCCATTTTTTCATGTGTCCTGTTTCCTTGCACTTGTTGACAAATAAATAAATAAAATAAATAAATAGAACTCACTGGTCTCCTGGTGATTGGCCCATAGTCACCTAGCTGGCTTTCATCCCTAAGGCGGGTCTAGAACTCAACGTCTCCCGGTTATAACCTGGTGCCTTAACCACTAGACCAAACTGGCTGGAGAAGGAACGTAACCAGATCTTGATCAATCTATCTATGTAGTTGACTCTCTTCATAAAAGTTATCATGTGGGAGACAGTATCTATCAAATTATAGAGCATTCTGGTGTGGCAAACTAGGTGCTCATTAAGTTTAGTTTGTAATAGTATGATGTTTGCAGAGAGAAAGAAAACCTAGACTCTGCTTTCCAGCTTATTCTCAGTTTTCAGATTCCAACTAGTTGAGCTAGCAAGACTGCCACGATGTGAATATTGCCAGTTGAACCATCTCTATTATTTCTAGGTTTACTGTATTTTCTAATCAAGCAAACATGTGATATGTATTACTGCGCATGTGTGCATTCCAGGAGTCTCCTCCTTTTTTTTTTTCTCCTGTGAGCCTCGCCCGAGGCAGACGTGATTTCTTAGCTGAGACAATGTAGCTTAATAACGTTTATATTCTTTTGTTACTTTTGTACTAAAATAAATATTTTGTTAATTAGAATTGAATCTCGGTTTTATTTTCTAAGTGAGGATGACTTCAAGGAAGCAAGATCCTATGTCACCTCTTTGATAGGAATAATTTCCTATCCGTCAAAGACAATTCAGGGAAAATAAAAAGGTAAGGCAGAGCGTAGCGATTATCAGCCTTTCAAAGTGGTTGCATTGATCTTTCCTCTCTATCCTTCCGCCCCTCTTAGCTTCAAAAGCAGCTCACATCACAGAAGTGAAGGAAGAGACTCAGAAGAAGAGAAGCCAGGTGTTCAGAAAGTCTGCAGAAGGAGCCAGAACCTTCAAGAACCTCCAAGAACCACCTTGCTGTCAACCACCAGCTTGTCTCAAATCAACAGACCTTTCCTCTTTTAAATTCAAACCATCGCAAGAGGAATTCTGCTTCAACTTTTTCTAAGTAAACTTTTTTTTGGGGGGCCGGGATACCGATTTTGAAAAGGCTCCTTTTTTGGTGGGGGGAAGAAGCAGTAATGGGGGGGGGGGCAAATGGCAAGCATGGCCTGTGAAAAAGGGGGAAATTGCACAATTGGAAAATTCTAAATTGATAAAGAAAGACTAATAAAATACGGGGTTACAAGCAGTGGTGGGTTCTAAATAATTTTGCTGCTGGTTGGCGCCCGCACTCGTGCGTGTTTGCGACGCTTCTGCACATGTGCAGAAGTGTCCCAGGTGGGCGGAGCCTCCCATCGCTGGCGCTAACGGTTCTAAGAACCAATCGGAACCGGGAGCAACCCACCGCTGGTTGCAAGCCTGGGTTTATGAATTCAGTGCTAAATTTAAGCTGTAGGGGGAATACTTGATTTGATGCATTTTTTTCTATGCCAATGCTTTCCTAAATGGGTCAAGTGATTGAGAGCTAAGGAGAGTCACTTGACAGTGAGATGGGCGGCATATAAATTTAATAAGTAAATAAATGAACAAAATACTAACAAATCTGCTTTCTGTTCACACACACCCTGCAAGCAGATGGAAAGTCAGATGATGAGAGGCATGAACGTGTGAAAATGATCATGGCTTATTGGATACGCCATTCTTTAAATTCTTCAAATTCTTTAGAGAAAAGCCCAAGCTTATGCTCGCAGGTGATTGTCAGCTGACCACAAGCCATAACCAAGTTTGATCTCTCTGCCTTTAGGCAAATACCTTGACCTGCCAACTTTCTATGCCAGGGGGTCAGCAACCTTAAACACTCAAAGAGCCATTTGGACCCGTCTCCCACAGAAAAGAAAACACCGGGAGCCACAAAAACCTTTTGACATCTAAAATGAAGATAGCACTGCATATATTATGTTTTTTACCTTTATGCTATGTATAAAAAAATGTATAGTGTGTTGCATTTATGAAATCAATGAACGGCTACAGAGAAAACAATTTTTTATTTCTGCATGCAACAAAAACATTTTGAACTCTGGAAAAAAAAAGATGGGTCGAAAACCTCAATAAATCACGTGCCGGCGGATGTCGCACATTGGCGGTTGTGATGCATATTTTGAGTGACGGGGAGCCGCAACAGAGGGATGAAAGAGTCACATGTGGTTCCAGAGCCGCAGGTTGCAGACCCCTGTTTTATGCAGAAATAGCTTTTCCTGGCAAGGAGAGAATTGGAGCTTCTCCGCTCATTCCTGTACACTGATGCTTAAAAGCATGCTGTCAGGGTTCCGTGGGATGCCCTAATTAAATCATGAGTCTCGAGCCAAGCTTCAAAAGAAATCCAGTTATTTATTAGGAGCTTCATGTCCGCAGGTTCGCAAGTGAAGCCAGCTCTGACCCTACGTAATTTACGATCCAATTATGACCCTGTTTTCCCCCTCTTCCCCCCCAGGGTGTGTCATCATCACATTCGCTAACGGAGCAACTTTGTGGGTTGTAGAGGTCACTCCCCTCTGGTTGCTGTCGGTAACCCTTGGATACAGCCTTGAGAGAGATAAGCATGGAATGTGCCGAGCAGGCCAGGGATGCTTTGCGAGTTGACACGCAGCTAATCTAACTTGTACACAACTTAGGCAGTACTTTAGTAAAATCTGGATTAAAAGAAGGATCGTCCATTGTGATTTAGCATGCTTTGTATGGAGCACTTGGATCTTGGCCACTGCATTTATCATTTTGAAACAATGGGATGCAAAGATTACCAGAGGTTCCCACAACTAACGCTAAGATCAGGGAGGACAATCTGTCTGTGCAAACCGCCTCTGTGCATGACTCAAACTTTTGGAATCTTTGTTTGATTTTCTCTCAGCAAGGGGGCATAGAAAGCTGAGCAGATCAAGGTATTGTTCCCATTGGATCAAAGTTCAAATAAACAGATCCAGGCTGTGCCTCTTGCTTTTTCTTTTTTTTTTTTAAACTAACTTCTGGAGCAGAGGTAGTCTTCAATTTGCAACGTTCGTTTAGCAGCTGTTCCATGTTGCAACGGCAGTGAAAAAAGTGACTTACAACCAGCCCTTACACTTATGACTGCTGTAGCATTCACGTGATCAGAATTTGGGTGTTTTGATATCAAAAAGACTTGGAGCAAAACTATTCTCAAATCAAGTGGTACGTTGAATGAATCTCGCCATGATCATTCATATTCTATAGTTAGCAACTTAGTCCGATGTATGAACCCAACCACAATGTAAAGAAAATTGATCATTGGCTAGGCACTTGTGGCCATTTAGAAATTCTGAAAGAGAGATTATCTACACAATTATCTGTCAGGGTTCCAAAAAACACCCCCAACGAAAAAAAGACTCCGAGGCTATGCATTCCTCAAAGTTCCAATTTATTTGAGATGTCATATCGGCACATCTGGGAAAACCCGGATCTGAAAGCTTCCAGGTTTTCCCCACCCAAAAGAAAGTCCAAGTCCCTGCCCCAGCAGCACCCACATGTCCATCACATGGTCCAATAAATGTACCGTCCCAACTGGAGATGCCTCCCAGTCACGCCACTCCAGGTGCAGGGTTGGATGTCCTTGACTCTCAGAGAAAAGAATATTATGGCTCGATATCTCCCCAACTCCATACAATCCCCCCTCCCAGTTTCCCACAGCACTAAATGTGGCAGGCCTGAAGATCCAGTGGCCAAGATCAGTGATGGCGAACCTTTTTTTGCTCGGGTGCCAAAAGGGCGCGAGTGCGCGTGTGCCCACACCCATAATGCAATGCCCTCCCCCCGTGCATGCACGTACACATACCCCCGTGCTGCCCCCCCCCCCCGCATGCGCGCAGGCCTCATTGAAGCCTCTGAACTTTCAGTAAGCCCGTTGGGTCCGTTTTTTGCCATCCACAGGCTCCGGAGGCTTTACTGAAGCCTGGGGAGGGCGAAAACGGCCTCTTCCGCCCTCTGGAAGGCTGAAAATCAGCTGGCCAGCGTGCACGTGTGCGCTGGAGCTGACATAGGGCCTCGCGTGCCCTCAGATATGGCTCCGTGTGCCACCTGTGCCATAAGTTCGCCATCACAGCCCAAGATGGTTTCCAGGCCTGACCTTATCTTTATCATCCTGAGGGTTGAATCTCAGTTAAAGAAATAAGAACAAACCAGAGTTGGTCAACTGGCAGCCTTCAAATGGTATACCTTCAGAAATTTTCTTCTAAAAAAAACTGTTGGAGGAACAAGATATTTCTTATTTTCCTTGTTCATTTATTCCAAGAGGTCCCAAAAAAAGGACTTTTTTTGGTTACCTCAGTTGGCAAGTTCATTCTCTTAAGCCATTGCTTTCAATCATCTAGAAAGATGCCTTATGTAGCTAGTCCGTGACTTACAACAGTTCATTTTGTGGCCGTTCAAAGCTACGACAGCACTGAAAAAAGTGGTGTGCTTTTTCACACAACCGTTCACAGCATCCCCATGGTCACGTGATCAAAATTCACACACTTGACAACTGACTCCTAGTTACGACGATTGTAGGGTCCCAGGTGCTGTGATCCCCTTCTGCGACCTTCTGACCCACAAAGCCAACGGGGAAGCCAGATTCACTTGACATCTGTGTTACTAACTTAACAACCAGTGATTTGCTTAACAACTGTGGCAAGAAAGGTTGTAAAACGGGGCAATATTCCCTTACATGTCCTGCTTAGCAACACAAATCTTGGCCTCGATTGTGGTCGTAAGCCGAGGACTACCTATACCTTGAATTGCTTCCAAGCCCCATACACGTTTGGCGATTTTTCTGCATCTCTTAAATGTTTTTAAGGGGTTAAAAAAAACCTCGGTTGTAAGAACAGACTATTTTAAAAGCTGTGGCTGAGCGGTCAGCAAATCAAGCGTAAGTGTAAAAAAGAAAATATAGGCGATATCTTGATATCGCTTTTCCTTCTTATAGCTCTGGCATTTTCTCAGCAGTAACAAAAAACGTCTGGCAGGAACTCAGCTATTCCCTTGTAACCGCTTTCAAACTTGGCCTGCAAGGTTCAGCTCCACCAGCCAGCCCTTCTCGTTCACTTTTTGGCCCTTCAGACAGACTTTGCAATGTTGAATGATATAGGGTGATGAGCCTCTTCCAGGATTGGCTAAAGATGGGGGTGGGTGCCATATTTTAATTGGTCCATTGACTAGATTCCTATGGAATAGCTAAGTGGAAGGATCTGAAAAAGAAATCCTCGGAGAAAGAGCTTGACTTCTATAGCCATATAAAGCAACCAACCTCAACTTCCTGACCAGCAAAGATCCTTGGAGACAAATTCAAGACATTTTCAAGATTTGCGCTTTCTAATTACTGCTGGTGCTTACAATTCAAAAGGTTGAGTCTTCTATCCTGGCAAATCTTTTTAAAAAGTAGCTTTAGCTTATATCTTCAAGTCTGCAGGTTTTTTTTTTTAAAGAACAACATTTTTGGGATAAGCATCCTTGGTTCATTGATTTTACAAGTCTTATGAACTAAATTAAAATGGTCTGGATCTGATCACAGTTATCGGAACTTAATATCTTGGATTTTGAAAATAAAAGACTATTGAAAACATTGTAGGACTTGCATAGTTGACATAGCAAAGGAGCATTGGATAATTGTGAGAACCATTCCTGGACTTGATTGATATTTTTGGCTGGGAAACTGATCTCCGCTGGTCTGAAGAATTGCCTAGCACTCATCAGCAACCAAGGAAGCAGCAACAGCAAATGGAAATAAGCTTTTTAAAAATTCATTAACAAAACGTCTCCGAATCTAAGAAAAAGGGAGCCTTTCTGTAACTTGCATACGATTACGGTTCAATTGTGTTTGCCGGCGAAGAACATCTAAGGTGGAAGAAAGTTGTTTAAGCAAGGAAGTTCTAACTCCAGTTTCCCAAAATAATCTGGCAGAACAGCTTGTGCTCTTAATTGGAGTATTGTTAAGTTTTTCCTCCTACTGAAGAATCGTGAAAACTTGCTGAACCCAGCTATTTATTGCGGCAAAGTTGAAAGTTCTAGCTGAAGTTGAGTTCCTAAATCTGCTACAATGGAAGAGTTCTGGGTGGTCTACCTGTGCATGGCTCTGTTCATCTTAGTCCTTATTTTGATGAAGCGGAAGCCAGATGATGAAATACAGAAGAAGCTGGATGATGAGAAGCCTTCAACCTCCTATAGTCACTTTGTCAGCAGTGCCGGAAAAGCCCTGGAATACACGGAAGAAGAACTGGAGGCCTCCATGCAGAAGTTAACCGGCCTTTTATTTAGCACAGATACCCACAAGAAGCAACCTCACTCTGATCACAGTGTCCACCAGAGAGAATGTTCAGGAAAAGAACATCAGGTGAGCCACAATAAAATAGACTCTAGAAAGAATGCAGAGAAGAGCAACAAAGATGATTAGGGGACTGGAGGCTAAAACATATGAAGAATGGTTGCAGGAACTGGGTATGTCTAGTTTAATGAAGAGAAGGACTAGGGGAGACATGATAGCAGTGTTCCAATATCTCAGGGGTTGCCACAAAAGAAGAGGGAGTCAAACTATTCTCCAACGCACCTGAGGGTAGAACAAGAAGCAGTGGGTGGAAACTAATCAAGGAGAGAAGCAACTTAGAACTAAGGAGAAATTTCCTGACAGTTAGAACAATTAATCAGTGGAACAACTTGCCTCCAGAAGTTGTAAATGCTCCAACAATGCAAGTTTTAAAGAAGAGATTGGACAACCATTTGTCTGAAGCGGTGTAGGGTTTCCTGCCTAAGCAGGGGATTGGACTAGAAGACCTCCAAGGTCCCTTCCAACTCTGTTATTCTATTCTATTCTATCCTATCCTATCCTATCCTATCCTATCCTATCCTATCCTATCCTATCCTATCCTATCCTATTCTTCTTTAAAACTTCCAGTGTTGGAGCATTCACAACTCTGGAGGCAAGTTGTTCCACTGATTAATTGTTCCTTAGTTCTAGGTTGCTTCTCTCCTTGATTAGTTTCCATCCATCGCTTCTTGTCCTGCCGTCAGATGCTATGGAGAATAAATTGACCCTCTCTTCTTTGGGGCAACCCCCTTTACTTTGGGCATAGCATATTAAATGACTACAGAATGGTGTGCTGCTAACCTGGGTTGTGTATTTGCTCATCAGATTTAATGGCTTGGCAGGTTGTGTGAACCTAACCAGCAAACCATTAATTAATTACCTGTTAGCACAACGTATAAACCCTGTCTATAACTGGCCTGCATCTCTGCAAGAAGATTAATTAAGACAACTGCATCTCATAACCCATCCATATATATTCAACAAGACAGAAGGTCAAGGTTGTAGAAGAAGTTATTCCTGCTATTTAATTAACTACCCCTTTTAATTATTTGCAAATATACTGACTGATTTAGTACAAATCCTGTCCTGCTATCTGCCTGTCTTGGTGAAAAAATCCCAAAGAGACTATTTGAAGCTCAGCCCAAAATTAATGGCCCTAAAGCCATGTTCTCCTAAAATGGACATCCAGATTCTAGAGTTGCCCATGGAATATTTATCATGCCCTTCATATCTGTTTCAGCGTGACCCATTAATACACCTTCTGGTCTTTCTTGGCACCAGAAAGAAGACCACTAAATCACTGAACAGACTAATCCCTGCTTAGGTCTGTTTAAAGGTTCTGTGGCCTGCAGAGCAGAAACCAAACAAAATGCATTATAGACTCAACTGTGGTTTGTAAATTGTGGTTTATGGCTTAGTGTGTTTCATGAATCCACGGGATGTGGCTTATGCCACAAGCCATAGTTAAACATGCCAGATCTTAGCATGAAGGTATCTTAACTCTCCCATCAATACGGAATCATTTATTTTTTCTATGACAGAGATCATCCAGAATCTTGCAAACTAAAGAGGGTAAGCATTTTTCCCCATATAAATGGGCACGTGTTTCTTTGCTTGTTATGAAAAATCTACTCCTTTAATTTGATTTATGAACAGAACAAATAACAGAGTTGGAAGGGACCTTGGAGGTCTTCTAGTCCAACCCCCTGCTCAACCAGGAAACCCTATAGCATTTCAGACAAATGACTGTCAACTCTCTTCTTAAAAAACCTCCAGTGCATTTATGTATTAGAATCAAGGTTATAGATGCATTTTAGAGTTCAACCATAGGACAGGCAAGGTTCTCTTAAGCCGGATTTTTTTTTAATCAAAAAAATCATGTTTCTAGGGTTTAATAAAAATGAACATAAAGCACATATCCCGGGATGTTATTACTGAATGCTTGCACTATCAAATTTTTCCTGTTTGGGTCCCCTGTAAAAACTTGCGCTGTTTCATTACCAACAATCATCCAGGGGTGGGATTCAGCCGGTTCGGACAGGTTCGGGTGAACCGGATGTTAATTTTAATCTGGTTCGCTGAACCAGTTGTTCTAAGGACTGGCTGACCCCGCCTGCCCCACCCCGCCCCTCCCAGGAGTCTCCATGCAGCCTGTTTTGGATGCCAGGTAATTGCAGGTCCCGCGCGGAGGCTTTGGGAAGGCTAAAAATGTGCCTACCGGAAGTCCAGAAACGGGCCCATTTCCGGCCTCCGGAGGGCTTCCGGAGCCAGGAGGAGGCTGTTTTCGCCCTCATGGAGGTTCCAGGAAAGCCTCCGGAGCTTGGGGAGGGTGAAAATGCCCACCCACCCACCCTGGTGCAGGAGGCCAAGTAGGCCATGCCCCCATGGCCACGCCCACCCAGCAACCGGGCAGCGAACCGGTTGCTAAATTTTTTTCAATCCCACCACTGCCATCGTCAGATTACATATCTCCAACAAGAGGAAAACTGAGGCATGAAGCTGCAATACTGCACTCCAACCACTGCGCCACCGTGGCTCTTGGTGACACCTTTTTGAAGGGGGTAATAACGTTTGCAGAAATGGTCCACATCAAGTTAATAATTCCTTCTGCTTCCAGTATTCCAGCTCTGAATCGGGTAAAATCCAGCGGGTTCTGACAGGTTCTGGAGAACTGGTAGCGGAAATTTTGAGTAGTCCGGAGAACCGGTAGCGGAAATTTTGAGTAGTTCAGAGAACGGGCAAATACCACCTCTGGCTGGCCCCAGAGTGGGGTGGGAATGGAGATTTTGCAATATCCTTCCCCCAGGAGTGGGGAGGGAATGGGGATTTTGCAGTATCCTTCCCCTGCCACGCCCACCAAGCCATGCCCACCAAGCCACACCACGCCCACCAAACCACGCCCACAGAACTGGTAGTAAAAAAATGGATTTCACCACTGCTCTGAATGCCTCTATTTGTTCATCCAAAAACTACCTGTATCTTATATCCACTTTTCCCATGGGGTAGTTACTATTCTGACTGCTTCGGTTTGTTCTCCAAAAAAGATCCCTGGAAACTTCATGATAGGTAGATGGGAGAGCATAAATGAAGAGATCGGTCTAGCAGACGGCAGTTCATTTGCTAGGATTAAATTTCAGTTAACCTTCTTCAAGAATCTTGGGCTGTCCTGCAGGCAGATCCGATATTCAGCCAGCATACCAGCCATGCCTTTAAAAGACCCAACCTGAAGCGGGTCAAACTGGAGTCACTCTAATGTATTTAGCACCAGAGAAGCTTTTAGGAAACCAAAATGCTTACCACCTTTTTTGCCTTTTCCTCTCCTCTTAACAACTTCAACAGGGAGGGTGATGAAAATGTAATAATAAAAAAATATTAGATGGTGCGGAGATGGACAGATTGACACTAAAAATAAAAGACAAGGAAGAAACAGAATACTTTTCAACATGGGATCTGTTAGATAAAAGAGGTAGAAAATAGAGGGGAAAAGATGTATGATGAATTATTATAAACAAGTAAATGTTACTACTATTATGATTACTACTATTATAATTATGATTACTATGATACCATTTTACTATGTTGTATAAGCAAATGGACCCAGACCAGGGGTGAAATGCTACCGGTTTGGGCCGGTTCTCTCGAACTGTTAGTAACAAATACTTCTCTGAACCGGTAGGAAAAATGCTTTAAAAAAGTTTTTAAAAAAGTTTTCCATGATCGCGCGGCACAGCTGATTGTCACAGCTGATGAACTTTTTTTTTTACTTTTTTAAAGCATTTTTTTAAACTACCTGTTTGCTGGAACTGTGACTCTTTTAAGTTTCTTGCTTTGTTGCAGGGGCCATTTTGTGTGAAGTCCAGCTGCTTCTGCATTGTGTCTGAGTCAGTTGTGTAGGAGTCAGCTGTGTAGCTTTTGTGTTATTTTTGTGCAAAGTGTGATAGTTGGTTTTTGAGCTCTCTGTGACTGTGAGCTTCCTGCTTGTTGTTGCAGGGGCCATTTTGTGTGAAGTCCAGCTGCTTCTGCATTGTGTCTGAGTCAGTTGTGTAGGAGTCAGCTGTGTAGCTTTTGTGTTATTTTTGTGCAAAGTGTGATAGTTGGTTTTTGAGCTCTCTGTGACTGTGAGCTTCCTGCTTGTTGTTGCAGGGGCCATTTTGTGTGAAGTCATCTGCTTTTGCATTGTGTGTGAGTCGGTTGTGTGGCTTTTGTGTTGTTTGTGTGTGAAGTGTGAAAGTTGGTTTTTGAGCTCACCTGGTCACATGACCATGACCACCAAGCCACACCCATCAAGTCACATGACCACCAGGGGTGGGTTGTAAATTATTTTGCCACCGGTTCACGCTCGTGCGTGATTCTTCTGCACATGCGCAGAAGTGTCCCAGGTGGGTAGGCAGAGCCTCCTGCCACCGGCGCTACCGGTTCTAAGTACCAGTCCGAACCAGGAGCAACCCACCACTGATGACCACCAAGGCACGCCCACAGAACCGGCAGGGAAAAATTTTAGATTTCACCACTGACCTAGACACTATACATTAAGCACTTACGTATATTTAAGAAAAAATGTATAAATAACATTAAAAAAAAAACAACTTCAACACGAGGTTCGGTTCAGATTTCACCTAAAGCCATGATTAGAAGAAAAAAAACCCTAGCCATCTCAGAAGATATAAACCAGTTTTTCCCAAACTTGATGCCCTGCAGAAATATGGGACTCTGGTGAACAATATTTCAGTTGCCATTTGTGTTGGTTGAAAGTTCAATCTGTTGGCAGCCTTGTTTAGAGACAGCAGGACAAAAAGTATGGGTGGAAGCTTGTTAAAGGGAGATCCAACCTAGAAGTAAGGAGAATTTTTCTGACAATAAGAACAATTAATCAATGGAATAGCTTGTCTCTTGAAGTTGTGGGTGCTCTGTCACTGGAGGTTTTCAAAAATAGATTGGACAACCATTTGACTGGAAGGGTGTAAGGCTCCTGCCTCGAGCAAGGGGTTGGACTAGAAGACCTCCAAGGTCCCTTCCAGCTCTATAATTCTATGTTCTAAAGCTTCCAACTCATGTGTCTTTCTTCTCTCTTTCCCACCTCCTCTGTTTTTTAAACAGGAGAAAGCCCATCATACTGCTCAGCAGCATATCTTGGATGAGATTGGTGAGTCCTTGTTGGTATCCCAAATTTTATAAGTGCTCAAAGAATCACTGAGTGTGTTTGCATCAGCGGTGAAATCTACTTACCTTCCCTACTGGTTTGGAAGTGCGCGCTTTGCTCGCGTGCAGGTGCTTTTTTACCCTCGCTCCGCTCACGCAAGCACTTTTTCACCCTCTGCGTACGCACAGGTGCTTTGCGCATGCGCAAAGGGTTCAAAACAAGAAAATGGCAACGTCTGGACAGGTGGGTGGAGCCTCGCACTGCCGCCGCTACCGGTTTTCCAAACCACCACCGCCTGCCGCTACCAGTACGCCCGGTCCGGGCCGAACCGGTAGCATTTCACCCCTGGTTTGGATGTCTAGAAAACGTATCTTTTGCCCAGCTTGGCTCCCTTCTATTTTTGGACTATAATACCATTCTCCTCAGCCACTTGTGGCTAGGAAGATGGGACTCAGAATCCAAGACAAGGCGAGAAGTCACTGGAATTGGGGAAAGAGTGATATGTACGCTATTTTTCCTAGTTTTCCAGATGTGTGGGATCTCAACTGCCTAGCCAATGGTGGATTATGTTATGGGGAAGCCATCGCATCTGGAAACTGCATCTGGTTGAGAAAAAAAATGTATGTATTAAACCAGATGTCCCCAAACTTGGCAACTTTAAGACTTGTGGACTTCAACTGGCTGGAGAATTCTGGGAGCTGAAGTCCACAAGTCTTAAAGTTGCCAAGTTTGAAGACTTCTGTATTAAACAAATCTCCTATCCTGGATTCAGGAGTGGATTATTGAAACAAGGTGCGTTTGTGAGACTCGGCAAGCCTTTAAACACGCAGCAAGCATTCATGACTTGAGCTACCTTCTTATTATGATTTACTGGATGCAACAATTCTCCCTATAAATGATTTACAGGATTAACCAGAATTTAAATCTACCTATGCAGTGCCATCTGCTAATGCTGATCTGGTGTAAATAACCAGCGATATTTTGGCCTCTTCTTAATCTCAAGGCCATTCTCAACAATGACCTCAGTTCATCCCCCTCTAGAGCCATCCATTTTGAGGAGGATGTTTAACCAACAGCGTGTTCCACAATCAATAATTTTTCATTCTGGTTGAACTTTGTCCGCCACTTCCTGGTTTTATTTCACGTGAAAAAAAAAGACCATTTGTTTTAAAAAACGGTGTAAACTTTCCCATCATTGTTTGGGACAGAAGTCTTGACCGTGCCTCATAATAGAAGGAATGCAGTATTTGTTGGAGTAACATAATGGAAAGACCTGAGAAAGAGGTTCCTAAAGTCTTTCTATTATGTTATTCTAATAAATAATGAACAGACTATAGATTAAAAAAATTGAACTGGAATAACATGGAGTAGTCTAGTAATTGGGGAAATGGAAAGATACCAAGGAAAGCATCCCTGGATCAATTCATCCATGTTCACCGAGCACTGATAACATCTTATGGGAGCCCCTTCCAAACCCCCCTCCATCTTCTGCCCATCTGGGTTATCTTCATATATCTTTTGATAATAGTGGAATTATAATAGAGGTCACTGAGCCAGTGACTTGAGGATTAAAGCTATTTATTTCTTTAGCGTATGGCTGGTCACACACAATATTAAAACACTTCATTTTTACAAATTAAAAACAGTTAAGAAAAACCTAAAAGGGGAAACAGAAATAACACTTCAAAGCTTAATATCAAGTTTGGAGATCCAGTCAGTAGCTGCCGTTGTTGTGCAGAGGAAGTCCCTACAGTCTCCTGGATATCTTCTGTTAGGGCATTCCCTCACTATATGCTGAATAGTCTGTCGCGGAGCCCCGCAATCACATTGTGCTGAAGATATCTTTCCCCATTTATGCAAGGAGTCAGCACACACCCCATGAGTTGTTCTAATTCTATTATATGTCACCAACATGTATCGGGGTAGGCCAAATCCTGGAGGTATACTACTAGGGCTAATATGCCCAGAGACGTCTTGGGGGGTGCAGCTATTCCACGCCTCCGTCCACTTTTGTGTGATGTTCTGATGGTCAGCCATCAACTTACGTGCTGTATTAAAGCTATGTTTATTGTATATGTTGATTAGATGTTTATCCCTCCTTTATTACTTCATAAAGTAATAACAACAACCCTGTGAGGTGGGTTGGCTGAGAGAGAGGGATGGATCTGAAGTCATCTAGTAAGGAAGGACTAGAACTCACCATCTCCTGGTGATTGGCCCAAAGTCATCCAACTGGCTTTCAGGCCTAATGCAGGACTAGAACTCACCGTCTCCTGGTGATTGGTCCAAAGTCACCCAGCCGGCTTTCGTGTCTAAGGCAGGACTAGAACTCACCATCTCCTGGTTGCTAGCTGGTGCCTTAACTACTACACCAAACTGGTTCTCATGCAAAATATTTTTGAAATACATGCATGGGAAATGTTTTTGATGCCTTTATGTAAAAAAACACCCAATTCTTTGCAAGCACTTTTCTTTCTGAGCAGGTTAGCAGTTAGGGATGTAGAATGTTAACCTGTGGATCTTGTGTTCTTGAGATGGCCGAGTGTGAGTTAACCTCTTTGATTTGGGTTTTTTTTTCCTCCATTGGCCTGCAGAGCAAGCCGTGCAGGAGACTGCTGACACCGAAGTGTATGTGAGGAGACGACCACAGCCGCCAGCTCCCAAGCGGCATCATGAGGAAAGCCACTGGTAAGGAAAAAACGGAGCAGAAGAATTGCAGGAAGGATCCTGGTTTATTAGAGCGAACCGCCATCTGCCTGTAACCGTAACCTGGCCAAATGGCTTGGAGCATTGCAGGATATTACTCCAGTATTTCTCAATCTCAGCAACTAAGATGCGTGAACTTCAACTCCCACAATTCCCCCTTCAGAATCTGTGGAGTCATAACATCGCTGGAGGTTTTTAAGGAGAGATTGGACAACCATTTGTCCGGAATCGAATAGGTGGCATGTTGGGATAAGAATTACTCTTATCAGAGGCGAAATGAATCTTTTCCTGGAACTCTGACATTGTCAAAATAAACCGCATTATAATTCTAATGTATAAGATATTTATTTCTTATCAAAAATAGTTAATCACATTCTGGCTATAAACATAGGTGTTGCTTCGTCAGAAGCAGAGAACAAAAGGAAAGAATCAAAGGAAAGGAATGTACACATGCGTACTAGGAACATTAATCACGTGCTCAGGAATAAACCATTATATTTGATAGGGATGCATCTCCCTGCATATACATGTAACAGGCAACATAAAATCACTGCGTGACATGGCACGTGGAGCCATATCTGAGGGCACGTGAGGCGTTGCCCTATGTCAGCTCCAGTGCGCATGTGCATGCTTGCCAGCTGATTTTCGGCATTCCGGAGGGCAGGGGGAGGCCGTTTTCGCCCTCCCCAGGCTTCAGGAAAGCCTCCGGAGCCTGTGGATGGTGAAAAATGGACCCAATGGGAATACCAGAAGTTTGGAAATGAACTTCCGGTTGGGCCTGGGGAAAGCGAAAAACGGCCCAATGGGCCTACCGGAAGTCTGGAAGTTTCAGTGAGGTCTGCGTGCATGTGTGGGGGTGGGGGTGGGGAGGCAGCACAGGGGGGTTGTGCATACATGCGGGGGAGAGGGCATTGCATTATGAGTGTGGGCATGCATGCGCCCTTTTGGCACCCGAGCCAAAAAAAAGGTTCGCCATCACTGGTATAGGGTTTCCCGCTTGAGCAAAAGGCTGGATTGGAAGACCTTCAAGGTCCCTTCCAACTTTGTCATTCTGTATTCTGTGGACTCCCAAAATTCCCCAGTTAACTTATGTGGTGTCATCACATCACTAGAAGTTTTTAAGAAGAGATTGGACAGCCTAATCCAACATCCAGTAAGAATTTCACTTCATTTCCCTTCCTATTTTTTTCTTTTCCTTTTGCAGATTTGGAACCACGGGCAAATTCTAGACTTAGAGTGACTGGTGAGTAGGTTTTTCTACCTCTTGTATGATGCTCTCTGATATCTAAGGCCTTATACATTTATAACATAGCATGCCAGCAGTGGGTTCTAAAACCCTTTGCTACCGATTCGCGCGCACACTCGCGACGCTTCTGCGCATACGCAGAAGGTTCTGCACATGCGCAGAAGCATCCCGGGTGGATGAGCAGAGCCTCCCACTGCCGGCGCTACCGGTTCTTAGAACCGGGCCAAATCAGGAGCAACCCACCGCTGTAGCATACAAAGAAAATACAAAAGCAAATAGTAGACAAATTAGGGAAGAGAAAAGGGAAGGGAAGAGTCAGGGAAAGCAAGGGGAAAAATTAAAAATAAGGCATTCACTTCCAACTCCCTTCGGTGCAGTAGAATAAGGCATTAACATTATGACACAGTACTGTTAAAAAGTTTATTGATTTGTATATTGAAAAATGAAATAATAAAAATAAAAATAAAATAATAAAATAATAAAATAATAAAAATAATAAAAATAATAAAAAATAAAAAAATAAAAAAATAAAAATAAAAATAAAAATAGAGAGAAAACTAAATATTAAATGTGGGCAGTTGAACAAGCAGCATCACTGAAAGGAAACATTTATAATATCCTACTTTGGTGAATACATTAAGTCTAGATTTGTACAGTTTGTGCTAAGTTACTGTTTAATTGTGTTTTACTGAATAAATCGAGTCATACAACATTAAAAAAAAGTAGAATAAGGCATTAACATCAAACCTCAACTTTATTTGTTACTCAACTTTAATGTGCAAAAGCCACAAACAGCAATTTTCTCAAAGGTATTTTCCATTATACTTTTCCCCCACACACCCCGCAATTTTCCTTCCTACAGGTAGTCCTTGACTTACAAACGTTTGTTTAGCGACCTTACAAAGTTACAACAGCATAGGGAAAAAGTGATTTACAACTGGTCCTTCGCTTATGACCGTTGCAGCATCCCCATGGTCGCAGGATCAGCATTCAGATCCTTGACAAACACAATACTTGACAACCAGCCCAGGTAGTCCTCGACTTACAGCCATTCGTTTAGTGACTGTTCAAAGTTAGAACAGCAGTGAAAAAAGTAAGTTAAGTGAATCTGGCTTCCCCGTGGACTTTGCTTGTCAGAAGGTCACAAAAGGGGATCACGTGACCCCTGGACACTGCAACCGTCATAAATATGAGTCCGTTGGCAAGCATTTGAATTTTGATCATGGCACCCTGGGGATATTGCAACGGTCGTAGGTGTGAAAAACGGTCATAAGTCCCTTTTTACCGTGGCATCATAACTTCGAACGGTCACTAAATGAACTGTTGTAAGTTGAGGACTCCCTGTATACTAACGATAAATGCAACAATAAAAGGATACCATCTGGCCGAGATGGGATTCGAACATAGAGGATCTTCTGTGTTGGGGCCCCGTTAATATTTCTTTGGTTGCTTCTTCTTAAGTTTAAGTTTATTTTATTGTCATTGCACCTCGTACAACGAAATTCCATCTTCAGTGTACATTATAACTATAAAAATAAAACACAAACACACATCCTTCACATTCTATACAATTGAATTGAAAACGCCTGATATTGCATTAATATTGCACCATACAGTAGAATTCAGTATAGTTACTGCCCTGGGATAGAAGCTGTTTTTCAGCCTATTTGTCCTTGTTTTTATTATCCTGTACCGTCTGCCAGAGGGTAATAATTCAAAAAAAGAGTGCCCAGGATAAGATGGATCTTTAAGAACATTTTGAACTTTCTTAAGGCAGCAGGAGCTATAAATCTCTTCCAAGGAGGGGAGAGGGCAACCAATGACCCTCTGGGCAATGACGTAGACCCTCTGGAGCTCTGTCCTATCTGCCACTGTGCAATTGGCAAACCATACACAGGTGCAGTAAGTTAAAATACTCTCTATGGTGCAGCGGTAGAAGGTCACCTGCAGTTTTTCATTCAGTTGTTGTTTCCTGAGAAGTCTCAGGTAGTATAATCTCTGCTGGGCCCTTTTGACCAGTGCTGCAATGTGAGCGTCCAGGTCAGGTCCTCTTTTATGATAACACCCAAAAACTTAAAACTGGCCACTTGCTCCACTCGGTCTCCATTGATAAGCAAGGGCTGGATGTCTGATCTATTCCTTCGGTAGTCCACTGTGAGCTCCTTGGTCTTATTGGTGTTAAGGACCAAGTTATTGTCTCCACACCACGAAAGCATCCGGTCCACCTCTTTTTAAGAAACATCAGGCATGTGATTTAAATTGGCAATTAATGTAGAAATCTCTGGAGTTGTTAGCGTTTCACAAGGTCGGCAAATTTTGCAAGGTTCCACCACTGTTGCCTCAGAAAAGAAACTCTACAATTTCATATGATTTGGTTTAAATTGCAAGAGCTTGGTGGTTTGACACACCCAGGCCATCTGATGATCACTAACCAGAAGTGGTTAGAAATAATTATTTTTTAACCTGGTGACACTGGTTTTAATCAAAGGCAAAGTGCTCCCGTTATCTATGGAGGTTCTCAGTCATCCGGGTTATGGTTGTCCCAAAAGTGCTTTTTCCAAAAGGCAATGGGACTTTTTTTTGTTTTTTTTCCTTGAAGACATTTCACTTATCATCCGAGAAGCTTCTTCAGTTCAAACTGAAGAAGCTTCTTGGATGAGAAGTGAAACATCTTCAAGCAAAACAAAGTACAGTTGTCTTTTGAAAAAGCACCTTTGGGTCCTCTCAGGGATGGGTTCCTCCTGGTTCGGACTGGTTCGCCCGAACCGGTAGCGACCCGCTGGTGATGTCATGATGATGTCACCGACCCGATTCGGACGGTGCCGGTCCGTGGGCGCCACCATCTTTTTTTTTTATTTTTTTTTGAAATTTTTTTATTTTATTTTTTATTTTATTTTTTTATTTTTTTGAATTTTTTATTTATTTATTTTTCTTCTGAGCATGCGCAGAAGCTGACTTTCCGACACTGTGCATGTGGTCGCCATCTTGTTTTGGCTTTTTGGGGAGGGGGATTTTTTTCAGATTTTTCGGCACTGCGCATGCGCTCGCATGCTTTGGCTCAAAAGGAAGTGAACCGGCAGCAAGGTAAGTTAGAACCCACCCCTGGATCCTCTGTTTGGTTCCCAAGGAGAAGACTGCCCAAAGACCTCTGAGCATAAATAGAGTGCCCACCAAATCAAATTCTGTGGACAAAGATAACCCATGGGTGTTTTGATCCCAGGTTTTTTTGAACTTTTCCTAAACTACGGGTAGTCCTTGACGCATGAGCATATTTGGGTTTCTATTAACAGATTAACAGAGTTGGAAGGGACGTTGTAGGTCATCTAGTCCACCACCACCCCGCCCAAGCAGGAGACCCTACACCATTTCTGACAAATGGCTGTCCAGTCTCTTCTTGAAAGCCTCCAGTGATGAAGCTCCCACAACTTCTGTTCCATTGGTGGATTGTTCTCACTGTCAGAAAATGTCTCCTTATTTCCAGGTTGAATCTCTCCTTGGTCAGTTTCCATCCATTATTCCTTGTCTGGCCTTCGGGTGCTTTGGAAAATAGCTTGACTCCCCCCTCCTCTCTGTGGCAGCCCCTCAAATATTGGAAGACTGCTATCGTGTCTCCCCTGGTCCTTCTCTTCATCGTATGTTTTAGCCTCCAGTCCCCTCATCATCTTGTTGAGAATTTCTGCTGCTAAGCAAGGTGACTGTTAAGTTGTGGCCAATTTTTATGACTTTTTCCCCCCATAGTCGTTAAGTAAATCAGTGCAGTTAAGTGAATCTGGCTTCCCCATTGAGTTTGTGGGAAGGACCACAAATTCCTGGATCCTGGACGCTGCGGCTGTCATAAATTCATGCTGGTTGCCAAACAGTCAGATTTTGATCACGAGACCATGGGTGCCACAACAGTTGTACAACAGTGCCGTTGTAACTTTGCACCAAGTGGTTGAAAGGTGTGGACGACCAGTACTTTAAAAAGAAAAAAGAGAGAGATAGAAAATATGTTGAGACTCTAGAAAGCGTGCAGAGAAGAGCGACAAAGCTGATCAGGGGACTGGTGGCTACAACGTTCTGTATGAAGAATGGTTTCAGGAATTGGGTATGTTTAGTCTTCATGAAGAGAAGGACTAGGGGTGACATGATAGCAATGTTCCAATATCTCAGGGGTTGCCACAAAGAAGAGGGAGTCAAACTATTCTCCAAAGCCCCAGAAGGCAAGACAAGAAGCAATGAATGGAATCTAATCAAGGAGAGAAGCAACCTAGAACTATGGAGAAACTTCCTGACAGTTAGAATGAGTGGAATGACTTTGCCTCCAGAAATTGTGAGCGCTCCAACTCTGGAAGTTTTTAAGAAGAGATTGGACAACCATTTGTCTGAAATGGTATAGGATTTCCTGCCTAAGCAGCGGGTTGGACTAGAAGACCTCCAAAGGTCCCTTCCAACTCTGTTATTCTGTTAAATCCCCGGTGGCCATTCTCACAAGCCTGACGTGTTATCACTTCCCATTCATTCGATCTCCAAAGATTATTCTGCTTTTTCCTTTCCCAGCTGGAACAGTAGACTTTGACGCCTACTTCCTTAATAGAAAAAAAGACTTCCTGTTTGTTTGTTTCCCTGAAGGGGGATTTTTCTGTCTTCCTCTTCCCACCCCCTGCAAAAAGTATTTTTGACACAACTGTTCAGCTTTGCTTGAGAGTTTTTCTAAGTTGGTGAGGGCTCGCTGCTCCTTCAATGTGTTGCTCCCTCTTCTGTTTCCACAGCTCCAGACTGAACGCCTGGGTCCCCCAACAGTGTCTCCTGCATCTTGGGGTGCTTCCCTCACCCTCAAGAGAAACCCCCACTTGCACCTGTCTGGCTCTCACAAGGGTTTTGGAAAAAGATCGGAATGGGGAGAATGTGATGGCGGCGGCAGCAATACCTGGAAGATTTACACCCAGTTGCACCCGAGGGCTTTGAGATGTCACTTTTCCCATTCATCCTTCCCTCTCCCCCCCCCACTTCTTTGAAGATTCTGTGCTGGGTTTCTGCAGGAGCTCAGCTGGTCTTTTTTGCTCTCCCCTTCCCCAGCAGCTCCTTGAAAATCCGTTTAGCAGCATTTCCTTCCTGCCCTGATTAAAAATTGTATGCCAAGCAAAGTACCTGACTCAGCCTTCTTTGCTCCGGCTTCTTGAGGCCTTCGGTTTTCTCTCTGTCTGTGTGAGAGAGGGGGGGAGGAGGGGGAGGGAGAGAATGGGGCATGGAAGGGAAGGGAAGGGAAATAAGATGAAGGGAGAAAAGAGAAGAGAGGAAAGAAAAAAGGAAAGGAAAGGAGAAAGGAAAGAGAGAAAAAAAGAGAGAAAGAAAGAAAAGAAAGAAAAAGTGAGGGGCAGGGAAGGGAAAGAAGATGAAGGAAGAAAAGAGAAGAAAGAAAAGAAAAAAGGAAAAGAAAAGGGGAAAGGAAGGTGAAAGAAAGAAAAAGAAAAAAGAAAGAAGAAAGAAAGAAAGAAGAGAGAAAAAGTGAGTGGCAGGGAAGGGAAGGAAGATGTAGAAAAGAAGAGGGGAAAGAAAAAGGAAAGGAAAGGAGAAAGAAAAGGGAGAGACAGAAAGAGAAGAAAGAAAGAAAAAAGAAAGAAAAAAAAACGAAAGAAAGAAAGAAAAAGTGAGTGGCAGGGAAGGGAAGGAAGATGTAGAAAAGAAGAGGGGAAAGAAAAAGGAAAGGAAAGGAGAAAGAAAAGGGAGAGAAAGAAAGAAAGAAGAAAGAAAGAAGAAAAAAGTGAGTGGCAGGGAAGGGAAGGAAGATGTAGAAAAGAAGAGGGGAAAGAAAAAAGGAAAGGAAAGGAGAAAGAAAAGGGAGAGACAAAAAAGAAAGAAAGAAAAAGAAAGAAAGAAAGAATTCCCAAGTTCACAGAAGGGAAAGGTGATTGGTGACATGGGCAAGGGTGGCAGAAGACATTTTGCTGCTGGAGATAGAGAGGTGGGTGATGCCCTCTTCTCCATTCTAGGCGGAGAATTCCAGCTGGACTAACACTTGCATTTTGCTTCGCCTCTAAGAGGCAGAAAATCCCTGCAGCTGTATTTGAAACAAGAGCCTACGAACTGTGTGGCTTAAAGCAATAGCCAAAGAATTCAGGAAGCTTCCACCATTGACAAAATCCCCATCAGTCAATTGCAAAAGGCAGCTTTACCATGGAAAGGCTTACATCCTGTGACAATTCAGAGATTGGACAGCCATTTGTCTGGAATGTAAAGGATCTCCTGCTTCAGCAAGGGGTTGGACTAGAAGATGATTTCTAAGTTCCCTTCTAGCCCTATGCTTCTATGTTCTACGTACAGGATACACCCCTGATATATTTAGCTCAACCCATTCCCACGATATAGTCCCCACTCATGCCCTCCATCAAAGATAAATGACAGCCTGCAGTTGCCTGGCAGCTGCACTTACATCTGGAATGCCCCAAATCAAAGAAAGCTATTTCTGCTAATGTGCTAAGTTCCTCTCGGGTATAAAAATATAATTTTCCTGATTAAAAATAAAACAACCAACATTGCTTCATAGAAACTGCAAAACATTTATCCTCTCCAGCAACATTTCAAAGGCCTTGAAAGATTTCACATTCCGAAGGTTGGCAAGGTAACCCTGATATCTTTTTGAAGAAGATGACATTGGGGCGAGGTTGAAAAAAATAATCCCAGATGGTTTTGTACAACAGCTGTTAAGGGGGGCAATCCCCCGTGGAGGTCGATGGATCTTTGCTTCCTTTTTGAAGTCATTCTCATTAGAAAATAAAACCGAGATTCAAATCTAATTAACAAAATATTTATTTCAGTAGAAAAGTAATAAAAAGAATCCTTAATAAACTACATCTTATCGGCTAATGAAAAAGTCACATCTGCCTTCGGCAGAAATGGAGGAAGAGAAGGAGGGAGTTGACTCCTGGAATGCAGGCATGTGTAATAAAACATATCACATGTCTGCTTGACCATCAATACAAGAAACAGTAGAAAACATAGAGATGCACAAACTGACAATATTCACATCGCGACAAAATTGTTGTAATCTATGTTGGCAAGGTTCACCCCAACCACAGGTGGGTTGCTGCTGGTTCAGATCGGTTCTTTAGAACCGGTAGTGGAAATTTGGCGCCTGTCGCCGAACCGGCAATGATGACCGGTGGTCCACGCTCCCAAACTGGTCCTCTGGTCGCCGCGGATTGCAAAAAAACCCCTCTGCACATGCGCAAAGGCATGTGCAGAGGGTCATTTCTGGGAAGTGACGCACGCGCGCAAAAGATGCACTTCCATCGCGATGCGAACCGGTGGGGAAGATAAGTAGAACCCATCCCTGACCCCAACATAAGCAACATACACAAAAGCAAACCAATAACTTCTTTTTTAAAAAAGAATTTTTATTACATATGCTAAATAAAACAACTACAAATAATACAATCACCTAAACATACGTAAATCATAATATATAACAATTATTTGCTTAAATATAACTTTGTGCAAAAATTGTGGAAGATGGTGTTTAAGGAGATTGAAGAAATCGTTGGAATAAAGGTAGAAGAGGCACCGAAGATAGCATTACTCTCACTATTGGAAGATATAAAGTGTAAAAAATAAACTAAAGATTTGATAACAAATTTGCTGACTGCAGTGTTAGGGGGGGGGGCAATCCCCCGTGGAGGTCGATGGATCTTTGCTTCCTTTTTGAAGTCATTCTCATTAGAAAATAAAACCGAGATTCAAATCTAATTAACAAAATATTTATTTCAGTAGAAAAGTAATAAAAAGAATCCTTAATAAACTACATCTTATCGGCTAATGAAAGAGTCACATCTGTCTTCGGCAGAAATGGAGGAAGAGAAGGAAGGGAGTTGACTCCCGGAATGCAGGCATGCGTAGTAAAACATATCACATGTCTGCTTGACCATAAATACAAGAAACCTTAGGAAATACAAAGATGCACAAACTGACAATATTCACATCGTGACATGCAGCAAGGTTATTGATTTCTAGGAACTGGAAGATACGAGGTGATTACTGTTTGGAAGAATGGTATAAAGAAGTGTGGGATATTGCCATAAATGATAAATGGACATGTAATATTAAAGTAAGGAGAAGCATAATAAAAGTGAATGGATTTGATGGAATTTGGAAACAGTTCCTAATGTTTGTGTTTTCTGGGGGAAGTGGGATACCACCACCAGAAGAGGCTTTAAGATTTTGGAAGCAGGAATGATCCCGAGGGGTGGGGGAGCACTTGTTGATTGGTTGTATTGTGTTTAGCAAACCAATAACTTCTGACCCGAGTGGGTTGTGTGAACCCAGCCACCAAAATGCTGAGATCCACCAATTCAGGAAAATTTTCCCCGAGCTGAGCTCAGCTCTTTGTGACTTTAGGGACTTCGTGCTTTTTTCTTAACCACGAAAAAAAATGCAAAATTGTGGCTTGCAATGGACAGGCAGTGATTTATGAATAGGAACTAGAATTTGCAGTCAGTAAATTGAGATCCCTCATTGAGAACACTTCCACCTAAAATCTATTTTTGGATTTTTTAAAATTACTTTATTATTGTCATTGTACATATATACACAGTATACCCATACAACAAAATTCACATAACACCCAAAGACCAGGCCCAACACACATAAAAGAGGAATGATTGAGTCTGTCGTCTGCACCTCTATAACTGTCTGGTTCGGTTCTGCAACCCAACAAGACAGACACAGACTTCAGAGGATAATCAGAACTGCAGAAAAAACAATTGCTGCCAACTTGCCTTCCATTGAGGACCTGTATACTGCACGAGTCAAAAAGAGGGCTGTGAAAATATTTACTGACCCCTCGCATCCTGGATATAAATTGTTTCAACTCCTACCCTCAAAACAACACTATAGAGCACTGCACACCAAGACAACTAGACACAAGAACAGTTCCCCCCCCTCCAGACGCCATTCACTCTGCTAAACAAATAATTATTTCAACACTGTCAAACTATTTACTAAGTCTGCACTACTATTAATCTTCTCACCGTTCCCATCACCCATCTCCTCCCACAAATGACTGTATGACTGTAACTTCGTTGCTTGTATCCTTACGATTTATATTGACTGTTTCCTAATGTGATTTGATTGCTTATTTGTACCCTATGACTATCATTAAGTGTTGTACCTTATGATTCTTGATGAATGTATCTTTTCTCTTATGTACACTGAGAGCATATGCACCAAAGACAAATTCCTTGTGTGTCCAATCATACTTGGCCAATAAAGAATTCTATTCTATTCTATTCTATTCTATTCTATTCTATTCTATTCTATTCTATTCTATTCTATTCTATTCTATTCTATTCTATTCTATTCTATTTTCTATTCTATTCTATTCTATTCTATTCTATTCTATTCTATTCTATTCTATTCTATTCTATTCTATTCTATTCTATTCTATTATTTTATACATAGCATAAAGGTAAAAATAATAATATATGCAGTGCTATCTTCCTTTTAGATGTCAAAAGGGTTTTGTGGCTCCCGGTGTTTTCTTTTCTGTGGGAGACGGGTCCAAATGTCTCTTTGAGTGTTTAAGGTTGGGAACTCCTGAGTTTGGTGGTTTTCTTGCAGATGTTTCATTACCAAACTAGGTAACCTCATCAGTGCTATAAAGGAGGTAGGGCTGCTTTCTGTTATTATCCCCTGCACCTCTGATGAGGTTGCCTAGTTTGGTAATGAAACGCCTGCAAGAAAATCACCAAGTTCAGACAGCATCAAGGATGCCACAGTTTTCGGACCCCGCTTGGCGTGGGAGTTGGGCGGCATATAAAAGCGACCAAATAAATAATAAATAAATAAATAAGCTCAGCCCTGAGCTACACATATTCCCTCCCTTGGATTTCTAAAATACTTAGGGGAGAATACTTTACAGTTATTTATTTATTTATTTATTTATTTATTTATTTATTTATTTATTTATTTATTTATTTATTTGTCAAACATGTATAGTAGTAATTTGTATAAACATAAGTAAAAAGTAACGATAAAAGAGGACAATTGGACAGTAGGACAGGGACAGTAGGCAAGCTGGTGCGCTTATGCACACCCCTTACAGACCTCTTAGAAACGAGGAGAGGTCGACTGTAGACAGTCTAAGGTTAAAGTTTTTGGGGTTTGGGGAAGAAACCACAGAGTCAGGTAATGCATTCCAGGCATTGACCACTCTGTTGCTGAAGTCGTATTTTCTGCAATCGAGTTTGGAGCGCTTTACATTTAGTTTGAATCTATTACGTGCTTGTGTATTGTTGCGGTTGAAGCTGAAGTAGTCATTAACAAGAAGAACATTTTGGTATATGATTTTATGAACTACATTTAGATCAGATTATACTTATAAGTGCTGTAAAAGAAAGTCTGAAGTCACTGCTTTTTCTTCTGCACTTCTAGCTTTGTTTTATCCTCGTTTCCTTCTTCCCCGCCCCCACCTCTCTTCTCTTTATTTTACATATTAGCTCCTGTTAGTTTTCAATCCCTTCTTCAGATTTTAACATATAAAGCTCCCAATGACCCCTAGGGGGCTGCCTGCTCTTTGCTGCCCCCTATAGGCCAGCTATTGCTACTTCCAGCCCCGATCCACGTACAATAAAGTACATTAACGAGGAATCCGCGTGATTGCAGTGGGATAACCACCAGGGATTTTCCACTGACTTCCTCCGCAGGCAATGTATTTTGATTACCAAGGCCAAGCTAGGAAAGAAAGAACAAAAAAAAACCCCTGTGATTTAACCCTTAAGGGAAAATCTCGACTAAGCCCTCCCACCCAGCCCCGGATTTTGAAAACGAGGGGATCAAGGCGCCTCCCCCCCCCCCCAACACGTTTCTAAGGCCTGGCTCTGGGAGTTTGCAGCTGGAGACCCTCAGAGCCCCGAGGGTGGGCTGCGAGGTAGGCAGGCAAGCAGGCAGGCAAACAGCCTTGAGTTTTTTCCGGACCCCGCTTGGCGTGGAAGTTCTGCCAGCCGCGAGTGGGATGAGCTGGCTGGAGGCGGAGCGGAGGTGGGCAGGGCGCGCATTGGAAACCTGAGCGAGAATGCGCTTTGCGACGCCTGGCCACCCTTCCTTGCCCCCGGAGAAGGGTTGCAGACGGTTCTTCTTTCATTGGCTGCGCGCTTTTCTCCTTTTTGCCTTTCAATCAAGGAAAGACAGGTAAGAAGGGAAGGGGAAAGGGATAGATAGATAGATGGTAGATCGATCGATCGATAGACAGACAGACGGTAATAGATGGATGGATGGATGGATAGACAGACAGACAGACAGACAGACAATAGATGGATAGGTAGATGGGAAAGAAGGAAGATAGGAGAAGTAGAAGGAAAGGAAAGGAAAGAAGGAAAGGAAAGTGAAAGAAAGGAAAGGAAAGGAAAGAAGGAAAGGAAAGTGAAAGAAAGGAAAGGAAAGGAAAGGAAAGGAAAGAAGGAGGAAGAAGAGAAGAGGGAAGGGAAGGGAAGGGAAGGAAGAAGAGAAGAGGAAAGGAACAGAAAGGAAAGGAAAGAAGGAAAGGAAAGGAAAGGAAAGGAAAGGAAAGGAAAGGAAAGGAAAGAAGGAGGAAGAAGAGAAGAGGGAAGGGAAGGGAAGGGAAGGAAGAAGAGAAGAGGAAAGGAACAAAGGAAAGGAAAGGAAAGGAAAGAAGGAGGAAGAAGAGAAGAGGGAAGGGAAGGGAAGGGAAGGGAAGGGAAGGAAGAAGAGAAGAGGAAAGGAACAGAAAGGAAAGAAAAGAAGGAAAGGAAAGGAAAGGAAGAAGAGATGAAGGGAAGGGAAGGCCTTTCTCTCTTCCTTCTTTTATTTTTCCTTGCACGATTTCCTCTTTCCAAAGAGTTTCCTCCGACCAGCCTTTGCAATCGCGGTCCTGCGCGCGGCTCGGCTCGGCTCGGCGGGGTGATCTCTTTGCCCCACCCCCAAGTGAGCTCTCTCTCTCTCTCTCTCTCTCCTGGGCTGACTTCGGCTTGGCTGAGCTCCACTTCTGGAGAAGGGAAGGGAAGCGGAGAGGCGGGGCTGGGCTTGGCTGGGCTGAGCCGCGGGAACCGGGGAGGAAAGGGAAGATGTTGAAATGTCCGTTTCTTCTTTTCACCCGCCGGGCGGGTGATGCCGTTGAGTTAACCAGCTCGGCTGGGGCTTTCGCTTCTGAAATGCCAGCTCCGGTTGTGGGCCGGGGTGCTGGGCGAACCCAGTCCACTGGGGCTGATTTAAACCATAGCTAAGCAAACTATGGCTTGGGGTGCTGCAGACACAACCTCCTGTTTCCTAGGTGGGCAAGGATGGGTGGAAATAGCCCAGTTGCTTTTCTCTTGAGGTAAGAACTAAAGAAAATGTGAACTTTAGATTTTTATTTTTTGGTTCAGGTTGCTTAATTTTTTTATTTTTTTATTTTTTTTATTTTTTTATTTTTTTATTTTTTATTTTTTATTTTTTTATTTTTATTTTTATTTTTATTTATTTATTTATTAGTGACATTTATATACCGCCTTACAGTGCAAGCACTCTCTAAGCGGTTTACACCAGTAAGCAATGTATATTTATATTGCCCCCAACAATCTGGGTCCTCATTTTACCTACCTACCTCGGAAGGATGGAAGGCTGAGTCAACCTTGAGCCGGTGAGATTTGAACCGCTAACCTGCGGATCACAGTCAGCTAAAGTGGCCTGCAGTACCGCTCTCTAACCGCTGCGCCACCTCGGCTCTTTTCTATTTATTTGTTGTGTTCCATACAAAGAAAGGCAGTCTGGTGCAGTGATGAAAGCACCAGGCTAGGAACCAGGAGATGGTGAGTTCTAGTCCCACTTTAGGCATGAAAGCTGGTTAGGTGACTTTGGGCCAATCACCAGGAGACTGAGTTCTTGTCCCACTTTATTTATTTATTTATTTATTTATTTATTTATTTATTTATTTGTTTGTTTATTTATTTATTTATTTATTTATTTATTTATTTATTTATTTATTTATTTATTTATTTATTTATTTATTTGATTTGATTGATTGATTGATTGATTGATTGATTGATTGATTGTTCTTATATGCCACCCTACTCCCTGAGGACTCTGATGGGTGACTTTGGGCCAATCACCAGGAGACTGGGAGTTCTACTCCCACCGTTGCCATGAAAGTCAGCTGGGTGAGTTTGGGCCAATCACCAGGAGACGATGAGTTCTAGTTCCACCTTAGGCGCAAAACCAGCTGGGTGACTTTGGGCCAATCACCAGGAGACTGGGAGTTCTAGTCCCACCTTAGCCATGAAAGCCAGCTGGATGACTTTTGGGCTAGTCCTTCTCTCTCATCCCAACCCACCTCACAGGGTTGTTGTTATGGGGAAAATAGGAGGAAGAAGGAGTATGATCTTCATCTTCATATTTATAAAAAATAATTTAAAAAAAAACACAGGCTAACCATCTAATGAGTAATAAATATAAAGCCCCATCACTTTCTCCCAGAAACTTAGAATTGGGGAGAGTGACTATATTTAAATGTTAGGCTAAGACATTCTGTGCTTTGCTTTGCTGTGGCTTGAGCTCAGCTGTTTAAAAATACCGTGATTTACAGTAACTTTCAAGGGGAAAATCCCAACTGTAAACCATTTTACCATAGCTTCGCCGTAGGAATCGGGCTTGTTCAACCCATTCTGAAAGCCAACCAGGGTTAATTGTCAACCTTCACCCTCGCCTTGAGTTAATAAAACACAGCGGCTGTGTTGATTCATAGGTCTTTGAAAGACAATGGAGGCTTACCACAAGTGCTGGGTGCCCCAGTGACCTGTTACTAATCCTATTTCAGTGTGTTGAGTTCCCCCCCCCCCCTTTCTCTCACAATGATATCTAGCAGATCAGTATAACAGTCTTGCAAGATTTGTTAAGATCAGTGGTGCAGACAGTGGTAGATTGGTAACCTCTATTCTGTCCTGTCCTGTCCTGTTCTGTTCTATCCTGTCCTGTCCTGTCCTGTCCTGTCCTGTCCTGTCCTGTCCTATCATCCCATCCTATCATCCCATCCTATCCTGTCCTATCCAATCCTGTCCTATCCTATCCTATCCTATAATCCCATCCTATCATCCTATAATCCTATCCTATCATCCTATCCTATCCTATCCTATCCTATCCTATCCTATCCTATCCTATCCTATAATCCCATCCTATAATCCCATCCTATCATCCTATCCTATCCTATCCTATCCTATCCTATCCTATCCTATACTATACTATACTATACTATAATCCCATCCTATCATCCCATTCTATCCTATCCTATCCTATCCTATCCTATCCTATCCTATCCTATCCTATCCTATCCTATCCTATCCTATCCTATCCTATAATCCCATCCTATCATCCTATCCTATCCTATCCTATAATCCCATCCTATCATCCTATCCTATCCTATCCTATCCTATCCTATACTATAATCCCATCCTATCATCCTATAATCCTATCCTATCCTATCCTATCCTATCCTATCCTATCCTATAATCCCATCCTATAATCCCATCCTATCATCCTATCCTATCCTATCCTATCCTATCCTATCCTATCCTATCCTATACTATAATCCCATCCTATCATCCTATCCTATCCTATCCTATAATCCTATCCTATCCTATCCTATAATCCCATCCTATCCTATCCTATCCTATAATCCTATCCTATCCTATCCTATCCTATCCTATCCTATCCTATCCTATAATCCCATCCTATCATCCTATCCTATCCTATCCTATCCTATAATCCAATCCTATCCTATCCTATCCTATAATCCCATCCTATCATCCTATCCTATCCTATCCTATAATCCCATCCTATCATCCTATCCTATCCTATAATCCTATCCTATCCTATCCTATCCTATAATCCCATCCTATCCTATCCTATCCTATCCTATCCTATCCTATCCTATCCTATCCTATCCTATCCTATAATCCTATCCTATCCTATAATCCTATCCTATCATCCTATCCTATCCTATCCTATCCTATCCTATCCTATCCTATCCTACAAGATTTGTTAAGATCAGCAGTGCAGACTGTACAGATTAGAAACAGAGATATCCCCACCCCGCCCATGCCATCATTCTGCTGAACACCTAATTCCTATAGCACTGTCTTAGGCCTAAATATATTGACCCATGTAGTAGGCTACATTGCTGTTATCCTTCTCATCTTCTAATCATTCTCGTCTTCTGATCTTTCCTACTACCTTCTCCTACTGGTATTTAGGATTTATCACTGGGTTTTGTAACTTATGATTAATGATTGTAATTATGATCTATGATCTATGACCTATCACTTCGTTGTTTGTATATACATTGACAGCTTATGCACTGGAGACAAATTCCTTGTGTGTCCAATCACACTTTGCCAATAAAGGATTCTATTCTATTCTATTCTATGCTATGCTATGCTATGCTATGCTATGCTATGCTATGCTATGCTATGCTATGCTATGCTATGCTATGCTATGCTATGCTATGCTATGCTATGCTATTCTGATTTGTTAAGATCAGCGGTGCCGACTGTAGTGGTGGTAGTTTGGTAGCCAAGTGCAGATGTGAACTATATCTTCTATCTAGGCTGACACTTTCACCAATATGATAATCTCTATTCTGTGTTAATGCAAAATAACCTCTGCCCAGCTTAGTCGTGCTTCTTTATTTTCTGTCCTTTGCTGTTTCAGGAGATGAATACCAACAGTGGCTGCGGTAGCGTATTTCTGGTATTATGGAAGATCTGCTTTTGTTTTTAATATTGTGGTCTTTCCAACCTTCCAATTAACTTGACAGGTAGGTAAATGCGGTGCTATTCCCATGGTTTTGACAGGGCAGAGCTTGGAGAAAAACGAGGGTTATCCAAGACAGAATAAAACGCAAACTTCCTCCTTAATAGCTCAGATGCTTTTTTTCATTTTGAAAACACCCAAAGGAAACAGAAATCGAAACTGTTAAGAAAATCACACCCAGGGATACATTCCAGGAAGCTGAAGTGTGTAGTTAGTGGAGAAAAGAGGGCTTATTTTTTGTATTTGTATTTGTTTATTTGTCAAGCATATATGATTAAAGCAAAGTATAAACAGTAAAACATGATTGAATATATATGTAATAGTACAAGCATGAATAAGAGTAAAAGAGGTATGAATATATGGGTACATTAGGACAGGAACGGTAGGCACGATTGTGCGCTTATGCACGCCCCTTTACCGACCTCTTAGGAATGGGGTGAGGTCGATGGTAGATAATCCGAGGTTGAAGTTTTGGGGGTTAGGGGAAGAAACTACTGAGTCAGGTAAAGTGTTCCAGGCATTGACCCCTCTGTTGTTGAAGTCAAATTTTTTGCAATCAAGTTTGGAGCGGTTTACATTAAGTTTGTATCTGTTGTGAGCTCGTGTATTATTGCGGTTGAAGCTGAAGTAGTCGTTAACAGGTAGGACGTTGTGGCAGATAATTTTGTGAGCTACACTTAGGTCAGATCGAAGGCGGCGTAGTTCTAAATTTTCAAGTCCCAAAATTTCAAGTCTGGTTTCGTAAGGAATTCTGTTGCGAACAGAGGAATGTAATACTCTTCTTGTGAAGTATCTCTGGACATTCTCAATTGTGTTAATGTCTGATATGTAGTGTGGGTTCCAGACAGATGAGCTGTAATCAAGGATCGGTCTAGCAAATGTTTTGTATGCTTTGCTTTAGCAGTTAAGATTTCTGAAAACTTTAGTGGAAAGTTTTAGCAGCAACGGGTTTTAATGCGACAAGCTGCTAGAATTGCATTTTGTAAAGTGTTTTTTCCTCTCTGACCCATTTGTACATAAACACATTCTTAATTTAAAAGCTATTCTCACCAGTAACAGGATATGAACTTATCCAAGCTGTGCTCAAACTGGATGAAAACTCTACAAGATATAATCTTTTGTGTGTAAACCACAGTTTCTATAGTAGATTTTTTTTTTAAAGGAGCAGGAAACTCACCTACGTTTTTTGGTGTGCAAGTCATTCATTTTCTAATAATAAACTGTTTAAACGACAGCAACAACAAAATCAGTTATTTTATCCCATACCTCACTGTAAAAGTGTTTATTTGTCTTTGTGGAATTAGAATAGAATAGAATAACAGAGTTGGAAGGGACCTTGGAGGTCTTCTAGTCCAGCCCCCAGCTCAAGCAGGAGATCCTATACCAGTGATGGCGAACCTTTTTTGGTTCGCGTGCCAAAGGGGTGTGCGCGTGTGCGCTAGCGTGTGTGTGTGTGTGTGTGCCCACACCATGCCCTCCCCCGTGCATGTGCACTCCCCCCTCCCCATGCATGCGCATCCCCCCCCCGCTGCCCCCCCGTGCATGCGCACAGGCTTCACAATTGACTCCTGAAGCCTGGGTACGGCAAAAAATGGCCGAACGGGCCAACAGGAAGTTTGTTTCCGAACTTCCGGTTGGCCCGTTGGGCTGTTTTTCGCCGTTCCCAGGCTTCAGGAGGCTTCCCTGAAGCCTGGAGAGAGCGAAAACGGCCGAAAAGAAGGCCAAAAATCAGCTGGCCAGCGCGCGTATGTGTGCTGGAGCTGACATAGGGCAACGCCTCACGTGCCCTCCAATATGGCTCCGCGTGCCACCTGTGGCACACGTGCCATAGGTTCGCCATCACGGTCCTATACCATTTCAGACTAGTGACTATCCAGTCTCCTCTTAGAAACCTCCAGTGATGAAGCACCCACAACCTCTGAAGGCAACTTCTGTTCCACTGGTTAATTGTCCTCACTGTTAGGAAGTTTCTCCTTAATTCCAGGTTGCTTCTCTCCTTGATCAGTTTCCATCCATTGTTTCTTGTCCTGCCGTCTGGTGCTTTAGAGAATAATTAGACTCCCTCTTCTTTGTGGCAACCTAAGGAGGGCATGCGACATGCAATTTTAAAGAAATATTTTCCCCCTAAGCAAATCCTCTCTCAACTAATTTTATTCCCTCTCCACTGGCCATGGACGGGCAATTCTCTCTTTGGAAGGAGGAATAAGAAGGAGATTGAAAAGGAAAACTGTATATTATTTTATTTATTTTATTTATTAGTGATATTTATATACCGCCTCATAGTGCAAGCACTCTCTAAGCGGTTTACACCATTAAGCAATGTATATATTTTACGTTGCCCCCAACAATCTGGGTCCTCATTTTACCTACCTCGGAAGGATGGAAGGCTGAGTCAACCAATATACTTTATTGGTATGCAATATTTGTTACCGTGTCCAAGGTACGCTTCCTTTCCAAGATAAGTGTATTTGCTATTGCTTCGGATCATCCTAGTTATGGCCAGGTTGGCAATGATTTACAAGGAAAGTACACCTTTTTAATTTATTTTGGTTTTCTACTAATGGAAAAGATAAGATTATAAAAGGGAAAATATAACGAACGTAACTGCAGAAAAGCGCTGGACTTGCTTGTGATTCTTGTTCGGATTTGAGGCGTCTGTATCAGTGGTGGGTTCCTACCGGTGCGGTCCGCTCTATAGCACCGCTAGCGGCCCGCTGGTGATGTCACAGTACTGGTGTGGTCAGTTGCCGGTGCCTGGGCGCCACCATTTTTTTTAAAAAAATTCTTCTGCGCATGCCCAGAAACCTGACAATTAAGTCTTTCCCCGTCCCTTCACTTGAAAATAATAAGAAGCTCGCATTTGACACTTTTCCTTCGCTTTTGCCTAAAGCTTCCCAAAGTGGGTGTTTTCTGAAAGCTTAACCTTATATACTGTTAATTTTATACAGTTTTATACTGTTATTCTTTAGACGAAAACATTGAGGACTGTTAAAAGATACTGTTCTTTTAACAGTCCTCAATATTTTCATCTAAGAAATCCATGACTGAAACCAAAAATGCTGTATGAGACTTGCTTGTCTTTTAACTATAGCATTTTCTGCATATAAAGGTTGCTGTGTTGCCATGGTGTAACATGCACTTTGTATGCAAAGCTTTTCATGTAAGGTATAAAATAGCAAAAATAGTAGTAACATCTCTCTGAAATAACTAATATATGACCGGCAAGCCACGCCCCCCGGTCACATGGCTGGCAAGCCACACCCACAAAATAAGCCACACCTACAGAGTGGTAGTAAAAAAATTAGGAACCCGCCCCTGGTCTGTATCCTTGTGCGTTCATCATCGTTCGTTGTGATGGTGGGATAATTTTATCGCTTTGAATCCTGTTTGCTGTTTTTCCCAGCTAGTTTCTCTTCTGTTTTGTCCAGATCTGTTTGGAAAGTGGACCAAATTGTTAGGCTGCTGAAGAACAACTCGTCTCTGCCATCATGGGATCTGGTTTGATCTGTGCATCGGTGCTCCTTCTGTGCTTCTGGTTACGTGAAGGGAATTCACAGAACCTCATCAAAGGCCAAAAGATGAAGCCGACCCTCCTGATTAATGAGGTCAATGCAGATAATCCAGGAGACGACACCATGGAGTATTTGGAACTCTATCATGTCAGTGGACAAAGAGTTGCTTTGAAGGGATATCATTTAGTCTTCTACAACGGGAACGGAAACATGGCCTACAAAGTCTTGGATCTTAGTGGTTTTTCCACAGATGACCAGGGTTTTCTCCTGATTGGATCTGGCAATCTTGTCCCAAGGCCTGCTATAATCCTCTCGAAGGGCACAATCCAGAATGGACCGGATGCAATTGCTCTCTATTTTGGGAGATCGGACTTGTACGAACGCATGCCTGTAAACAATGAAGGCCTGGTGGATGCTTTAGTTCATAAGTCTAATAAAAGGGACAAAGCAGATGAGTTGGTTCGTGTTCTGACCCCTGGCACAGAACCTTTCTTGGAGGACTCTTTCTTCCGGACCACGGATGATGAGTCTCTGGAGAGGTGCCAAGGGATGGATTCCCAGAGATTCTTCCAACTGGGGGCACCAACCCCAGGCGCAGATAACCACTGCATTCCTTTCTCACAGTTGAATGCCTCGGTTGTCCTGATCAATGAGGTGAAGTTGGCATCCTCTCTTGGAGACAATGAGTTTGTGGAGCTGCAAGGTCCCCCTTCGGTAGAGGTGAAGGACCTGGTGATGGTGCTGATGGAAGGAAGCACCCAAAAGATCTACTCTGTCATGGAGGTCAAGGGTGAAACTTCTCCTGATGGGTTACTTCTGTTGGGTTCGGGACTGTCCAAAATTACAGGTAGGGCTAGATACGTCTATATATCTGTTTGTCCAGTTTCTGACATAGGATGCATCGGCCACCACGATCAGTAGCCATAGGCTAGCTCATATATCACACTAGGAAATACTGGCCCCCAAAGTGGTTGTAAGTTGAGGACTACCTATAATCCTTGATTTACAACCATTTGTTTCATGACTATTCAAAGTTACAATGTGAGTCATGACCATTTTTCACACTTACGACCCTTGAAGCATCCCCAATTCAGGGATGGGGTTCAGCCTATTCAGACCGGTTTCGGATGAGCCGGTAGTTCCGACGATCAGCTGAGAGCGAACCGGTTCGCTCCTACGATCAGCCTGGCCTGCCCGCCCGCCCCTGCGCTATACTTACCTATATTTCCTTTGTTTGAAGCCCAGCTGATAGGCGCGGCGGTGCGGATTGCCGCGCCTCAGCTGTTTTACTCACCAAGGCTTCAGTAGAAGGTAAGTTCTAGAGCTGTTTTCAAATGCACCGTGCACGCTCAGCGAACCAGTTGTTACAACCGGTTGAATCCCACCACTGATCCCCATGGTCACGTGATCCAAATTTGGCCGCTTGGCAACTGATTCATATTTATGACGGTTGCCCTGTCATAGGGTCATGTGACCCCCTTTTGCGACCTTCTGACAAACAAAGCCAATGGGGAAGCCAGATTCCCTTCACAATCCCGTTGCTCACATAACAACTGCAGGCATTCACTTAACGAATGCGGCAAGAAAGGTCGCAAAAATGGGGCAAAACTCACTTAACAAATGTCTCACTTAGCAATGGAAATTTGGGCCTCAGTTGTGGCTGTAAGTCGAGGACTGCCTGCATTTAGAAAGCTCTGGATTAGCCAAGCAGCATGTGAATAGAATAGAATAGAATAGAATAGAATAGAATAGAATAGAATAGAATAGAATAGAATAGAATAGAATAGAATAGAATAGAATAGAATAGAATAGAATAGAATTAGAGAATATAATGTAATGTAATGTAGTGTAGTGTAATGTAATAGAATGTAATAGAATAGAATAGAATAAAATAAAATAAAATAAAATAATAGAAGAATAGAATAGAATAGAATAGAATAGAATAGAATAGAATAGAATAGAATAGAATAGAATAGAATAGAATAGAATAGAAAATTAGAATAGAATAGAATAGAATAGAAAATGGAATGGAATAGAATAGAATAGAATAGAATAGAATAGAATAGAATAGAATAGAATAGAATAGAATAGAATAGAATAGAATAGAATAGAATAGAATAGAATAGAATTAGAGAATAGAATAGAATAGAATAGAATAGAATAGAATAGAATAGAATAGAATAGAATAGAATAGAATAATAGAATAGAGTAGAATAGAGTAGAATAGAAAATTAGAATAGAATAGAATAGAATAGAATAGAATAGAATAGAATAGAATAGAATAGAATAGAATAGAATTCTTTATTGGCCAAGTGTGATTGGACACACAAGGAATTTGTCTTGGTGCATATGTTCTCAGTGTACATAAAAGAAAAGATAACGTTCATCAAGAATCATAAGGTACATAAGCTTCAGAAACTAGGACTGTATTCACATGACATGTTAAATGATGTTACTGCATAAAATTACAGTTGCTAAGGCGAACTTCAGCTGTAATTTACAAGCCGAATACACCCTGCTGTGCTGTCTGCAAAGACGCAAGCGGCCTTATTTTAGCATCTTGCGAGAATCTAGCACTTGTTTTAGAAGCTGTAATCATCTCTCCTAGGATGAAAAATCTACGTAAATAGAAACTTGACCCTACCAGAAGATGTTTGCTCTCTTTGAAGTGGGGCTTGAATCTCAGATTCATCTCTTGAACCTCTTGCCTGCCCAGGGGTGATGCAAGTTATATGTTCAAGCAAATTGAAGAGCGAGATTTACACACAGACAATGATGTTACAGTATTATCCCTTCCCTTAACCAAGCTTGCCTTTAGAAGTTGTGGGAGCTTCATCCCTGGAAGCTTTCCAAGAAGAGACTGGACTGTCATCTGTCAGAAATGGTGTAGGGCAGTGATGGCGAACCTTTTTTTCCTCGGGTGCCGAAATAGTGCGCGCAAGTGCTATCGCACGCGTGTGCGTGCCCACACCCATAATTCAAAGCCCCCCACTTGCCCCACCCCCCTGCGCATGCTTGCGTGACCCCCCCACTCCCCTGTTTCCCGACTTCCAGTGGGCCCAGTAGGCCCGTTTTTTGCCCTCCCCAGGCTCCAGAGGCTTTCTTGGAGCTTGGGGAGGGCGAAAACACTCCCCCCCCGGCACCCCGGAGGCCCTCCGGTGGCCGAAATCGCCCTCCCAGAGCCTCTGCGCGAGCCAAAAATCAGCTGGCGGGCACGCACATGCGCGCTGGAGCTGAGCTAGGGCAACGGCTCGTGTGCCGGCAGATATGGCTTCGCGTGCCACCTGTGGCACCCGTGCCATAGGTTCGCCATCACTGGTGTAGGGTCTCCTGCTTGGGCAGGGGGGTTGGACTAGATGACCTACAAGGTCCCTTCCAACTCTGTTAATCTGTATCTAAGCTGGTCTGGTGTGCTAAGAATTTTACCGCCATGCATTTGTCTATGGAGATTCTCCGTCATCCAGGTCATGGTTGTCCCAAAGGTGTTTTTTTTTCAGGAGGCAACTGGACTTTCTGGTTTGTCTTTGAAGACGTTTCGCTTCTCATCCAAGAAGCTTCTTCAGCTCTGACTGGATGGTGGGGAGTGGAAGGATTTATATTCCTTGCAGGCAGCTGGACATTTGCATTCTCTGCCAGGAGTGTAAATCCTTCCATTCCCCACCATCCAGTCAGAGCTGAAGAAGCTTCTTGGATGAGAAGCGAAACGTCTTCAAAGAAAAACTAGAAAGTCTAGTGGCCTCTTGAAAAAGCACCTTTGGGACCATCATGCACTTCTTCCCTGACCTGACCGCTCTCTAGAAGTATAAACTTCAGCTCCCAGAATTCTCAGCGATGGCCATACAGGTTGTCCTCAACTTACAACCATCCGTTTAACAACAAATTCAAAATGACTGAAAAAAGTATACTTGCGACCAGTCCTCGTAGTTACAACTATTACAGTGTCCCAGGGTTATATGATCACCCTTTGCGACCTTCCATCAAGCAAAATCAATGGTCGAAGCCAGATTCACTTAACAACCGTGTGTCGAACAACTGGAGTGATTCCCTTAACGACTGTAAGCAAGAAAAGTCGTAAGATGGGGCAAAACTCACTTAACGAATGTCTCACTTAAGAAATGTCGGGCTCAATTGTGGTCATAAATCAAGGACTTACCTGTACCTATAGAGCAGTGTTTCCCAACCTTGGCAACTTGAAGATATCTGGACTTCAACTCCCAGAATTCCCCAGCCAGCAAATGCTGGCTGGGGAATTCTGGGAGTTGAAGTCCAGATATCTTCAAGTTGCCAAGGTTGGGAAACACTGCTATAGAGGCTTCCTTTAAAAATGCTATATTAAGGTTCTCTTTCTTTCAGGGGGCGCAGCGCACTTTCGGGATTTCACTTTCCTCCAGAATTCCAGCACCCCCCTCCTCAAAGCAGGCACCAATGCCGTTGCCCTGTACAGGGGGTCCATCAGCCACTTTGTGGTGGGCTCCAGCATCCCGTCGACACCAGCCCTTCTGGATGCCTTGGTATACACAACAGTGGAACGGTCGGATTCAGAGCTGCTGGATATCTTGACCCCTGGGAAGCCTCTCTTCTACGTGAGCGGACAGTAAGGAAACTGGAAATTTGGCCCACTCCCTTGCCCATTTTGCGGAAGATAAACTATTAAAATCGCTTCGGCCATTTCTCTACTTCCCACTGTCAAGGTTCCAAGCAGTGGTGGGATTCAAAAAAAATTATTACCGGTTCTGTGGGCGTGGCTTGGTGGGTGTGGCAGGGGAAGTATAGTGCAAAATTTCCATTCCCTCCCCACTCCAGGGGAAGGATACTGTAAAATCTCCATTCCCTCCCCACTCCAGGGGAAGGATAATGTAAAATCTCCATTCCCTCCCCACTCCAGGGGAAGGATACTGCAAAATTTCCATTCCCACCCCACTCCAGGGGAAGGATACTGCAACATCTCCATTCCCTCCCCACTCCGGGGGAAGGATACTGCAAAATTTCCATTCCCTCCCCACTCCAGGGGAAGGATAGTGTAAAATCTCCATTCCCTCCCCACTCCAGGGGAAGGATACTGCAACATCTCCATTCCCTCCCCACTTTGGGGGAAGGATACTGCAACATCTCCATTCCCTCCCCACTCCAGGGGAAGGATAGTGTAAAATCTCCATTCCCTCCCCACTCCAGGGGAAGGATACTGCAACATCTCCATTCCCCCCCCCACTTTGGGGGAAGGATACTGCAACATCTCCATTCCCTCCCCACTCCAGGGGAAGGATACTGCAAAATCTCCATTCCCTCCCCACTCCAGGGGAAGGATACTGCAAAATCCCCATCTCCTCCCGATCAGCTGGGACTCGGAAGGCAGAGAATAGATGGGGCGGGGCCAGTCAGAGGTGGTATTTACCGGTTCTCCAAACTACTCAAAATTTCCGCTACCGGTTCTCCAGAACTGGTCAGAACCTGCCGAATCCCACCTCTGGTTCCAAGTAACACATCCCCAACAAAGAGAACTCCGAGGTAGGCATATTCCTTAAAGAACATTTTATTGGGTCATTATCATATTGGCACAGTCTTGGTGGAAAACTGGCTCTACTTTCCTGCCAGTTTTACACCCAATTAAAAATAAAAGTATGTAACTTTCCCCCAGAGTCACATGATCCAATCAGCACCCAGTCTAATCGTTGGTCGTCTTCAGTCTCCACCTTCCAAACACCCGTGGCAATGTCCTTGGTTCCCAGAGGAAATAATTTTATTTTGGCTACAGCACCCCAGTTATCTTTACACCCCTCTTCCTGCCCCTAAACTCCAGGCTGTGTCAAGCCTGAAGCCATGTGAAGAAAAATGCCTATAGAAAAAGCTACCAGGTCAGCTTTAGGGTTGACAGCCACATTCTCTCCCAGCCTTTCCCTTTGATTAATTATGGACCTTTCTCTTCCCCTCTGATCATTTTCATCAGATCCCAGCAGGATGGTGCCTCGGTCAGCCGGTGCGTCTGCTGCTCCGTCTCCCGCGATTCCTCCTCTTATGCCCTCAGCAAGGCCACACCTTTGCAGTTCAACGACTGCCCGAAGATGCGCTTTAGCCAAAAAGTTTCCTTTTGTTTTCAAGTAACAGGTAAGCGCTACCTGCAGACAGTGGGGGGAACTGGTGAATTGAAGCATGGGATTTCACCAAACGTACTGGAATAAGTTAGTGGGAAAGACCTCGGGGGAAGAGGCCAAGAGATACTGCCAAGGGAACAGTCAGATAAGAGACAGCATAGCCCTCATCTGGATAATGGACAGGGCAAGGGGTTTGCTAGTTTCTCAGGCTGTAAAAGAGACCGTGGAAGATTTAGAATAGAAATCAAAGTGACATTCAAAGTGACAATAAAGTTATTGTTCTGTTCTGTTCTCTTCTCTTCTCTTCTCTTCTCTTCTCTTCTCTTCTCTTCTCTTCTCTTCTCTTCTCTTCTGCTCTATTCTATTCTATTCTATTCTATTCTATTCTATTCTATTCTATTCTATATACTCTACTCTACTCTACTCTACTCTACTCTACTCTACTCTACTCTACTCTACTCTACTCTACTCTACTCTACTCTACTCTATTATATTCTTAGTCCTATTCCTATTCCTATTCCTATTCCTATTCCTATTCCTATTCTACTCTACTTCCTATTCCTATTCCTATTCCTATTCCTATTCTACTATTCTATTCTATAAAATTCTATTCTATTTTATTCTATTCTATTCTATATACTCTACTCTACTATATTTTTAGTCCTATTCCTATTCCTATTCCTATTCCTATTCCTATTTTTATTCCTATTCCTATTCCTATTCTATTCTACTCTACTCCCTATTCCTATTCTACTATTCTATTCTGTTCTGTTCTGTTCTGTTCTGTTCTGTTCTATTCTGTTCTATTCTACTTTCAGACTTGCAAGATTCTGTTAATGCAGATTCTGTTAACTGCCAAGGTCCTGATACTTGCACCTGAGAGGGGTGTGTGTAAATGCATTAAGCAAACCAAGAGGGAGATACAGACCTTATATCTTCTCTGTCTCTTCTGTTCATCTTTCTTCTGTGTCTTTTGTACCTTAAGATTGCCAACAAAAACCTCAGGACGAAAGCACGATACAGAGAGTTTTGGCCCAGTCTCTGGAGAAACGATGCAACTGCAGTTTTTCCCCAGCATATTTCAAAGGTAAGCTGTGTGGTACATTTCTCTCTGAGTGTTTCAGCTCCTGTGGTTAAAAAAAAGAAACCATAGTTGAAAGAACCCACAAAGACAATGGTTCCATGTTTTTACAAAACCCTCCAGTAAGATCCTTAACAAGCTCACAAAGGAGGCCAAGACATCACTGGATAAATGAACAAATTTGTGGAAAATGTCCTAAGACCATGATTGAAAACAAAGGAAGAACATTTTGATGGTGTTCTTTCATGGCTTAATCCAGGGGGTCCCCAAACTTGGCAACTTTAAGACTTGTGGACTTCAACTCCCAGAATTCTGGAAGTTGAAGTCTACAAGTCTTGAAGACTCTGGCTTAATCTGTGGCAGAAAATAAGATCAGCTGGCTGGTTCATTAAATTGTGTAAATGAATAGTCTGAATATAATAGTTCAGTTGATGGAACAGCCATTTGCGTTTATTAATTGTATTACGGTTTGGTTTACTCCCTGATCGTCTAAGCGCAGGATCTCCAACCTTGGCAACTTTAAGACTTGTGGACTTCAACTCCCAGAATTCCTCAGCCAGCTTCCTAGCTGAGGAACTCTGGGAGTTGAAGTCCACAAGTCTTAAAGTTGCCAAGGTTGGAGACCCCTGACTCTAGCGTGTGTTGAGGATAGGTACCAAACTGTAAAAAAAAAGACACGAAATGAAATTTAAAAGAGATTCAGATCGATGCTATAATATTAAAATAGGTAATGAAAGTATTTGGGAAAGAAAATTGAGACCAACAATGAGATTTTCCTTTCGCTCCTCTCGTGACAGATCCCGTTTTAACCTGTGAAGGCAGAGAATTGATTTTCACTGCCCTCTTGAGTGCCCGGTCAACAGACCAGCTGGACCGTGAGTTGCAGGCCCTCTCAATCTTGGAAAAGAATGAAGAACGGTTGCGTTTTGGAAACCAGAACCACAGCATGGCGATTAAGACTTGTTCAAGCAACGCAGATGGGACAGACCCACCTCCAGGTACAGTAGTGCGATGGAGGGGAGAACACAACGGAGCACAGCTTCCGGGATTTTTAGCTCCCGCCCGCCCGCCCTCAGTACACAAGCATTCACCATTCACCATTTTGTGGGACACAAGAATTGCTTAGCCTTAAGATAAGCTAGTTTTTTCTCAACCTTTGGCAGCTTGAAGTTGGGTTGACGTCAACTCCCAGAATTCCCCTGCCAGCACGGTGATCACATGACCACGGGACACTGCCACTGTCATAAATATGTACTGGATTGCCAAGTGCCCAAATTTTGATCATGTGACCGCAGGGATGTTACAACGGTCCGAATTGTGAGGATTGGTTGTCATTCACTTTTTTTCATTGCTGTCATAACTTTGGATGCTTGTTAAATGAATGGCCATAAGTTGACTACTTGTAAACCCTTTTTTCTCTTCAGTGATCAGGAAAGAAACATCAGCTGCTCACCTTAGAACAGTGATGGTGAACCTATGGCACGCGTGCCACAGGTGGCACGCGGAGCCATATCTGAGGGCACGTGAGGCGTTGCCCTGTGTCAGCTCTGATTTTCAGCCGCCTTTTCAAACGTTTTTGCTCTCCCCAGGCTTCAGGAAAGCCTCCTGAAGCCTGGGGACGGCGAAAAACGGCCCAACGGCCCAACCGGAAGTTAGTTTCTGAACTTCCGTTTGGCCCTTTTGGCCGTTTTTCGCTCTCCCCAGGCTTCAGGTGGCTTTCCTGAACCCTGGGGAGAGTGAAAAACAGCCCAACGGGCCTACACGAAGTCCGGTGGCTTCAGTGAGGCCTGTGCACATGCGCAGGGGGGAGCACAGGGGTTGTGCGCATGCGTGGAGGGGAGGGCATTGTATTGTGGGCACGCACGCACACGCTATTGTGTGTGCACGCACCCTTTTGGCACCTGAGCCAAAAAAAGTTTGCCATCACTGTCCTAGAATAAAATGTTTGTATGTTCAGTCTGTGACAAGATTTGGTTCATTGTAGATGTAACTTCAGAAGAACCACGGACAACTGAAGAACCTCCAATTCCAGCCCTGGAGTTGCTTATCAACGAAGTGAACGCGGACAATCCTGGCTCTCGAGAAGACACGGAATACATTGAGCTGTTCTACCCAGGACAAGCACCGTTTTCACTCAAGAATTACTGGCTCGTTCTGTACAATGGCAAGAACAACTTAGCTTACAAAGTCTTGAACCTGACGGGCTACTCAACAAACGAGCGGGGCTACTTCCTTGTAGGGAGTGGTGGAGTCACCCCCAAGCCCTCGCTTCTTTTGCCAGATGCCACCATCCAAAATGGTGTAGACGCCGTGGGGCTCTACCGTAACGCCAACCCTGTCTATAAAAACGACATGCAGGTGACAGTCGATGGGCTGGTTGATGCTGTGGTGTACAGAGCCCGGGGTGCAGAAAAAGCTGACAAGCTCGTGGATCTTCTCACTCCTGGGCAGCATATCCTCCATGAAAATGACTCTCATAGCACCGAAGACGAGTCCATTAGCCGATGTCTCAGCCTGAAGCCCCGAGATCCTAAGAGTTTCCAGGTAAAATGGCTGATGTGTTGAGTAAGAAGAGCCACGGAGATCAGCCAAGAGTCCATTTCTGCTTTTTTTTTTGTTTAAATGTATTCCATCTTGGTTATGTTTATCTAACGCACCAAGCCCTAATTTGCTTTAGCGTAGTTGGTTGAGTCAACCATAATTCACTGGGCTAATGATATATGTTATGATGTATGTTATGAGGAGCAGTGGTTAGAGAGCAGTACTGCAGGCTACTTCTGCTGCCTGCTGGCTGCCTGCAATTTGGCAAATCAAATCTCACCAGGCTCAAGGTTGACTCAGCCTTCCATCCTTTTGAGATTGTTGAGGGCAATATGCTGACTCTGTAAACCGCTTAGAGAGGGCTGTAAAGCACTGTGAAGTGGTATATAAGTCTAAGTGCTATTGCTATTAGGAGCCCTGGTGGCGCAGTGGTTAGAATGCAGTATTGCAGGCTAACTCTGCCCACTGCCAGCAGTTCGATCATGATTGGCTCAAGGTTGATTCAGCCTTCCATCCTTCTGAGGTCGGTAAAATGAGGACCCAGATTGTTGGGGGAAATAGGCTGACTCTGTAAACCGCTTAGAGAGGGCTGTAAAGCACTCTGAAGCGGTATATAAGTCTAAGTGCTATTGCTATGATGTAAACTGGGGATCTTCACACTTGGCAACTTTAAGATTTGTGGAATTCAACTTCATGCCTGGCTGGGGAATTCTGGGAGTTGGTCCACAAGTCTTAAAGTGGCCAAGGTTGGAGACCCCTGCTGCAAACCATACTGAGCAGCCCATGGAGGGGCTAGCTGCAGCCACATGATATCTGACAACCCTCCCAACTCCAGCGCTTCTGCATCTCCGTTCTAGCAGAATCAAGTCATTCACTAGCTTGAACCACAGCTGATGGAGGTAGGACGAGCTTAGAGGTTATTGAGTGTAGGTCCTCCTAACGGGGTTTTCCAGAAGGAAACAGGATGTGGCCTGAATTAAACTTTGAGTTTATTCCACTAGGGTTTTTATTGTGTTGACGTTCAGAAATAATGTGTCACCAAACCTGAGAATTAGATTAGATTAGAGTAGAATTCTTTATTGGCCAAGTGTGATTGGACACACAAGGAATTTGTCTTTGGTGAGTATGCTCTCAGTGTACATCAAAAGAAAAGATACATTCGTCAAGAATCACAAGGTACAACACAATGATAGTCATAGGGTACAAATAAGCAATTATCAAACCATACTGGGAAACAATCAGTATAAATCGTAAGAATACAAGCAACAAGTTACAGTCATACACTCATAAGTGGGAGGAGATGGGTGATAGGAACGATGAGAAGATTAATAGTAATAGTAATGCAGACTTAGTGATTAGGTTAATTAGGTTAAACGGGATGCTTTTTATGCGCGAGTGAATTTCTCAGAAACATCTGGCTGAACACTGATTGAAGGAAGATCCTGGAGCAGGTGAACACGTTGGTCTCATCTATTCATGTTTATTTATTTATATCTCACTTTTATTATTTTTTACAAAGAACCCAAGGCGGTGTGAACATATTCAACACAACTTCCTCTTCCTATTTTCCCCGCAACAACTCTGTGAGGAGGGTTGAGTAAGAAAGAGGGACTGGCCCAAAGTCACACAGCTGGTTTTCATGGCTGAAGTGGAACTAGAACTCACCGTCTCCTGGCGGTTGGTCCAAAGTTGGTCAGCTGGCTTTCGTGACTAAGGTGGGATTTGAACTCACAGTCTCCTGCTTTCCAGCCTGGTGCTTTAACCACTAGACAATACCCTCCCCAATGTTATTCATGCATCTCCCATTCTTATGATGTTCAGGACGCTATAAAAACCAGGCTTGGAACGGCATGGTTTTCAAGCCCGTTTTAATTATGCTTGGTTTATAACTAGGGGTTCTGTTCTTCTGCTCAGTCACAATTTCTTTTTCTATATTATTGTTTCTTTTTTTATCTCTAAATTCTCCGGAGTTCCCAAAGAGTTGGCTGGCCTTGAAAAGGGATAATTAAATAAAATAAATCCCTGCCCTTGGATGTTTTTCTCCAGGGCTAAGTTCCGAAAATAACTCCACAGAGTGGCTAGTTGGAGGGGGGAAGCTGTTAGAAATTTAAAAATGAACTTTAAAAGAAAGGAACGTTGCAGATTCATATACTTTCTGGGTACCTTCTTCTGCCCACCTCCCAGGTGACTGAAATAACGCCTCTTCGGGAAAACTCTTGCGTGTCCTTCAACTTCAATTTCACCAGAGAGGTGATCCACAATTCTTCGGCCGTCATCAACGAAGTGGGCCTGGCCAACGACACACTTCTATACAAGTTCATTGAACTGAAAGGGAAGCCCGGAGACAGCTTGCAAAAATACACATTGCATTTCTTTGGAAACCCTAACCGGCCATACAACAGCATCCACTTGCAAGGCAAATTTGGAAGCGAAGGTCTTTTTGTCATCATGCCAGGACATGTGTCCCAAAGTGATAAGCCTAATGGTATGTTGCTGGTCCTAATAAACTCTTCCCAGAAGTCTTTTTTTAAAGAGGCAACTGTACTTTCTGGTTTTTCTTTTGAAGACGTTTCGCTTCTCATCCAAGAAGCTTCTTCAGCTCTGACAGGATGGAGGGGAATGCAAGGATTTATATTCCTTGCAGACAGCTGGTCATTTGCATCCTTTTAGCAGGCCGTTGAAGCCACTTGGAGGTTTATCTGTGTCCTCAGGGTCACCTGAGTAGTGCTAATGGTTCCTGTAGTCTGCAGTTTTTTTTCCTCTGGAAATCCATCCCTACTCCCACACCATTCAAAGGGTGTTCATCCCAAATTGTATAGCTAAAAGTCTGTAGAGATTCTCCGTCATCCAGATCATGGTTGTCTCAAAGGTGCTTTTTCAGGAGGTAACTGGACTTTCTTGTTTTTTCTTTTGAAGACGTTTCGCTTCTCATCCAAGACGCTTCTTCAGCTCTGACAGGATGGTGGGGAATGGAAGGATTTATATTCCTTGCAGACAGAGCTGGTCATTTGCATCCTTTTAGAGGGTCATTGAAGCACTTGGAGGTTTATCTGTGTCTTCAATGACCCTCCAAAAGGAGGCAGATGGCCATACCCATTTTTTATACGGATATGGCTATCTGACGAGAGCAAAATAGCTCAAAATAGATCTATAATAGTCTCCCTTTATTTTCATTTATCAGCAAAAAATGTTACACACACACACACACACACACATATATATATATATATATATATATATATATATATATATATATATATATATATATATATATATATATATATATATATATATATATATATATATATATATATATATATATATATATATATATATGAGATTTTAATATTTGTAAGCCGCCTGGAGTCACTTAGAGTGCATTGGGCGGTCATGTAAATTTTCTTAAATAAATAAATGCTTCACTGCTTATATATTTTTTAATGCTGGTCCTTCATTAAACTTTATCCCATTTCTTCCCAGAGCAGTTGGTGATACCCACTCTCTGGAATCACCCATTCCCGAAGCAGGAGACCCTAACTGTAGCCCTATCCAGCCATAAAATACGACTTCCATATGGCACTCTAAATATTGCCGAGAAATTAGAAGACAGTTTGACGTGGAACCCTGGGGTGGTCTCTCAAATACCCTCTATATCTGGGAAAAGAGAAAGGTGAGCATCTTGTATTCCTCTTCCTCCTTCTCCCAAGGTCATTCTCACACACCATTAAAGGTAAAGGTAAGATAAACATTTCCCCCATCTGGTTGTGTCCAATTCTAGAGGTGGTACTCATCTCTGTTTCCTAGCCAAGGGAACCAGCGTTGTCTGAAGACATTTCCATGGTCCATGTGGCCAGCACAACTATATGCTGAGGTGCACGGAACACTGTTATCGTCCCACTGAAGTGGTACCTATTTATCTACTCGCATTTGCCTGCTTTCAAACTGCTAGGTGGGCAGGAGCTGGGCCAGAACAGGGGGTCACTCCATCACACGGTGCTTGGGTCTCGAACTGCCAACCTTCCGGTCTACATGCCCAGTGTCTTAACCGCATCCATTGAAATCGTTTCCTAGAACCATCCTTGTGATATCTGCCTGTAAATGTTTGGTCCACATGTAATGTTTTCCTTGCTACAAATGTTTTGTGTTTGCGTTTTTGCAGAATCTGGTCATTGAGTTACTGCCCTTTTTGCAAGGAAACTTTTCTCATCTCCAACCCCACCCCAGGCATGGAGAACAGCTGTCCTCAAGAGTCTCTGTCCTTGGATCTTGGAATGTGCCTATGGACACCTAGTAAGTCGTATTTTTTTTTTGTCTCAAGTGCAACTGGGGAGAATGAGGTTACCCCTTGTGTGATGGAATGTGGTGAGGAGGCAGATCCTGAGGAGGGAGGGCTGCAGCCCAGAGGACTAAGAGGCAATGCAGTCCAGATATCTCAACACTTCTCCTCAACACTTCTCCTCAACACTTCCCAGACTATATTGTAGATGCAGACAATAGAGTCTTCAGTCTGGCAAGAGTTTGTCTATAGATGTGAAACAATAAAGAACTCAGCCTGGAAGAATCACCCCATGTTATTCCTGGTTTGGGGCCTGACACATGGTGACTGAGGAATTCTGGGAGTTGAAGTCCACACATGGTGGCTGAGGGATTCTGGGAGTTGAAGTCCACAAGTGAGGTGATGGAATGTAGGGAGGAGCTGGATTTCCAGGAGGGAGGGAGTGCATTCCAGAGGAGTAAGAAGCAACCCAGATATCATGTGTGAGAGAAAAGGGGTGAAGACAGCATCTCCCTAATAGTTCCCAGAATACATTGTCAATGCAGATAGTAGAATTCCCAGTGTTTTTTGTCTATGGGAGTAAAACAATACTCTGCTTGGAAGAACTACTACATGTCATTCTTGGTTTTGGGGCCTGACACCTTGGTTCTTTTCCTAGAAGGAGGCATGATGCTACCGCCTGCTGCAGACACAACCAAGAAAAAGAGGCTTGGTATCATTGGGTCATGTCAAAACCAGGGGTGAAATGCTCCCGGTTCGGACTGGTTCGGGCGGACCGGTAGTGATGGCTGCCCGTGGTTCACCGAACCGCCAGCTATGGCTGGCTGGCCACGCCCCCGTACCAATCCGCTGCTCGCCGTTTGCTCGCCCTGCAAGCAGATGTCCCGGCACTGCACATGCGGTAGTCTGCACCGGAAGAGGGCCGTGGGAGATGCGGTGTGCATGTGTAGCAGCCCCGGGACATCCGCTTGCCGTTTCCCGCCTTTTGGGCGTGGCGCGCTCTGCTTCCGCGGGCCCTTTGTCCGACTGCTGCCACTCTCAGACTCAGCCCCATAGAAGCAGCAGCAGCAGACGGTAAGGCAATGCTGGCAGGGGGGAGGAAGACCCGCTGGGCCTTGGGTCCCGAAGGGCAGGGTGTGCTCTTGCATGGGCTCTCCGCCATCCCAGAACTGCATCGTGCCGGGGAATTTTCAAAACCATGTCACACTAGTTTTCTGTGGGGTGGCTTGTTTTTTCTGTTTGCCTTTAAGTCAGTGTTTAACTCCTAATGACTGCATGGACTGGCTCTTGCAGCTTTCTTGGCAAGGTTTTTCAGAGCTGATTTTCCCTTACCTTCTTCTTGGGGTTGAGGACCAGTGACTGGCTGAGAGTTGCCCAATCTCATGGTTAAAGTGAGATTAGAACTCATGATCTCCCATTCCCTAGCCTGGTGCTTTTCACCACTACACCAAGGTTGTTTTTTAAATGCATTTTTAATGTATGGTTTTTACGTTGTTCTTTATTTTTATATATAAATGTTGTATGTTGCACAGAATCAGGTGCTTAAGTTGGCTATTCTTCCCTTGGTAGACTGTTCCTTCTGGCTTCAAAATCCACAGCTACAAGCTCACTTCCAGCAGACGTTAGTGAGATCCATGGAAGATAGCTGCCTGTGTGCTATCTCTCTCTGTGCTCTGCAAGGTTTGTGTCCCACACGACTTTTTAAAAAATAGTGTAATATTGATTGATATTGCTTCTTGATTGATATTTCTAGGGACAATACATTCATGCTGGAAAAAGCAAGCAAAAAAAAACACCATTATTGCTTTCAATCTGCACCTCTGTTTCTGAACTGTTCAAACTAAGATGGGGAATCTGTGGTGACTCAGATTTTAATGTGCCCATCGTTCCCTGCCAGAAAAGCCAAATGATGAAGATGGTGGAAGCTACTATCTAACGTATTTTGGAAGGACACAGATAGTCCTACCTTGGTTTTAAGCAGGGATGCAGAAAGTGGTCTCCCTAAACAGACTAAAATGTTGTGCCCAGACCTCCTATAACAGTGATGGCGAACCTTTTTTCCCTCGGGTGCCGAAAGCGCGTGCATGTGTGCTATCACGCACGTGCGAGTGCCCACACCCATAATTCAATGCCTGGGGAGGGCGAAAACGGCCTCCCCCGCCCCCGCAGAGGCCCTCTGGAGGCCGGAAACGGCCCATTTCCTGACTTCCGGTGGGCCCAGTAGGCCCGTTTTTTCGCCCTTCCCAGGCTCCAGAGGCTTCCCTGGAGCCTGGGGAGGGCGAAAATGCCCCCTGCTTCCCCAGAGGCCCTCCGGAAACCTAAAATGCCGTCCCAGAGCCTCCGTGTGAGCTGAAAATCAGCTGACTGGCACGCACATGTGTGCTAGAGCTGAGCTAGGGCAACGGCTCACGTGCCGGCAGATATGGCTCCGCATGCCACCTGTGGCACGCGTGCCATAGGTTCGCCATCACTGTCCTATAAAAAATGCCCATTATCACGTTTTGTAATTTTTAATGAGAAAGGAGAAATTATTCTCTGTATGGGGAAATAACTGCACTGCCAGTGTTTTTCGTTCAATTTTAAATTGTCTACCGGTAGTAATTTGGCAATCAAGGTACAGGTTTCCCCTGACCAGTCATGTCCAATTCTAGGACACAGTGGTCATCTCTTGTTTCCTAGCCAAGGGAGCCAGCGTTGTCTGCAGATGCTTTGGTGGTCATGTGGCCAGCATGGCTACATGCCAAAGGTGCATGGAAAGCTGTTACCTTCCCATGAAGTAGTACCTATTTATCTACTCGCATCTGCATGCTTTAGAACTGCTAGGTGGGCAGGAACTGGGACAAGTAATGGGAACTCACCCTGTCGTGCGGCACTTCGGTGTTGAACCCAGGCTATCAGCTTTCCAGCTGACAAGCTCAGCATCTTTAACCACTGAGCCATCACCCACTACTTCAGTTTAATTGGACCATCACCAAAGGTGGTATTCACTTACTTTCCCTACCGATTTGCTAATGTGAGCGTGCGCGCACGTTTGCTTCGGTCACGTGCGCGCCTTCTGTGCATGCGCGCGGCCTCCCACGCATGCACTTTGCTCGCACACACGGCTTGCACGTATGTGCGCGGCTTCAAAACGTGCCTAAATAGGACGGCATAGCGCCATGGCGGGGGCCCACCCGCAGGTTGCTACTACCAGTTCGCCCGAACCGATACGAACCGGCTGAATACCACCTCTGACCGTCACGTGTGGGCCTGATCTTTCAAGCCTGACTAGCTATCCATCTTTCTTGTCTTTCCACAGAACTGAATTTTACCTGCTCTGATACCACATTGAAACTGTCCGGTCGGATGCTGGCCACGTCACTGGAAGAGCGGCAGCTCCTTATCGAATGGCAACAGAAATTCTCCTTAAGTTCCCACCCATTTTCTGTGGATGGGATATTCCTCAGAATTAATGCACCCTGCGCATCTTCCAGTGAAGTGGTACCGATATCTAAAGGTGAGCCATTCAGGTAGTGACCAAAGATTTGGTGGCTGCAATCCTAATGAATCATTTATTTTTATGGACTTTTTTCCGGTGTAAATTTTATAGAGAAAAACCCCGAGGATCAAAGTATGAATGAAGGGTCTTTTTTTTTGCGATGCTCTGAATTGAAAATAAACTGTCATGCGATTTAAATAAGCTAGATTTAGAAATCTTGTGACTGTTAAAACACATGGCATTTTGTTCTGTACCAAAACTATTCATTCAGAAATGAGTTAGTCACACCAAGCAATATTCTGAAAAGCTCAGTACGTACACCAAAAAAAGTTCTGATTTAATTTTATTGGAATTTTGGTGTTATGACTGATTGTCAGTTTTAGTTTGAAGGATTCAAAGCTCCCGAGAGTGTTTTCTTCTTTTGGGTGCACTAGTGGGACAGTTGACATTGATTCCATAGACCAGTGATGGCGAACCTTTTTTTCCTCGGGTGCCGAAAGCACGTGTGCGCGCGCTATCACGCACATGCGAGTGCCCATACCCATAATTCAATGCCCAGGGAGGGCAAAAATGGCCTCCCCCGCCCCCGCAGAGTTCCTCTGGAGGCTGGAAACGGCCCGTTTCCCAACTTCCGGTGGGCCCAGTAGGGCCATTTTTCGCCCTCTCCAGGCTCCAGAGGATTCCCTGGAGCCTGGGGAGGGCAAAAATGCCCCCCTGACACCCAGAGGCCCTCCGGAGGCCCTCCGGAAGCCTAAAATGCCCTCCCAGAGCCTCCACGTGAGCCAAAAATCAGCTGGCTGGTGCACACATGCACGCTGGAGCTGAGCTAGGGTAACAGCTCGCGTGCCGGCAGATATGGCTCCGCGTGCCACCTGTGGCACGCGTGCCATAGGTTCGCCATCACTGCCATAGACCATTAAAAGAAAGTCTGGATGAACTTAGCCCTTATATTAATAATACCTTTTCCCTCTGTTTTTTAAATTGCATATAAAAATTCCATTTCTAAATAAATTATTTGTACCCAGTGTGTTGTCTGGATACAAATAATTTTAGGAAATAATAATAATAATAATTTTTCCTGTTTTTCCACAGCTTCATTTCAAGCCTTGGAAATTGCTTTTTTGATCTTGGGTTCCATTTTTCTCATCCTGCTGTTAATCGGAGGAACTGTCTATTATATAAAAAGGTAAAAGAGAGAGAGAGAGAGAGAGAGAGAGAGAGAGAGAGAGAGAGAGAGAGAATGAATATGTTGGAAAGTAGTAATTACACATTGCAAGCAAAATATTTGTGGTGTGTGTGTGTGAGTGAGAGAGAGAGAGAGAGAGACAGAGACAGAGACAGAGACAGACAGAGACAGACAGTCAGACAGACAGAGACAGACAGAGAGAGGAAGAGAGAGAGAGACAGTCAGAGAGAGAGAGAGAGAGAGAGAGAGAGAGAGAGAGAGAGAGAGAGAGAGAGAGAGAGAGAGAGAGAGAGAGAGAGAGAGAGAGAGAGAGAGAGAGAGAGAGAACTGCTTTCGGGATTTGTGCTAAAGCCAAATCTAGGAATCAAAATATGAAACTAACGACACTGATTCAGTATGAACCTGACTCCATTGTCCTGTATCTTGGGTATCTTTGCCCAATCTGGTATCTGGCTGGGCAATACAGGTATTCCTTGACATTACAACCTTTCCTTTAATGACTGTTGGAAGGTATAACGGCACTGAAAAAGTAATTTATGACTGTTTTTCACACTTACAACTGTTGCATCCCCATGATCATGTGATCAAAATTCAGATGCTTAACAACTGGCACGTATTTATGACGGTTGCAGAGTCCTGGGGTCATGTGATCACCTTTTGTGACCAATGGGGAAGTCATTCCCCCCCCCCCCAGTGCTGTTACAACTTTGAAATGGCTGTTAAACAAATGGTTGCAAGTTGAGAATTATCTGTATTTATTTACTTATTTTGGCACATTTCCGATGTTTTCTTTATTTGTTTTTGTCAAGTACGTATTGGTGATATACATAGATATAACATTGTTTATATAGATAAGATGGGTACTAATAAAAGGGAACATTAGGACAGGGACGGTAGGCACGCTGGTGCGCTTATGTTCTTCGCCGGAGCTCAAGTTCCAGCTTCCTTGAAGCTTTTGCTGACTTTGTGTGTGTGTGTGTGTGTGTGTGTGTGTTTGCCTGTTGTGGCCCCAACATCTAAAAATTGTAGTACAAACATTAAAATATGTATTAGCAGTTCTTCCTCTTTCCAAAAGAATGACCTCAATCTGGTTGGATGGGGAAATGCTTGCATATACCTAAGAAGAAATATATACAAATATAACTATCACCTATACAACATGCTATTGTACAGGGAGCATATCTTTCTAGCATGCTTTTATGTACTTTATACTGAAGATTAAAAGCTGTAGAAAAGTAATGGCATCCATAGCGGCTAGAACATAGAATTGTTTATTTTACTATGATTTGTTGAATAACCTGACCTGGCTCACATATAAAGTTAAGCCATTAATCACAGATGTTTTGGGTGTGTTCTTGCATTCTTAAAAGGCGGATTTCAGATTTCAACATGTCCCTGCTTGTTTGCTCTGAACTAAAATGTGCTCAGCTTCCTTTACTGCGTTACTGAGGACTAAGGACAGTTGGTGACTTCATGCATTAAAAAACAGAACTGCAGAGATCAGTTCCAATTACAGCCCTGGAGTCTATACAGGTAGTCCTTGACTTACGACCACAATGGTGTCCAAAATTGCTAAGCAGGGCAATTGTTAAACGAGTTTGGCCATTTTACGACCTTTTTTCGACACAGCTGTGAAGCAAATCACTGCAGTTGTTAAGTGAACCGTGCGGCCGTTAAACAGATCTGGTTTCCCCCATTGACTTTTCTTGTCAGAAGCTGGCTGGGAAGGTTACAAGTAGTGATCATTTGAACCCGGGACAGTGCAGCCGTCATAAATACATGCCAGTTGCCAAGTGCTCAAATTTTGATCATATGACCGTAGGGATGCTGCGATGATCTGTGTGATGCTGTGTGAAAACTGATCATCAGTCATTTTTTTCAATCCCATTGTAACTTTGGACAGTCACTAAACGAATGGTTATAAGTTGAGGACTACCTGTATGGATGTTTTGACATGTTCTAAGATAGTGCTTTTTCAACCTTGGCAACTTTAAGGTACTGTATGTGCTCATCAACCCCCTGGGGGATTCTGGGAATTGAAGTCCAGACAATCTTAAACTTAAAGACTGTTCTAGGATGATGCTTAGACTTCTTAACCATCTCTGGTTAGGAGCCCAGGTGGCACAGTGATTATAAGGCAGTATTTCAGGCAAACTCTGCCCGCAGCCTGCAGTTTGATCCTGACCACCTCAAGGTTGACTCAGCCTGTCACCCTCCGAGGTTGGTAAAATGAAGAACCAGATTGTTGGCGGCAAGATGTTGACTTTGTAAACCCCTCAAAGAGTTCTGTAACATGCTATTGGGTGGTATATAACTCTAAGTGCTATTGCTACTGCCATGAAAAGAAGGACTAGGGGTGACATGATAACAGTGTTCCAATATCTCAGGGGCTGCCACAAAGAAGAGGGAGTCAAGCTATTCTCCAAAGCACCTGAGGGCAGGACAAGAAGCAATGGGTGGAAACGAATCAAGGAGAGAAGCAACTTAGAACTAAGGAGAAATTTCCTGACAGTTAGAACAATTAATCAGTGGAACAACTTGTCTGCAGAAGTTGTAAATGCTCCAATACTGGAAGTTTTTGAGAAGAGATTGGATAACCATTTGTCTGAAATGGTATAGGGTTTCCTGCCTAAGCAGGGGGCTGGACTAGAGGACCTCCAAGGACCCTTCCAACGCTGTTATTCTATGATTCTATCTCTGTGCTTTCTGTTATGATAAGCAGAGCAGAAACAGCCTGCTCCAATCCTCTCCCCATGTCATTAAGCAAATAAAAGTCACAATATTCTCCTAACCTATTTCCTTCTGGGTTTTTCAGACCGCGGAATTACAACAACATTGAACTCAATGATCGCTGTGAGATTATTTCAGCCATTTGACTCTACCAGGAAGCGCCTCCATAAAGAAAAGGCTATTTTGGGATCTGATGAAGAGGTAAATCTCAGAAGAACGTTCCAGCCAACTGACCACAGTGTAAACGGATCAAATTCCTGGAGTATTTATTTTGAGGATGATGTTTTTCTGTTCTCCCATGGAGTCTGAGAAAACCTACCTCTTTATTTTTACAAGCATCTCTCACTGCCAGGTTGGGTGAAAAATTGGTGGGGGGTGCCATGATATTTTCCCCACCTACCATGAATAAATAAATATGTGTAGCCAAAGTGATTATTTCCTCCCCTTAATTTGTCAGTGGGGGTAAAGTGCTTTGTTCATCACAATCAGAGAGAGAGAGAGAGAGAGAGAGAGAGAGAGAGAGAGAGAGAGAGAGAGAGGAAAGAAAGGAAAGAAAGAAGGAAGGAAGGAAGGAAGGAAGGAAGGAAGGAAGAAAGAAAGAAAGAAAGAAAGAAAGAAAGAAGAAAGAAAGAAAGAAAGGAAGGAAAGAAAGAAAGAAAGAAAGAAAGAAAGAAAGAAAGAAAGAAAGAAAGAAAGAAAGAAAGAAAGAAAGAAAGAAAGAAAGAAAGAAAGAAAGAAAGAAAGAAAGAAAGAAAGAAAGAAAGAAAAAAACCAGAAGCAAAACATTTTCTTTAGAGGCAGAAAATTCAATTCCAATAAATCCAGAATTATTTTTTCAGAGAGGAAAAGAGTGGGGTAGCCGGAGATCTGCTTGAGTTAGCTCATCTTCATGGATTGTTAATTGGATCTAAAGTGGCTTCGCTCCTCCTAAGCAATGGACTGTCTTAGTTGTGATGCGTGTTGCCAATGCCTCAAATGTCTTTGTGAAAGGGGACCTCTCTCAGGGGAAGGTGCCTGCTTTCCAGGCAGAGAAAGTCTCAGGTTCATTTCCTAGTTCAGGAAACAGGAAAGATCAGTTCAGGCAAACATTTTCACAAAGCCGTCAGTTCAGTTGACATTTTAAGCTGTGGGCAAGGAGGTAAGTGGACTCCAGGCAGGTTCCAATGCTCACCTCCCATTTTCTAAGCAACAGAAGTCAGTTCGTAAGCCAAAGGAAAAGAAACAAAAATAAAAAGAGGTCACCCTTGTCCAAACATTCCACTTTCCCCAGAAGGAAACTCAGGAATTTGTATAGTAAACCGTTGTTTGTAGTTTGCACCTTGCTCGCATAACTATCAACTCTGTAGCCTTGAATTTCTTGCTCGCAGCAAGAAGACCACAGCAAAAATTAAAATCCAAAGCAACGACACAAAAAGAAGATGGTATAAATCATGAAGGCAATCTTCCATGGGGAAGAGCCCAAATTCAATATCCTCTGAAATGTGCTGTCCCAGAGCCAGCTTCTCATGCCTCTCTGCAGGTGTGAATAGGGGGTCCTTGGTGCTCCCTGAACTTGACTGTATTCTTGCAGCTGTTTCATTACCCTGCTAGATAACATCATCAGTGCTAGAAGGGAGTAAGGTTTGCCCTTGTAGCATTGATGATGTTACTTAGTTCGGTAATGAGATTTAGTGAAACGGGTAGGTGTGACATTTGCTTTCAGGCACACCTGATTTAACAGGGCTTGTGAAAGCTGCTATTTTTTGGGGATCGGCTTTTAATCAGCTACTGCCCTCTGCTGATCCCCTAACATTGCAGCAATTGCTAATTAATTTTCCCCTCCATATACAATATTTTTTGCTCATCCCATCCCATCCAGGAGCTGAAGTGGTGCAGTGGTTAAATGCAGCCATTGCAGGCTGACTGCTAGTTCAACAGTTCAGCTGTTCAAATCTCACTAGGCTCAAGGTTGACTCAGCCTTCCATCCTTCTGAGGTCGGTAAAATGAGGACCCAGATTGTTGGGGGCAATAGGCTGAACTCTGTAAAACCGCTTAGAGAGTGCTGTAAAGCACTATGAAGCGGTATATAAGAAAAGTGCTATTGCTATTGCTATATACAATATTATTGTAGAACAGGGGTCTCCAAACTCGGCAACTTTAAGACTTGTGGACTTCGGCTCCCAGAGTTCCTCAGGCAGGAGGGGTTGTTGTTGTCAGGTTTGCCAAGTTGTAAAGTTTGGAGACCCCTGCTGCAGAAAGAAGAAAGACCACCTTGACATCAGAGGGGCTCAGTGACTTAATGACGCTAGAGATGGTCTCAGTTCGGGCGATTGGAGCCCTAGTTCTGCCTACCACCATCCTACATTTTTTCCATTTAAAAAAAAATCATACCGTTCTCTTGGTTTTTCCAGTTCTGGCGTTCAGGAAGTTGTGAAATAAATGTTTAATTGCTTATTTGTTGTTCTTTGTCCTCCGATCAAGGAGATCTTATGATGTTTGTTTTTGCTATCCTTAGGCTGGAAATTTATTTATCTTGTTTTATGGTTGAATGTATTTTATTCTGTTGTGAGCCACGGGGAGTCAGAATGACTGGGTGGCATACGAATGGACAGAAAAATAAATAAAATAAAAAGTTGGCCCAAATGCAGCTTGCTGATTGATTTTTTTCAGTTAGGAGACCTATCAAGAGATCTGAAGTTTCTTTTTCTGACAATACGTTTAGAGCAGGGCTCGACAACCTTAAACACTCAAAGAGCCATTTGGACCCGTTTCCCACAGAAAAGAAAACACCGGGAGCCACAAAACCCTTCCCGTGCCTAACTATTTCCTGAGTGGCCACAGAACTAGCATATGTAGTTGAATTAAATGTTCTGTTTTCTTCTGAAACTTTTTTTCTTGGATTTATCCATGGTTGGCCTACCAGGGTTCAGAAAGCTCAATAAATGGTGTGCCGGCGGATATCACACATTGATGGTTGTGATGAATATTTTGAGCAACAGGGAGCCGCAGCAGAGGGATGAAAGAGCCACATGTGGCTCCAGAGCTGCGGATTGCTGACCCTTGGTTTAGAGCATTTCCCCCCTCACTTTTTCTCTCTTTTTCAACTTTCGTTGGAGATGGATGGCTTCGCCTTCAGCTGTCCGTCACAATTAAAGCAGGGCTCCTATACAAATGGGGGAATACCTTCACTTTGCTATCCTAGTTATGCTAAGCAACTGAGACCTTCAGCACTAGGGAGCTGTCAACTAGAAGCACATATGTGTGGCTGACTCTTTTAAGGAAGAGATAATGTTCATTCTGGACTACAGGTAATTCTCGACTTACAACCATTTGTTTAGCCACTATTCAAGGTTACTATGGCACTGAAAAAAGTGACTTATGACCAGTAAACAAAGGGGTGGGGTTCACACAACATGTTTCATCACAAAGTAGTATCACTGTAACAATCATATGTGAATAAGAGCCATTTTGGGTGGTGGTTAAAGCACCAGACTAGAAACCAGGTGATCGTGAGGTCTAGTCCTGCTTTAGGCATGAAGCCAGCTGGGTTCATCTGGAACATGCGGTAGTGCTAGTACCATATGATCTGCAACATCTGAACCCCAGTGGTGGGTTGTAAAATATTTTGCCACCGGCTCGCACATGCGTGAGTGCGTGCGCGTGATGCTTCTGCACATGTGCAGAAGTGTCCTGGGCGGGTGGATGGAGCCTCCCGCCGCCGGCGCTACTGGTTCTAAGAACCGGTCTGAACTGGGAGCAACCCACCGCTTCTGGAACCTGCTGTGATGCTGGCATGGTCTTCTGCAACACCTGGAACCTGCTATGGTATTAGCAGTCTCCTGAAACATCTGGAACCTACTGCAAGCTAGCATGGTCTTTAGCACGTATTGCAGTGCTAAACCTTTTCTTTTCCCAATTTGATCCACCATCTCCCCAAAAAGATGACGAGTGTTATGTACTACAACTCTCATGACTCAAAACCATGGGAGTTGATCACAGTTGTGGTCCAACCCATCGGCGACGTTCGGTTGTTTGTAAAAAGAAAAAAAAAACATTGGAGGGTATTGGGTGGTTGGTGTTTTTTTTTTTTTTTTGGCAACTTAGAACTTAGAATAACTTTATTGTCAATGTGAATGTACACTAGTAGGCATACATTAAAATGGAATTTCGTTGCATACAGCTCTCAAAGGGTCTCCACCTCTAATATACACTGATTGTTCTCGTGGTTTTGCATGCACTCATTCCTGCAAATGCAAATCCAGCCTTCTTGACGTTCTGCTAAAGGCACCCCCCCCCCCAACAGCAAAATTCGCGGATCTGGCCCTTTAAAAACCAAAACAAAAGGGAGGAGTCGTAACCTTGGAAACAGAGGCGTCTAAGGATTCCAGGGCCTTTTCCCCTGTCGCCGTCTTGACGCCATCCGCCTGCGCCCAGCTCTGCGGAAGGCGGCAAACGACGTCACCGCGAGCGCGACGGAGGAGCAACGGGCGATCTCTGAGGATGTAAGTAGCGGAGAGGCGGCAATCCGTCGCCATCTGGCTCGGGGACGGCCGTGAGGGCGCCGGGAAGCGGTTCGACGAGCCGCCGAGGGGCTTCTCAGCAGGGTCGGCTTGGTGGAAAAGCGTGAGGCCGCTTCGGGAGCACGGGAGGCCCGGGACGGAAAGTGGGCAGGGGAGGCTCCTCTGAATCCGGAGGACGGGGCGGCGTGCGGGTGGGTGACGTAGAACCGAGCTGGCTCCGCCCCCTTTTGGCCTCTTGCTCAAAGTAAGTTCCTGGGGGGGGGGGGGCTAACGGAGCTGCTCCCCTCTTTTTTTCTGGGGGAGGGAAGGGACTGGATTCCCCAATGATCCATTGTAGATCTCGAAAGTAATGTTTGCACCACTTGCAGACAAATGCTTCCCTGTAAGGTTTTGCATGGTTTGCTGCTTCTACTGCAAATAAGAAATCCTGATTTATTCCACTTTTTTGAAGCGGGGAGAGGCGGTTCTGTGCCCCCCCCTTCGATTCTTTTTTTAAAAAATTGCATTATGCACCCCTTCAATCCATTTGGATTATGCGTGGTTTTCAGGGTGCATAATAAGGCGGTGTGAATAATGCGCCTCGTATCTCATTTGTCATTTTATATCTATAAAATGATACCTCGGGGTAATAAAACTCAAGTCTTGCATTGGTGGCTTCCAAATGGTCCAAAAGGCCATATGGGCATTTGATAGTCTGGAATTCAGAATAAAATCTCACGGAGGTGCTTCGTTTTGGACTTGTATTCCTTTCATAGTTAAGGAGCTAAAGGAACTGAACTTTCTTGTTGTTTTTTCTTTTGAAGACTTTTCACTTCTCACCTAAGAAGCTTCTTCAGCTCTGACTGAATGGTAGGGAATGGAAGGATTTATATTCCTCATTGATCCTCCATTCTCCACTATCCTGTCAGAGCTGAAGAAGCTTCTTGGATGAGAAGCGAAACGTCTTCAAAAGAAGAAAAAACAAGAAAGTCCAGTTGCCTCCTGAAAAAAAAGCACCTTTGGGACAACCATGACCTGGATGACTAAGGATCTCTACAGACTTCTGGGTTGAAAGGATTTGCAGGTGACAACACCTTTGCCCAAGGGATGCCAGAATGCCAAAAAGTGTGCAGTCTTTGAGGAGCCTTCATTTGCACACACACCTCCAAATTTAAAGATACAATTCTGGGAAATCTAGACAGAAAAACCTGTTTACGATGGTGGCAAAAAACCTGCATTCTTTCTTTGTTTAGCATTAGAGGTCCTTAAAAAAGGTATTCAAATACAGTATCTTGTAAAATGCACGATGTAGATAGGGGTCCCCAAACTTGGCGACTTTAAGACTTAAAGTTTTAAGTTTAAACTTTAAACTTAAAGTTTAAACTTAAAGACTTAAACTTTAAGACTTTAAGTCTTAAAGTTGCCAAGTTTGAAGTATGATCTATGATGTAGATCAATGCTTCCCAATCTGAGCAACTTTCATTTGTGTGGACTTCAGCTCCCAGAATTCTCCAGCCAACCAGTTCCCAGAATTCTCCAGTCCACACAAATTAAAAGTTGCTCAGATTGGAAACACTGATTTAGATTGTTCAGCAGGTGCCATTTTCAGCCAGGTGTAATTTGCTGTTACGTCCACCCAGTGTTTGGGGGGGACTACAGTGCTTTGCATGAATATTGCTTAGTATCGCCTGCCGTTCTTTATCAAGTAGGATTTTTTCCCCCTCTTCTGCCTATATGTTAATTGTCTCTCAATGCTTTTATCTTGTCACTAGGCTGCTCACTGGAGCTTCTTGCACTTGCTTAGGGATCCGTTAGAAGTAAGCTTTCAGATAAGTGAGCCCCCCACCCCCACCCCGCAGAGCTGCTTTGGGACTCGGAAGGGGAAAAATGGAACTGTCAGGAATGAAAAAGAAGAGCTTGCTAGCCATCAAAGAAAATAATAAAAAGTCCAGCACTAGGTAACCACTGTCTGCATTTTTAAAACCTACATTCTCCCAGGAACTGGAGGGGGTGAGGGTGGGAGGATGGGGGAGAGAGCTTTGCAGCCTACTAGGACTTTCCTAGACAGCATGCATACAGACAATTGAGTCCAAGATTTGTGTTGCTAAGCGAGGCAGTTAAGTGAGTATTGCCCTCTTTTATGACCTTTCTTGCCACAGTTGTTAAGTGAATCACTGCAATTCGGCAAGAGCCGAGATGGTGCAGTGGTTAAATGCAGCACTGCAGGCTACTGCTAGTTCAGCAGTTCAGCTGTTCAAATCTCACCGGCTCAAGGTTGACTCAGCCTTCCATCCTTCCGAGGTGGGTAAAATGAGGACCCAGATTGTTGGGGGCAATATGCTGAACTCTGTAAACCGCTTAGAGAGGGCTGTAAAGCACTATGAAGCGGTATATAAGTCTAAGTGCTATTGCTATTGCTAATTGTTAAGTTAGTAACACTGTTGTCAAGTTAATCTGTCTTCCTCGTTGACTTTGCTTGTCAGAAGGTCACAAGAGGTATATTCACCTTATCCGGCGACATTGCAACTGTCATAAATTGGAGTCAGTTGCTAAGTGTCTATAATTTTGACCATGTGACCCTGAGGATTCCGCAATGGGCCTGCGTGTGAAAAACGGTCATAAGTCACTTTTTTCCCCCCAATTCCACTGTAACTGTAAACAGTCACTAAACGAATGGCCGAGGACTATCTGTAATTAGAAATGCTTCTCTTTGCTCCTTTCATAATTTCTACATGGGGCTCTGCCTTTCTTTAAACCTGCTCTATAGAGGCTGGGAATTTTGTGACATCATGCTTTTGTGCGGTGGCCTAGAAGTGAAGCTCTCGCCTCACAATCAGGAGGCTGTGAGTTCAATCCTAGGTGGAGGCAACTATTTCTCTGGGCAGGATGAGAATATATCTGTTGAATATAACTCCACATTGGCGACAGGAAGGGCATCCAGCCAGTAAACACTCAGCTCCATTCAATTCCCCAGACTCCACCCCGCAAGGGATTATGGGGCCATTAAAAGGAGACGATCATGCATTTGTTCGGCAACTGAAGATAGAATATAACTCTCTGGCCTTTTTGTTAAAGGGCTCCCTCTCCGACCAAGCGCAAAGACCGGACCGAAGAAAAATCCAAGGACCGGTCCAAGGACAAACCAGCCACAAAGGAGTCCGGCGAAAAGGACCGTGGGCGTGACAAAACTCGCAAAAGACACAGCGCCTCCAGCGGCAGCAGCACCACCAGGTAAACGATATCCCAGCATCCTTGAAAAAGTGTAAATGCAGGGCCACGTTGTCTGTCCCCGGGAGCTAGAAACTCACTTTCTGAGGAGTTCTGGTGGGGGAGACAGAGTTTCAGAGTTTAAAGCTTATCCCCCTAAGTGGATGTGGGGCCCCAAGAATGTGAAGGGGCCCCATTTCCTGTCTTATTAATATGGATAGTAACGGTGCCGTACATATTTACTTGGTACTGTTTGAATACTTGTCATGTTTTTATGTTTTATGGTGTAAACTGCCCAGAGTCACTTGTTGAGATGGATAGCTGTAGAAATCAACCAACTACTGTATTTTTCGGAGTATAAGACGCACCCCCCCCCCCAAAAAGTGGGTGGAAATGTCTGTGCGTCTTATACAGCGAATATTGCAGTGGGGGGAGGGGGTTGGTGCGGTGCCGATCAGCTGTTCTAGAATGGGCTGCGGTGGCGACAAACGGGCCAGATGAATACCGGATGGGTGCTAGGAGGCAGAGGCAGATTTTTTTTCTTGTTTTCCTGCCCAAAAGCGTCTTATAGTCCGAAAAATACAGTAAGTTATCACGTTATGTATTTCCATTCACCATGGGATGAGGAATTTTGGAGATAGTGACCAAGGAGGGTCTTCTACTCGTCTGGTTTTAGGCTCCCATTCTTGCTGTAAGGTTTTAATAGAAACGATCCATTTAAAAAAATATTACTTCAGTTCCTCTTTCTTTGATGTACCGTATTTTTCAGAGTATAAGACGCACCTTTCCCCCCCTAAAAGGGGCTGAAAATTTGGGTGTATCTTATACTCCGAATGTAGCTTTTTCGAAGCTTTTTTTCCCAGCCCTAATGAGGTGCACATGATCAGCTCTTCCAGGCTTGTTTTCATTGCTATTCCCTCCGGAAAAAGGTTTTTTCAGCCCTAACGAGATGCTAACAATCTTCCCAGCTTGCAGGATTTTTTCATTCCTACTCCCTCTGAAGAAATTTTTTGCTGCCCTAAGTCTTTGCAGGCTTGTTTTCATTCCTACTCCCTCTGAAAAAGGTTTTTTCAGCCCTAACCAGGGGATAAAATAAGGTGCTGAAGCTGACCAGACTAACGAAGTTAGCCAGATGAATACCTGGTAGGTAGATTTTTTCCCCCTATTTTCCTCCCCAAAAACTAAGGTGCGTCTTATACTCCAAAAATACGGTATGTGTGGGGTTTTATGAGGGCTCCTTGGAAGCATTCTAGATCCCGGGAGTTGATTCTGCTCAGTTTTGGTGATACATTTGCTGCTTGTCTTCTGTCAGATCTCGGTCCAGTTCCACTTCCAGTTCAGGGTCAAGTTCCAGCACTGGGTCCAGCAGTGGCTCCAGTTCCTCTTCTGCATCGAGCCGTTCTGGGAGCTCTAGCACTTCCCGTAGCTCCAGCTCCAGCAGTTCTTCGGGCTCTCCGAGCCCTTCCCGGCGTAGACATGACAATCGGAGACGGTCCCGTTCCAAGTGAGTGGGCTTTGCCTGGGGGGGGGGGGGGGGATGTGATCAATCTGGACTTGGACGACGAGGCTTAAAGTCTTGGGAGTTGGGAACTAGTTTTCACCCATGGCTTTAAATCAGAGGTTCCCAGTTTATTGATCCTTTTATGAAGAGTTTCAGATTATTCATAGACCCCCCCATACATTATTTTAATAGTGATATGAATATTAACAGTAGTAATAACGACAACATTGATCTTGGATAGTCCATTAATGCTTGGATGTGATGTTGACCACTGGAGAACTCTGCTTTAAATCTTTGTTGGTGTAATTGTTGAAAATAACAATTGATTACGTTTCCCAGAAGTGGTAAGTCATCAACAAAGAGTTATAATGCAGATCATTGTAGACAAAACCCTCATTGTGGCTCAGTTTTGTGTTTGAACACCCCAAATTCCTTATATGATTTAGTAAAATGTAAATGTCATATTTTTTTTTAAATTGACTTTTTAAAAGACCTAAAACTCAGGAGTTTGCTAGCACCTTTTATGACTAAAACGTTTTATTAAAAGGCAAAAGCTTTCAAGAGACGGATCTCCTTTTATCAGATGCAGAGTGGCTAGACCAGGGGTAGGCAAAGTTGGCTCTTCTATGACTCGTGGACTTCAACTCCCAGAATTCCTAAGCTAGCATGATTGGCTCAGAAATTCTGGGAGTTGAAGTCCATGAGTCATAGAAGAGTCAACTTTGCCTACCCCTGGGCTAGACTGATGTTGGATTTAAATGGGGGTGAGGTAGGCAGGGAGGGGAGTTTGATTTATGCAGATGTAAACACAATGGGTTTTTTTAAATCACATTGCAATTGTTAATTGGTAAGGTACTCGTAATCACATGAATTTGCATAATCAGCTTATCTGCTCTCCTTCCCGCCCCCCCCCATATCTTAACACATTTAACATCCTACCTGTAACTGCTCTGCATCTGATGATGAGAGCTACAGCTCATGAAAGCTGGTGCCTTTTAATAACATTTATTAATCAGAAGAGATGCTACCAAACTACTGATGTTTTTTGCTAACATAGACTTAACACAGCTGTCTTCCTACCATGTCTGAAGATCCGACATTGAAACGTACATCATTCAGACACACTGTTGTTTAAATAGCATGCCATTCCAATGGTAGCCAGCAGCTGACTTTTACTACAAGCTTGCTCATTAGAAAATGATCTCTCTTTTCTCCAAGATCTAAAGCACCCAAGAGAGATGAAAAAGAACGGAAGAGGAGGAGTCCCTCCCCTAAGCCCACCAAAGTTCACGTCGGGAGGCTTACCAGAAATGTCACAAAGGTAATTGCAACCCGGCACTTAGCTGGATTCAAAAAGAAGAAAAATAAGACCCCGAAGGAGCAGAATCAAAGTCATCATTAATTTGGGAATTTGGAGTCAAATGGTAAAAGAACTTAGGCTGAACTCGTGAAAACACGAGTATCGTTTCAAGAGGAATAACTCAGGCCTACTCCACTGTTACCTGTTCCGTTGGTTCTCCATAGTTTAAGAGAGGCTTTCCCCCACTTCACATACCCAATGCTGTCCGATGCTTTTCTAATAGTGAACCTAATTGAGCTCTCTGTATTAAACCCTTGCTTCTGTTCCCGGTAGTATTTCTGTATTATTTTTTCCTCTAAATATATACAGGAATATATTTTGGCTAAGGATAAGAAAGCAAAACTGAAACAGAAACCCCTCTGTATAGATTTGGCTGATACGCATACATCTCAGTTAAAGGCGTAGCTGTTTCTTATTCAATATTCTTTTAGAAGGCTAAAGATAATGGGAAATACATAGTGATGCCAGGAATTCTTTTCCTTTAAGGATCACATCATGGAAATATTTTCTACTTACGGAAAGATCAAGATGATCGATATGCCAGCAGATAGGCTCAACCCCCACCTTTCCAGAGGCTATGCCTACGTAGAGTTTGAGAATCCAGACGATGCTGAAAAAGCATTGAAACACATGGATGGAGGTAGGTGTCAGGAATTAAGAGGGTTCCAGATCGAGCGTCAAGGAAAATCGGGGTGGGGGGGTTGGGGGCGCTCCTGTGAACTTCAGATGGCTGGCTGGGGAATTCTGGGGAGTTGAAATGGACACACCTTCAAGTTGCCAAGATTGTGAAACCCTCTTCACAAAGATACATTGCTAATGGTTGGGAAACTTTCATCTCATTGGCATGTTCTTCCTACTGACTTTTAACTGAGTAATCCATCCATTCCCAAGGCGCCCACCGCCTGCATTTTCTCCCTCCCCGTGTGTGCTAAAAGAACAATTGCCAGCTGGCGTTTTAAGCAGGCAGAATTAGAAAACGTGGAAGTAGCAAATGGAGAGGTTTGATGGCTACAGCACTCGCTATTCTTTCTTCTGTGATACAAACAGGTCAAATTGATGGGCAGGAGATTACCGCCACAGCTGTTTTAGCTCCTCGTCCAAGACCTCTTCCCAGGCGTTTTACCCCTCCCAGAAGGATGTTGCTACCGCCCCCTATGTGGCGCCGCTCACCACCGCGCATGAGGAGAAGGTAGGTTGCCTTAATCAGCGATATGGATGCCAGCCCTTTCATGCTTATAGATCAAAAAACAAACTCTAGAAATGCCACTCTGTGGTTGTAGGGTGCAGTGATACCTTAAAAATTTGTCAAGATTTCTTATCTTGCAGTGAACAGAATCAATGCAGGGTTATTTGGAGTCTTTTCTTCTTGTCATCAACTTCTGGACTGTGTAATCTCTTCTCCGAGTCTCCCCTTAATGGCTCTTGCATTCCTTCTGAATCCCTTCACAGTAAGGCAGGGCTATTGTGGTTAATCGGATATGCGTCTTTTTCTTCTGCTCACGCACCTTCACTGAAGCATTATTTTTGTAGTGGAAGTGTATGTAACTTGTCGCAACAAGTTTGCTGAAGTTTTCAGTTGCCAGAAGGCTGCCAGGCCTTGGAAGCCATCTTTATATTGGGCCTTCAGGCCTGCCACATTTTACTACTGTGGGAAACTGGGAGGGGGGATTGTATGAAGTATGGGTGATACGTAGTCATAATAACATTGTTTTCTCCGAGAGTCAAGGCCGTCTTGCCCTGCACCTGGAAGGGAGTGGTTAGGAAACATCTCCAATTGGGACGGTGCATTGATTGGACCATGTGATGGATTTGTGGGTGCAGGGGAAGGGTCTTGGACTTTCCTTTGGGTGGGAAAACCTGGGAGCTTTCATATTCGGATTTTCCCAGATGTGCCAATATGACATCTCTAATAAAATGGAACTTTGAGGAAACTCAAGCCTCAGAGTTTTCTTTCGTTGGGGGTGTTATTTGGAACCCTGACATTGGCTTCTTGAAACCTTTCTTTGAGAGCCATTATTGTGGTCACCAAATAAAACTTTAATTTTATTATAGAGGGACCCCTGTCCTAGATCCTTCCAAATGCACCCAAGAAACTTGAGTTTCCCGTTCAGAAAAAAGGCAGACAATAAACAAATCGCGTACGAAAACATCTTTGAATTGTGCTGATTCTACTGTACTAAGTAGACGCGGCTCTTCTTCATCTGAAGCCCTTCCATCAACCTGTTTCCTTTCAGATCTAGGTCTCCCAGGCGCAGATCCCCAGTTCGCAGGCGATCCAGATCCAGATCTCCAGGCCGGAGGCGTCACCGCAGTCGATCCAGTTCCAACTCTTCTCGATAAAAACACGGGACTGGGCAGCTGTGTTTTTTTAAGTTAAAAGTGCACCCATTTAAAATGGTATCCTTTTTTAAGAAAAAAAAATGGAGTCAGAATAAAAGAAAGGGAGGGTTGAGAAATGATTAAAAAAACAGCTAAGAATCTTGGATCGGATAGGGTGGAGATGTTCCTTTTGGTTTTGACACTCTCAAAGATAATTTGTTATTTTAGACAGAAACCTTTACAATTCCAAGAAAATTGCTTGCTTCTTAGACAGGCCAAAATGGCTGAAGACATAATATCTCAATGTCAAACTGTCTTTGTCCCCTTTCACTAAATCAGTAAATTTTTATACCCTCACTTTGTTTCCAATCCTCTCGCCAGCCCAAAATTACATCTTGGCCGTTGGCCGTATTCATTATTGATCTGTGACAAATTGAAAATACCCTTAAAATTAAAGTCTTATAAGTGATACAGAAAAAAATCCCAGTTCCTGCCAAGAACGCTGTAAATTCTTTTGCTTTTTAGAAGATGTGCAAAACACACGAGCTGAACAATTGTATTTTCCTGATCTCTGTCTGGGAGGTGGGTGGGAGCGAGGATTTTGTGATTGGAATAACCGAGGTTCAGTTTCTAAAAGGCCTGTTGTACAGTCATTACTATAAAGTTTGATTTTTGTATAACTTGGTGGCATCTTGTTGTCATGTTGTGTTTGTACTTGTGTAGAATGATAAATAAACCAGTAAGGTTTAGGGTGTGAAAGAATTATTGCTCATTGTAGTAGTCATCTTGGTTTAATATTTTAGCAAATAAGTTTGCAATAAATGCTGGGGACCACTAACAAGGATCCGAAAAGCTGTCCAGAGTGTCTTGGTTAGACTTCCCTAACCTGGTGTCTTCTGGGTCAGTTAGGACTACAACTCGCAGCTAAGATGAATTATCCCAGCATGTGTGGATGGAACAATAGTGGGGCGAAGATAATATACTTAATATTTTTATTCCATAAACCAGTGTTTCTCAACCTGGGTAGCATTCAGATGTGTGGACTTCAACTCCCAGAATTGAGAAACCCTGCCATGGACAGTGTTTATATAGTTGGCTCTTGCAAACTCTGTTAATACCTACGTAAAGGGCAGTTAAGGGGATGCGGTGGCTCAGTGGCTAAGACGCTGAGCTTGTCGATCAGAAAGGTCGGCTGTTCGAATCCCTTACGCCGCATAACGGAGTGAGCTCCCATTACTTGTCCCAGTTTCTGCCACCCTAGCAGTTCGAAAGTATGTAAAAAATGCAAGTAGAAAAATAGGGACCACTTTGGTGGGAAGGTAACGGCGTTCCGTGCGCCTTCGGCATTGAGTCATGCCGGCCACATGACCACGGAGACGTCTTCAGACAGCGCTGGCTCTTCGGCTTAGAAACGGAGATGAGCACACACCCCTAGAGCCGGAAACGATTAGCACGCATGTGCGGGGGAACCTTTACCTTTTAAAGGGCAGTTAATTTCAAATCAAAGACTTGGATAGTAACTGGAAATGCAGTGCTGAGTAAATCAGTGTATTGAGAAGAATTACTATTGCAGTGATTTTGAAGGGGATCTTGTCTCCAAGATGTTCAGAGAGTGTCACACTAGAGTGGTTATCAACCCATTGGTTTCTCAAGAAAGCACATACCCAGATCTCTAAATATCTTCATTTTTTTAATGGGACCTTAAATCCACTCTTCTGAGGAAGTGCTGGAAATCAGCGCGAACTGCATTCTGCTATATGTTTAACAGATATACACACATGCACTCTATTCTACGTCATGATTAGACCAGATCCGGATTATTGAAAATGTAATAAATACATTAGCACGATTAATTCAGATGCCCAGATGCCAACATCTTGTAGGTATCAACTGTTTCATGTATGGACAGAGGCCAAGAACTATGGCTGATAATAGGAAGCAAGCTATGGTTTCAAACCCTTCGCTATTTTAAAGTATACAGATGCAGACAGATGTAACTTTTTAATATTTCCTACTCCTTATTGCAAGCGCCCTGAATACAAGCTCCTTTTGAACACTTAGTAGCAGAATACTGTTGAGGAGCGGTCCTTGGTTACTGTCTCTTTAAGACGGGGGTGGGCGGGACGAAGGGTGGCCTCGCGCGCCAGTTTTGACCAGTCGTGGAGAGAGCTAATTCGTCAGACACGCGAAAGCGGTGATAGAGTTTGGAAAGCGGGATCTAGAGTGGCGCTCGATTCTTAACTTCCTGTCACGAGGGAACCAATGCTGATGCCAACCCCCTCAAGTCTCTACGAAGTTGGCACAGAGAGAAGTCCTAGAGCGCCCTTTGTTGTCTCCCGGAGCCGCCGCCTCAGAATTCGGGTCGGCGTCGTTTAAGAGGGCTAAAGTGAGTGAGAAACCAAAAACCCCTTTGAATATAAATGAATATATATTATGTCATATATGTATATTATATGGAATATTATATCCTCCACTGGCAGGGCTAGCTTGTGTCTGTGTTCAGACATTCTGGAGTTATTAAAAGACCCCTGTGGGGTGCACACGTGCACGTGAATTGCTTAAAGTTCTAAATTTTGCATTGCTCCTTAAATGCATTGGTTAAAGTTGTAAAGTCGTAAAAGCTGGTTCAAAACCAAATGCTAAAGAGCTGTGTAACTTTCTCGTCACAAGTGTTGCCATAAACTAGCCAATCCAATGTATGTCTGTGTGTGTGGGGAGATATAGTAATATATTAAATCTGTATGCCTTATAAAGTTATGGTCATTATTATAAACATATGTTTTCCTTCCCAAAAGACCAGCCGCCCATAGGTGACTGATGTATTTTGCAGCCCTTTCCTTATCCTAATGAGTTTCTGTTTTTTCTTAGAGAACATTAAATAGAATAGAATTCTTTATTGGCCAAGTGTGATTGGACACACACACAAGGAATTTGTCTCCGGTGCATAAACTCTCGGTGTACATACAAGCAACAAGTGGATAAATCATGATCATAGTCATCGTAAAAATACATTCATCATAAATCATAAGATACAACAGCACTTAGAGATAGTCATAGGATGCTAAATAAGCAATCAAGACAAATCATACTAGGATGCTAAGTAAACAATATAAATCATAAGATACAAGCAACAAAGTTATAGTCATAAGAAGATAAGCAGGTAGGTAATAGGAAAGATGGGAAAAAATAATAGAACACAGCCTTACTAGATAGTTTGGCAGTGTTGTGGGAATTAATTGTTTAGCAGAGTGATGGCATGGGGGAAAAACTGTCCTTGTGTCTAGTTGTTCTGGCGTGCCTATAGTGTCATTTTGAGGGTAGAGACTGAAACAATTTATGTCCAGGATGTGAGGGGTCTGTAGATATTTTCACAGCCCTTTTTGACTCGTGCAGTATACAGATCTTCAATGGAAGGCAGGTTGGTAGTAATTGTTTTTTCTGCAGTTCTAATTCTCCTCTGAAGTCTGTGTCTGTCTTGTTGGGTTGCAGAACCAAACCATACAGATATAGAGAGGTGCAGATGGCAGACTCAATAATTCCTCTGTAGAACTGTATCAGCAGCTCCTTGGGCAGTTTGAGCTTCCTGAGTTGTGCAGAAAGAACATTCTTTGTTGTGCTTTTTTGATAACGTTTTTGATGTTAGGGGTCCATTTTAAGTCTTGAAATATTATAGAACCTAGAAACGTGAAGGTCTCCACTGTTGATACTGTGTTGTCCAGTATTGTAAGAGGAGGTGGTATAGGATGGTTTCTCCTAAAATCTACTATCATTTCTACAGTTTTGAGTGTGTTCAGTTCAAGATTGTTCCGGCCGCACATGTGCTCCTACTATCTTCTGAACGGTTTATCAAACTTCTCATTTTTTTTTTCTAGAAGCAGCCAGGAGAAATGGATCCTCAGTTGCACGATGTTCGTCATACAGTCAAAGAAGCAATTAGCACCCTACATTCTTCCAGAGATAGTGGCCAGATCCAGACGACTTTGTGGGCAATCAGGAGGTATCTTGAGCAATCTGAAAATCCACCCTCCATAAAACAGAAGGAAGAATTTACCCGCAATCATTTTACTGCCTTTGTTCAGTGTCTGCTCAGCAACCTGAGTCCTGATTGGCCAGAGCAGTTTCCATCAGAGGAAGCCAAAGAACTGTGGGCTAGCTTCTTCATTGATGGACCAGCAGATCAATCTTTTATGGTTCTACTGGATGCTATAATTTCTGCAGAGTAAGTACAATCTCTTTCTCTAGAATAGAATAGAATAGAATAGAATAGAATAGAATAGAATAGAATAGAATAGAATAGAATAATAGAGAAATAGAAGAGTAGAGTAGAAGAGAGTAGAAGAGAAAATAGAAAAGAATAGAATAAATAAGAGAAGAGAAGAAAGAAGAATAGAATAGAAGAATAGAATAGAATAATAATAGAATAGAATAGAATAAATAAGAGAAGAGAAGAGAGAAGAACAGAATAGAATAATAGAATAGAATAATAATAGAAGAGAATTAATAAGAGAATAGAATAGAATAGAATAATAGAATAGAGTAGAATAGAATAGAATAGAATAGAATAGAATAGAATAGAATAGAATAGAATAGAATAGAATAGAATAGAATAGAATTCTTTATTGGCCAAGTGTGATTGGACACACAAGGAATTTGTCTTAGGTGTATATGCTCTCAGTGTACATAAGGAGAATAAAATACATTCATCAAGAGTAAGAAGATACAACACTTAGTGATAGCCAAGTTTACTAATAAGCTATCAAATCGTACTAGGAAACAAATAAAAACAACATAATTGAAAGATACAAGCAACATGGTTATAGTAATAAGTGGGAAGAGATAGATACTAGTAAGGAAGAGAAGAATAATAGTAATACAGTAAATTATTGACAGTATGGGGGAATTAGTTGTTAAACAGAGTGTTTTTTCTGCAGTTCTAATTATCCTCTGAAGTGTGTGTTTGTCTTGTTTGGTTGCAGCAGAGCCAAACTAGACAGTTGTAGAGGTGCAGATGACAGACTCAATAATTCCTCTGTAGAACTTAATCAGCAGCTCTTTGGGCAGTTTGAGCTTTCTGAGTTGGCGCAGAAAGAACATTCTTTGTTGTGCTTTTTGGATGACGTTTTTGATGTTAGGTGTCCATTTTAAGCCTTGAGATATATGATAGAACCTAGAAACTTGAAGGACTCTACTGTTGATACTGTGTTGTCTAGTATTGTAAGAGGTGGTAGTATATTATTATATAATTGTTTCAAAAGCTGCCTTCTTTGCCTAGAGGGCTAGCCAAATAAAAGTTTGCCAATAAGTTACTATGGACAGTACTTCTCCTCGCAGGCCGAGTTTTCGTCTGAATAAAGCAGTTGACACCCTAGAGCAATTCTTGGAGAAGTCCAGGCTCTCTGCTTTAATATGGGAAATCTGCAAGCAACATACAGAAACCGGCTCCCCTGTTCTGCGCGAAACGATTCTCCACAAAGTTGTATGTTTACCTGATCACTTAGGGAACAAACTCCAGCGAGACAACCGACCGGTCTTCTACCCTCAAAATTATTTTCCATTGCTTGGCATGGAAATTGTCCAGGTGATGGAAAGAATTTCTGGTTCACTACGAGGTAAGAGACAGCATTGACAGACAAATTAAGATATCTAGGGGATGAACAAAGGGACCGGCTCAGCGGCTAAGACGCTGAGCTTGTCGATAAGAAAGGTCGGCGGTTCGAATCCCTAGTGCCGCGTAACGGGGTGAGCTCCCGTTACTTGTCTCAGCTTCTGCCAACCTAGCAGTTCGAAAGAATGTAAAAAATAGTAGAAAAGTAGAAAAATAGGGACCATCTTTGGTGGGAAGGTAACAGTGCTCCATGTGCCTTCGGCGTTTAGTCATGCCGGCCACATGACCACGGAGACGTCTTCAGACAGCGCTGGCCCTGTGGCTTTGAAACGAAGATGAGCACTGCCGCCTAGAGTTGGGAACGACTAGCACATATGTGCGAGGGGAACATTTACCTTTAGGGCAGATTTCAGCCCAGGTAGTCCTCGACTTACAACCGTTTGTTTAGTGACCGTTCAAAGCAGAGGTCTTCAAACTTAGCAACTTTAAGACTTGTGGTCTTCAACTCCCAGAATTCTCCAGCCAGCATGCTCACCAGAATTCTGGGAGTTGAAGTCCACACATCTTAAAATTGCTAAGGTTGAGAATGACCAACCTTGATAATGTTTCTGTTTTTTTCTCATCAAGTGTGTTTTGACTGGCTTGGAGAAAGTTCAGGTGGACTGAGTACCAATTAAGAAAAGGATTTTCGGGACAGAAATGGATCTGACCAATCCCTTCACTGTTGTGCTTTTTATGTATTCCCAGATGGCTTGGATTGTTCCATCTCCTTCGTATCTCAAATTTTAGGAAAGGTCTGTGTGCATGGAAGACAAAGTGAGTACTGTACATAGTTATCCATGTGATATTGCTGTTTTTCTGCTGCTCAGGATGAATGAAATGTGCAAGTGGAGGGCTACCTGCGATCCATAAGCTCTTTTTCCTCTTCAAAATAGCACTTAGCACTTAGACTTATATACCGCTTCATAGTGCTTTACAGCCCTCTCTAAGCGGTTTACAGAGTTCAGCATATTGCCTCCAACAATCTGGGTCCTCATTTTACCCACCTTGGAAGGATGGAAGGCTGAGTCAACCTTGAGCCGGTGAGATTTGAACAGCTGAACTGCTGAACTGCAGTGCTGCATTTTAACCACTGCGCCACCTTGGCTCAGTAAAATGTTACAGGTTTAAGATTGAGGATTTGAACTCAGGTAACTAAGAAGTAGCATAAATATGTAGCAGATTGTTATTGGAGGAAAAAGAGGGTGCACCATTTTCTTGTAGTCTGTGGTGCAAACAGAAACGTCTCATGGAGCGTGATGGCTCACGTGGTTAAGATGCTGGATTGGAGGTTAGCAAGCTCACGTTCGAGACCTGAGTGGTGCTGCGTGGCGGGGTGAGCTCCCGTCATTCGCTCCAGCTCCTTGACGGGGACGTGAAAGGAGCCCTCACGGTCACCCCCAGGCAACAGTGATGTCACCAGCTAATCCTTTTGTCACGATGTGATTTTTGATTGTCAGCTGTGCTCATACACCACACTATACGGTACCCGGACTTCCTAGCAAAATAAAGCAGTCGCGCGATGAGTGAACTGCACAAGTGCAACATTCCATTCTATTACTCCTCCCCTTCTGCTGCTCTCCTTCGTGGAAGAAGGACGTGTTTAGATTGTAAAGATGTAGTTCTTAGGTTTTATATTCTTTTATACTGAAATAAATATTTTATTACTTAGACAACATTCTCGGGCTTTATTTTTTGACAAGGATTAGATTCAAAGGAAAAGATCTTATCACCTCTAAGCTGCAATTTCTCAATCCGTCACCTTTGAACTCGGAAGCGCTTTAAACGGTGCCTCCAACACAAACAGGATGGGAACAAAAATGTCAAAGCACACTGGGTTGCTTTTTGGCTTGATAGCGTTTTTAAAACCTCTTTCCTGAAAAGGAGCGAGGACAGCTTGTTTTATTAGCTCGGTCTCGCTTTTTGCAATCTCAAAAGTGCATGCTTTTGCTGTTTCTTAACGCAGAAGAAATCTTGGGTGTGTTGGTGCCTCACCTAACCAGTCGCACTCAATCTGATTGCATCTGGCAGAGAATCTGTTGGCGACTATTTGAGAGCGTGCCCGATCGCTGGATGGAAGCAGTGGTCTGTGGCTTGGTCCAGGCAGTCCCAGGGTAAGAGTTTTTATTTATTTTATTTTATTTATTTATTTTTGTCAGGTACGTGTTGGTAATATACATAGATATAACATTGTTTATATACATAAAATGAGTACTGATAAGAGGGAACATTAGGACAGGGACGGTAGGCACGCTGGTGCACTTATGCACGCCCCTTACTGACCTCTTAGGAATCGGGTGAGGTCAACAGTGGACAGTCTAAGGGTAAAGTTTTGGGGGTTTGGGGATGTAACAACAGAGTCAGGTAGTGCATTCCATGCATTGACCACTCTGTTACTGAAGTCGTATTTTCTGCAATCGAGTTTGGAGCGGTTTACCTTGAGTTTGTATCTGTTGTGTGCTCGTGTATTGTTGTGGTTGAAGCTGAAGTAGTCGTTGACAGGAAGGACGTTGTAGCAGATAATTTTATGAGCTACGCTTAGGTCATGCCGAAGGCGACGTAGTTCTAAGCTTTCTAAGCCCAGGGTTTCGAGTCTGGTTACGTAAGATATTCTGTTGAGAGTAGAGGAGTGGAGGGCTTTTCTCTTAAAGTATCTCTGGACACTTTCTAATGTAGATTTATGTCTGATATGCGGTGTGGGTTCCAGACAGATGAGCTGTATTCAAGGATTGGTCTGGCGAATGTTTTGTATGCTCTGGTTAGTAGTGTGATATTACCGGAGAAGAAGCTACATAAGATTAGGGTAACAGTTCTTGAAGCCTTTTTGGCGATGTTGTTGCAGTGGGCTTTGGCACTTAGGTCATTTGTATGAGTATTCCAAGGTCTTTGACAGGGTGAGGGTCGTTGGGAGAAGTTTGGTGCTATGACAAATGAACCTTTAGTCTTTTTCTTGTTGTGGCAACACCTGGATCTAGCAGCCCTCAAGAGACTCTTCTGCTGCAAGTTAAAATTAATGCTAGTCTAGTGAAGAGAAGGACCGGGGGAGACATGATAGCAGTGTTTCAATACTTGAGGGGTTGCCACAAAGAAGAGGGATTCAAGCTATTTTCCAAAGCACCCAAAGGGTCAGACAAGGAATAATGGATGGAAACTGAACAAGGAGAGATTCAACTTACAAATGAGGAGGAATTTTCTGACAGTGAGAGCAATAAACCAAAGGAACAGAAGTTGCCTTCAGAAGTTGTGGGAGCTTCATCACTGGAAGTTTTCAAGAAGAGACTGGACTGCCATCTGTCAGAAATGATGTAGGGATTCCTGCTTGGGCGCGGGTTGGACTAGATGATCTACAACAGTGATGGTGAACCGTTTTTTGCTCGGGTGCCAAAAGGGCGTGCGTGTGCCCACACCCATAATGCAATGCCCTCCCCGCGCGCATGCGCACAGATTTCACTAAAGCCTCCGGACTTCCGGTAGGCCCGTTGTGCTGTTTTTCGCTCTCCCCAGGCTTCAGGAAAGCTTCCAGAGCTTGTGGATGGCGAAAAACGGGCCCAACGGGCCTACCGGAAGTTCAGAAAAGAACAGTCAACAAAACTTTACGAGGCAGGGATACATGCTCTCATTCGAAGGTGGAACATTGCTATTGAGAGAAACGGTGACTATGTTGAGAAGTAGGGATGTGATCCACAGAGGACCAGCTTCATTTTGATGTATGCTACATGTTCCTGTGTTGGTAATTACACCTGTCCTAAAGAAAATGGCATTATGTTTTGACTCACCCTCGTAGATTATGTCGATTGTTTTCCAATCCTTCTGGTATGTTTGATGTTCTTAACGATACTGTACACTTTCTAAAAAATCTTTCTTGATCGGTGAAGCACAGAATACAGCAGTGACTAAAAACAGCCCAGTATTAACGTACCTGAATTTGATCACTGCAATTGTGTTTGTCTGCCTTGCTAGGCCCGCTGTGTTGTCGCGATTGCTGGGGAATTTGGTGGTCAAAAACAAGAAGGCCCAGTTTGTGATCACACAAAAACTGTTGCTGCTTCAGTACAGCTTTCCGGTGAGTTTCTCCGTGGGGGAATTAAGGAGGTCAGCGAGATGGGATGGAGTTATCCGCTTTTGAAAAGACTCGAGGTCTTATTCCTTTTCCAAGCAAGAATTTAAACACGACAGTCAAGTTCACAATCCCATTATAAAGTGCGTGCACGGACACCAGATTTAGTTCTCTTATCAGAAGTCTCTGTGATGCAGGTAGTCCTCAACTTATGACCACATCTGGGACCAATTCTCAGTGAATTCTGCCTGACTTTACAATCTGTTTTTTTTTTGCCATTGTTGTTAAATGAATCGCTGCGTTAAGTGAGTGACACAGTCGTTAAGCAAACCCAGATTTCCCCATTGGCTTTACTTATCAGAAGCCAGCCTGGGAAGATCACAAATAACACTTAATAGCACTTAAGTTGAGGAACGGCCTGAGCATTGGGGAAAAAAACAGAATCATAATTTTGGATGGATCAGAGCTTTGTTTGCAAGTTGATCATCTGTCCAGAAAGCTCCAGGGCTCGGGGGGTTATTATAAATCACCAAACCATTAATAGCAATAGTACTTAGACTTATATACCGCTTCACAGTGCTTTACAGCCCTCTCTAAGCGGTTTACAGAGTCAGCCTCTTGCCCCCAACAATCTGGGTCCTCATTTTACCACCTCGGAAGGATGGAAGGCTGAGTGAACCTTTGAGCCGGTCAGGATCGTCCTGGCAGTCGGCAGAGTGAGCCTGCAATATTGCATTCTAACCACTGCGCTACCAGAAAGGAGAATGAGAAAGGGAATTAAGAAGAAGGAAGGAAGGAAGGAAGGAAGGAAGGAAGGAAGGAAGGAAGGAAGGAAGGAAGGAAGGAAGGAAGGAAGGGCAAGAGCACTTAGACTTATATACCGCTTACAGCCGTCTCTAAGCGTCAGCATTTTGCCCCCAACAATCTGGGTCCTCATTTTACCCACTTCGGAAGGATGGAAGGCTGAGCTCAACCTTGAGCCTGGTGAGATTTGAACTGCCAAACTGCAGGCAGCAGAATCAGCCTGCAATACTGCATTCTAACCACTGCATGGCTCATATGGTGATCACAGGCCCCCAGGATGCTGCAACCATGGTAAATACAGGCTCGTTGCCAAGCAGCCAGATTTTGACCACGTGACCATGGGGATGTTGTGACGGTTGTAAGTGTGCAAGGTCATAAATCACTTTTTCAGTGCCCCTGTGACTTCCATAGTCACCAAATGTGTGGCAAGTCGAGGACCAGCTGTAATTGTTACTTCCGTTGCACCTTCAACCCTGCTAGCAAGTGCTTGCTTCTTGGGATGGTTTCTGGGGTTTGTCAGTGTGTAAACTCTCTTGATTTGATTCCAGACCAAGGTGCTGCAGACTCTCCTTGGCTACCTTGCCCTGGACACCACACGGCGTTCCTTACTGATCAAAGTAAGCAGTGTATTAATGGAAGGGTTAGCGTATTTTTCGGACTATAAGACGCACCGGGCTATATAGAGGCGGAAAAAAAGAAAAAAAATAGGTTTTGGCCTCCGCACATCCCGTTTCCGCCTCCCCCGGCTCCCAGAAGCACTTTGCAGGCCAAAAATAGGCCCGTTTTTGGCCTCCTGAACCCTCCGCATGTCGTGTTTTCGCCCAAAACATGCCCATTTTTGGCCTGCAGAATGCTTCTGGGGGTGGGGAGGGCAAAAACGGGATGCGCGGAAGGTTCGGAAGGCCAAAAATAGGCCCGTTTTTGGCCTCCTGAACCCTCCGCATGTCGTGTTTTCGCCCAAAACATGCCCATTTTTGGCCTGCAGAATGCTTCTGGGGGTGGGGAGGGCAAAAACGGGATGTGCGGAAGGTTCGGAAGGCCAAAAAGAGGCCCATATTCGGTCTATAAGACGCACAGACATTTCCACCCACTTATTTTGGGGGGGGAGGGGGAAGTGCGTCTTATAGTCCGAAAAATATGGTAATTGGTGGGCCTAAATATGGCGGAGGGTTGGATGAAGCAATCCTTGTGGTCGCTTCAAGGTCTACAGGTTATGCTTCTCTGTTTGAGAGAGGCAGATGGAGAGGCAGCATCAGAACTGGTGTAGGAGTTAATTCCAGAGACAAATTGTCTAATCTGGCCAGAAGATGCTTGGATTCGCACGGCTCAATACATCGATAATGAAAAGGGCAAAATAAGTTGGTTGTTTAAAAGGACGACTCTTCCTCTTAACTTTTTTTCTGCCACAACCACTTTCTTGAGCAGGTTGGGCTGAGAGGGAGGAAGCGATCAGAAGTCACCCTGGCAGCTTCTATGGCTCATGTTGGGCTTGAACCCCGAGTCTGGTTACTCTTGGTCCAGCCGCTTTACTGCTTCACTACGGTGGCTTTTCAAGGCGCTTCCCCTTCTTACATCTAAATACATTTCTATGAATGGATAGATCACTCCTTGCCCTGTAAGAACCGCCCTGTAAGGTAGGGTGGGCTGACAGATCAGGAGTGACCCAAAGTAGATCAAGGTAGACTTGAATGTGGGGCTTCCTTGGTGCCAATCCAGCATCTTCAGCAGGAAACTTGCCTGCCTCTCTTCCTTCAGGCCCAAAGGGATGGGGTGGGATGGGTTGAGACAGAGCCGAAAGCCCACTCAGACCTGATGCTGAGCTTCTGACGCAGATTCTGAGAGAGCTGCTGGAGATCTGGAGTAGCAGCAGTGCCGTGAAACACTCCCCAACTGAGCAACAGCTGTACATTAGCAAAGCCATCCTTCTCTGTCTTTCTCACCTGGAAGAAGAAGACATCTCAACCAGCCGACAAGGTAAAAGAGAGGCAGAAGATGACTTGGAGAGGAGGGGGAAGAATTGGCTCCTTCTCAGGTTCTTCAGGAGCTGCTTCCTTATTAGAGCCATTGGCAGCCCGTCCTTCTCAATCCCTCCCTCCTTCCCTCCCCTAACTTCTTTAGCCAATATATGAGTAGGACGAATCAGAGAACGGATGGGGAAAAGGTCCATAAAGCAAGCACTTGGTAGGAGGTGCTGAAACCCGTACGCCAGACGTTTTATGATGGTTACGTTGATCTGGCCTGAACTTGTTCCATTGCTTCCGGCTTGCCTTTCCAGAGCTCCTTACCATCCTGATGGAGGGAATGAAATGTCACCTGGACAGTAACTTGCCCCGGATCCGTCGGATGGGCATGGTCGTAGCAGAAGGTGTCAGCTCCAAGATAACGCCGGAAGGACCCGCCTTGGTGTTTCAGGCAAGCAGCTAGAGTGATTTTGTTGCAAAAACAGCACACTCAAGAAGCCCCCATCTTAAATGTGTGAAAGGAAGGCGCTTTCTTCCCTCTGCTTCTTGATCTTTCCCACGGGCGTTGTTGAGAGATTTTCTGGCTGGGTTGGAGGCCTTGTGAAGCCAGTTCTCTATTGCAGGGGTCTCCAACCTTGGCAACTTGTAAGCCTGGTGGACTTCAACTCCCAGAACTTTGTGTTCTGTTTGGCCTTGCAAAGCTCCTTGCCAATTAGGTCTTTGGCAGCGTATCAAGAGAGATAAAGGTGGGTGCTTATCAGCCTTCTTCCGAAAGATTTTGGCAGACTTCTGTCGGACTAATTAACATTGTTTGGGACTTATTACGGCTGTGAATGAACATAATTCACAGCCATTGAAATAAAAAGAGGTTTTTGGGGACTACGTTTGTGTTTTATGATTTATCAGGAAGCCTAGGTCAGAACACCTGGGTCCTAAACTAATCTCTTTAACAAATTGGAATTGTTAACATGTCGAATGTTTCAGTATGAAGAAGATGATGAGATTAAAGAACTGAAATCCTTGCTAACCAAAAGATTGGAAGAGACGTCAGACTCCGAACCCCCAGACACTAGGTAAGGTTTAGCTTCATTCTTTGGAGATTCACATATTTTATTTCTTTGTCCTGGTGACTTTGGCGGAGCAGAAGTCAAGGTTTCATATTGTCAGCTCGAGTCCTGATGACCTCATGAACCTGTCCCTAGAGTTATCTTGGTGAAGATGTAGAAGTGGTATCCTGTCACCTCCTTCTGAGATCATTTTTGGGCTCCTTAGTCTTGATTGGGGATTCACTTTTGTCTCTCATCTACATAGTAACCAAGGCTGACCCTGCTTAGCTTCCAAACCCAGAAATAGCCTAAAACAGTGTTTCCCAACCTTGGCAACTTGAAGATATCTGGACTTCAACTCCCAGAATTCCCCAGCCAGCATTCGCTGGCTGGGGAATTCTGGGAGTTGAAGTCCAGATATCTTCAAGTTGCCAAGGTTGGGAAACACTGGCCTAAAATAATAAGCTACACTGGATTGGAAAGTGCTTTGCCCAGGAGAAAAGCAGATTAAATGACCCTATGTGTATTGTATTGCTTCCTCAAATTTAAGTGATAGAGCTCCATTTCTGACTTGCCATATCAGACCAGTAGCCTGTCATGTACCTCATGGTCCTTGTAATGCCCAGTGAAGATCTGGCATTTTAGGAGAATATTTTTGAATTCTCGAATAGTGTTTTGTGGCCAGTTTATTTTGAAGATACTTGTTGGAGTCGTAATAACCATCATCTGCCAAAAACACCCCTTATAAAATAAGTGACTTAATACCATTTAAGAGGAAACCAAGAATTTAGTTGGTTTGGGACCAGGGGTGGATTCCTACTTACCTCACTGCTGGTTCGCTTCCTCCCACGACTTGTGGGAGCGTCTTGTGGGAGTGCACACGCATGCGCAGTGTGTGCATGCGCAGTGCCAAAAAATCCGGGGGGGGGGGAAGAAAAGCCAAAAACAAGATGGCGACCGCATGCACTGTGCCAGAAACTCGGCTTCTGCGCATGCTCAGAAGAAAAAAAATCAGAAATTTTTTTTAAAAGATGGCGGTGCCCACGGACTGGCACTGACCGAAACGGGTCGGTGTTGTCATCGTGACGTCACCAGCGGGTTGCTACTGGTTTGGGTGAACTGGTCCGAACCGGGAGGAACCCACCCCTGTTTGGGACTAGAGGTGCTCAGCCAGAAATGTCTATGAAAGTCAAACCAAGGGCAGAATCAGATATGCCACCCTGAGTTTCATGAACGATCTTATGACATCTTGAATAGAGTAGAGTAGAGTAGAGTAGAGTAGAGTAGAGTAGAGTAGAGTAGAGTAGAGTAGAGTAGAGTAGAGTAGAGTAGAGTAGAGTAGAGTAGAGTAGAGTAGAATAGAATAGAATAGAATAGAATAGAATAGAATAGAATAGAATAGAATAGAATAGAATAGAATAGAATAGAATAGCTTTATTGGCCAAGTGTGATTGGACACACAAGGAATTTGTCTTTGGTGCATATGCTCTCAGTGTACACAAAGAAAAATAAAATACATTCATCAAGAATCATAAGATACAACACTTCAAGATAGTCATAGGTTACTAATAAGTAATCAAATCGTACTAGGAAACAAAATATAAATTGTAAAGATACAAGCAACATGGTTATAGTCATTAATGGGAAGAGATAGGTACTAGGAAGGATGAGAAGAATAATAGTAATACAGTCTTAGTAGATAATTTGACAGTGTTGTGGGAATTAGTTGTTCAGCAGAGTGATGGCATTCGGGGAAAACCTGTCCTTGTGTCTAGTTGTCTTGTTGTGCAGTGCCCTATAGCGTCTTTTTGAGGGTAGAAGTTGAAACAATTTATGTCCAGGATGTGAGGGGTCTGAACATCTTAAAAGCATAACCAGAAATCACTCACCATGTGAAGAGAATCGTGGGCTAAGCATGTAAATCCTTAGATATTGAGATGGGCGGTGCCTACACTTGGTAAACCAAAAGAATAACATTTAAAAATCCCGTTTTTCCTGTTACAGGGACAGCACACCCAACGTGACCTCCAGCCTGGTTCTACATTCCACTGTGACACCACCAGACCTGAATTCCTCTGAAGATCCTGAAAAGGGAGTTGATTCAGAGCTCGATAGGTAGGCTAAAGAATGACACTGGTAGTCCTCAATATACGACCACAGTTGAACCCAAAATTTCCCTTGCAAAGCAAGGCGGCTGTTAAGTGAGTTATGCCCCATTTTACAAACTTTTCTGATGCCGTTGTTAAGCGAATCATTGCAGTAGTTGTGAATCATGTGGGCAAGAATAGAATAGAATAGAATAGAATAGAATAGAATAGAATAGAATAGAATAGAAGAATAATAGAAGAATAGAATAGAATAGAATAGAATAGAATAGAATAGAATAGAATAGAATAGAATAGAATAGAATAGAATAGAAAATAGAATAGAATATAGAATATAGAATATAGAATATAGAATAGAATAGAATAGAATAGAATAGAATAGAATAGAATAGAATAGAATAGAATAGAAGAATAATAGAAGAATAATAGAAGAATAGAATAGAATAGTAATAGAAGAATAGAATAGAATAATAATAGAATAGAATAGAATAGAGAATATAATAATAATAATAATAATAATAATAATAATAATAATTAATAATTAATAATAAAAATAATAATAATAATAATAATAATAATAATAATAATAATAATAATAGTAATAGTAATAGTAATAGAACAGAACAGAACAGAACAGAACAGAACAGAACAGAATAGAATAGAATAGAATAGAATGGAATAGAATAGAATAGAATACAGGTCCTCAATGGAAGGCAGGTTGGTAGCAATTGTTTTTCTGCAGTTCTGATTCTCCTCTGAAGTCTGTGTCTGTCTTGTTGGGTTGCAGAACCGAACCAGACAGTTATAGAGGTGCAGATGACAGACTCAATAATTCCTCTGTAAAACTGTATCAGCAGCTCCTTGGGCAGTTTGAGCTTCCTGAGTTGGCGCAGAAAGAACATTCTTTGTTGAGATTTTTTGATGACGTTTTTGATGTTAGGTGATCATTTTAGGTCTTGAGATATGGTCGAACCTAGAAATTTGAAGGTCTCTACTGTTGATTCTGTGTTGTGTTGTCCAGTATTGTAAGAGGTGGGAGTATGGGAGGGTTTCTCCTAAAGTCTACCACCATTAAGCAAATCTGTCTTCCCTATTGAGGTGGCTTATCGGAAACCAGCTGGGAGGTTCACAACTGGTGATCAGATGACCTCAGGACAATGCGGCTGTCGGAAATTCACGCCAGCTGCCAAGTGCCTGAATTTTGTTCACCTGATCGTGGGGATGCCACAACAGTTGTGTGAAAACTGATCATCAATCAGTTTTCTTTTCAGTGCCGTTGTATCTTCAGACAGTCACTAAACAAATGGTTGTAAGCCAAGGACTACCTCTATTGTTAAGAAACAACAGGGTTTCCGAACAGGTAGTCCTCAAATGAGTTTGAGGACTACCTGTACCAGTTCATTTAGTGACCGTTCAAAGTTACAAACGCACTGAAAAAATGACCTTTTCCCCCATGTAACGACCGTTGCAGCATACCCATGGTCAGGTGATCAAAATTCGGATACCTGGCAACCGGTTCATACTTATGACGGTTGTAAGTGTCCTGGGGTCATGCCGTCCCCTTTTGCAACCTTTTGACAAGCCAACGGGGGAGCCAGATTCGCTTAACGCCCGTGTTCCTAACTTAACCACTGCGGAGATTCACTGAACAATGGTGGCAAGAAAGGTCGTAAAATGGGGCAAAACTCACCTAGCCAATGTCTCGCTTAGCAACAGAAACTTTGGGCTCAACTGTGGTCGTAAGTCAAGGACCAAATGGTTGCTGGCCGTGGGTATGAACTGAGACTACGATGACGAATCTTCTTTCCCGGATTCCTTTTGCAGCGATGACGATCTCGTCCCTTACGACATGTCACAGGATAAAGAGCTGAAGAAAACCAGAGCTCCCACCTACATCAGGGACTGTTTTGAAAGTAAGAGAAAAAGGAAGAAATGGAGGTGCCAGTATTCTTTTCGCCTGGCTGACAAGAACTGTTATCTCTGTCCATCACAGGGCTCAGATTTGGGGAAACGGACCGATTTGCAACTTGCTGGGTTTGTCATCTCCTGAATAAAGTAGTTGCATAATCAGATCTTGCAATGAAACATAAAGACTGGGTGTCTATAGAGATTCTCCGTCATCCAGGTCATGGTTGTCCCAAAGGTGCTTTTCTCAAGAGGCAGCTGGACTTTCTGGTTTTTCCTTGAAGACGTTTCGCTTCTCATCCAAGAAGCTTCTTCAGCTCTGACTGGATGAAGGGGAATGGAAGGATTGATCCTCCTTGCAGACAGCTGGTCATTTGCATCCTCTGCAATGAGTATCAATCCTTCCCATTCCCCACCATCCAGTCAGAGCTGAAGAAGCTTCTTGGATGAGAAGCGAAACATCTTCAGAGAAAAACCAGAAAGTCCAGTTGCCACTTGAAAAAAAGCACCATTGAGATAAAGAGTGGGTGGACACAGTGCCTTCCAGATGATGGACTTCAGTTCCCAGAATTCCCTATCCAGAGTTGGTCAGAATTGTGGGAATTAGCACACAAATTGAGGAAGCTGGACCGGGGAATGGCAGCTTCTTTCCTTGAATTGTTTGGATTTCTTTCTTTCTTTCTTTCTTTCTTTCTTTCTTTCTTTCTTTCTTTCTTTCTTTCTTTCTTTCTTTCTTTCTTTCTTTCTTTCTTTCTTTCTTTCTTTCTTTCTTTCTTTCTTTCTCTCTCTCTCTCTCTCTCTCTCTCTCTCTCTCTCTCTCTCTCTCCCTCCCTCCCTCCCTCCCTCCCTCCCTCCCTCTTTCTTTCTTTCTTTCTTTCTTTCTCTCTCTCTCCTCCGCATTTTCACACGCTCCTCTTCTGTTTCTTCAGTTCTGACGGGATCGGAAGATGCCGAAAAATACGAAGCCGCTTTGGGCGTCCTGGAAACTTTGATCCGGAGGGACGCAGCCACTGCTCAAGAGGTAAGTAGATAGAGCCGAGGTGGTGCAGTGGTTAGAGTGCAGTACTGCAGGCTACTTCAGCTGACTGCTAGCTGCAGTTCGGCAGTTCAAATCTCACAGGCTTTAGGCACAAAGCCAGCTGGGTGACCTTAGACCAGTCACTCTCTCCCAGCCCTAGGATGGAAGCAATGGCAAGCCACTTCTGATATAACACTTCTGATAAATTGCCAAGAATAGTTAAAAGACTTGTCCTGTCTGCCTACGAGACACGATTGAAGAGAAGGGGAAAAAATGACAAGAAATAGTCTCTATACAAGTTAAGACTTAACGTCACTCTTTTCATGAAAACCTTTTCAAGACTTTGACTCATTTCAGACTGCCTAATAAACCGTGGTTTATGGAGGCGGAGAAGTAATGTGTGAAGTGAGTCTCGGGGTGCCAAATAGAAAATTGGAATTCCCCCACCCCCAGAATTTCATTAATCATAATTTATTGGTTTGTTCAACCCAAAAAAACTAGTCTTACTTACAGGTCACTTGAAACCAACTGGGTTAAAATGTAGGTTTGAAGATTGAGCCAAAGGGTAGTTAAGGGGAGGAAAAAGAAGTATTTCCTTTCTGTGAAGTGTGGGAAGGAGTCTGTATAGCTGTCTGGAGGATAAATCATGGTTTATTCACCATGTCTGCGGTTGCTTTGGTTTAATCCAGAAGAGACAGGCCTATGGTGCTGTTTTGGAATTTGCACATGCCCCTTGATGACCAACATAATTACTTTAGAGCAGGCTTCCGAGTTTGCCTTGTAGAACGTAAGCGAGGTATTAACATGGAAAGGGGGAAATGCTGTTTCCTCAGATTGCAGCGCCCTCTAGATTCAGCAGAGGTGCATCAAGTTGTCTTCCGGCACCCAGAATTCTATAGCCCAGTGATGGCGAACCTATGGCACACGTGCCACAGGTGGCACGCGGAGCAATATCTGCCAGCAGGTGAGCCGTTGCCCTAGCTCAGCTCCAGCGTGCATGTGCACACTGGCCAGCTGATTTTCGGCTCACTGGAGGCTCTGGGAGGGCATTTTCGGCCTCCGAAGGGCCTTCAGGGGAAGGCCATTTTTGCCCTCCCCAGACTCCAGGGAAGCCTCTGGAGCCTGGGGAGGGAGAAAAACGGGCCTCCTGGGCCCACTGGAAGTCAGGAAACAGTCTGTTTCCAGCCTCCGGGGGCGGGGCAGCCATTTTCGCCCTCCTCAGGCTCCAAGAAAGCCTCTGGAGCCTGGGGAGGGCAAAAAACCGACCTACCAGGCCCACCGGAAGTCGGCAAATGGGAGCAGGGGGTCATGCATGCATGCGCAGGGGGACGGGGCAGCATAGGGGAGTCACGCGCACATGTGCAGGGGGCGGGGGGCATTAAATTATGGGTGTGGGCACTCATGCATGTGCAATAGCGCGCGCACACGTGCTTTCAGCACCCGAGGGAAAAAAGGTTTGCCATCACTGCTATAGCCAATTCAGGATTATGAATTTACCCTGAATTAAACTGAATGTGTGTAGGGTAAATTCCATAAAGTAAATTCAGGGTTGCATAGTAAATTCAGGGTTGCATAGTAAATTCAGGGTTGCATAGTAAATTCAAGGTTGCATAGTAAATTCAGAATTGTGTTCCTTTTGCACAGATGAGCGTGGAACTGGCAAAAGTCTTGCTCCACTTGGAAGAGAAGAGCTACATTGAAGGGTTCGTGGGGCTTCGGCAAGGTGCCCTGGTGGCTGTTACTATCGCAGACCCCATCCGAGTAAGTCCTTGTGTCAAAGGATCATTTACCACGTTTCTACACAGAAGACTATGGAATGGGAGGGGGGAATACTGTGAGGGAGAAACGTTAGAGAAAACACATTCTTGGTTAGTTCCCCAAGGTCATCTTTTGTCCAACACCTGCGGGAAGCTGGGAGAAGAGATTGCCACGCTGGCAGAAGATCAGTGGCCAACGTGACCCAGTTGGGGGGGAGGTGGAGGAAAAGGGGTGCCAACTTCCTACCGGGTGGGAACTTGGGAGGAAAGTTAGATTTGGGTTTCTCCATGTGCTTGCCAACATGGTCTCCGCATTAAATTGGAACTTTGGTGAACTGATTGCCTTGGACTCTGATTTCTGCTTGAGTACTATTTGGAACCGTGACACCTTACGTTGACCGTTTGGTGAAAGGATTCGCAACCTTGTAGTGAGGTTAGCTAAGGAGTTGGGGGAAAGGGTGAAGAATTCTTGGTACTCCATGGGGGTTGTGGAAAACTCAGCTAGCTTACTTCACACAAGGAATGTCACGTAGTGAATATTGCCAGTTGTATGTCTATGCAGGGTGATGCATCCCTATCCTAATATTATGGTACATTCCATTACAAGCAGGACACGTGATGTGATCTTATGCGCATGTGTACATTCCTGATTCTCCATTATTCTCTTGTGGTTTGGCTTCTGACCGGGAGCGGTTGCATTTAATTAGCAAGAATGTAATTATTCAGAATTTATTGTTTTTGTACTGAAATAAATATTTTCTATTAGACTTTTAACTTCAGCTTTATTTCTAAATGTCTGAGTTCCGAGAGAAAGATCAACATTGCCTCTATGGAGATTTATTCTCCTTAACAAGGAAGTTCAGTTCAACATCTGGAGGGGTACAGGGTTCCTCTTCCTGCACTCCAGAGCAGTAGAAAATCAGCGCTAGAAGGGCAGGGCTCAGGAGTCTCTCTAGGAAGGAGCAAGGAATTCAAAGCTCTAATACACAAAGCATCTTTACGGTTGCTACTGGAATTCCTTGCCCTGTCTTTTGTACCGACCTTGTCACTCGTGAAAATAAATAAAGGGAGAATTGGAAAAATGCAGAAGTCATGAAAAATATCTGAAGAAATGCTTCGTCTCCTTGTTTTCCAGGTGGCCAAATATCTAACTTCAGAATTCTACTGCCTGAATTACAGTCTGCGTCAACGGATGGACATCCTGGATGTAGGTGACCCTTGCTTGCAGAAACTATTTAAGTTGGGGTTACTTTAAATTCCATTTAAATATAAGGGGGAATAAAGTTTCTAATGGGAAGATCTGTACCACAAGGGAATGGTCTATAATTCAGGGGTCTCCAACCTCGGCAACTTTAAGACTTGTGGACTTCAACTCCCAGAATTCCTCAGCCAGCAGAGCTGGCTGAGGAACTCTGAAAGTTGAAGTCCACAAGTCTTAAAGTTGCCGAGGTTGGAGACCCCTGACTCTATATGAACCGCGGTGGCACAGTGGTTAGAGTGCAGTACTGCAGGCTACTTCTGCTGATCACCGGCTGCCAGCAGTTTGGCAGATCGAATCTCACCAGGTTGACTCAGCCTTCCATCCTTCCGAGGTTGGTAAAACGAGGACCCAGATTCTTGGGGGCAAGAAGATGACTCTGTAAACCGCTTAGAGAGGGCTGTGAAGCACTAAGAAGCAGTATATAAGTCTAAGTGCTACTGCTATTGCTATCTATGGAGGTGGTGAATTTTCAATTTTTGGAGATTGCAAAGAAGAGGCTGATAGCTACGGTACCTGCCAGGGATGGTTTAATTCAATCTTTCTCAACCTTGGCAGTTTTAAGATGCTTGTTGTAGCGATCTTTCCACTCATAGCTTCTGGTTTCTCCATCCAGGTGCTGGCTGTGTCTGCCCAGGAATTGTCTCGGCCAGCTTCATCTCCCTCCAAACCAAATGCCAGTCACCCCAGTATCCAAATCATCTCTCATAACTCTTCTTCTCCAGACTGGAAGAAAGTGGTGGATGAGAGGATCAGAAGCAAGACCAGAAGGTTTGCAAAGGTGGGCCAGGAATATCCATTGAGTTTAACCTTTAACCTCAGCAATCTCTTAAGCATCTCACAACCGCCCAGGGTGAACCACTTGGCCTCTATTCAGCAGGGACTGAAGGCCACAAAAAATGGCACCGGAGGCAAACACAACCTCTGGGTGGTACTTATTCTGATTGAGGAGCATCTCTCTCTGTTCTGAAATCCTACCTTGTAGAACATTGTGCTTCTCTCTACTTCCAACCCATTCCCCATGCGATGAAATGTAGACCTGCAGAAGGAGGTGAAGAATCTCAGCAGCTCCATAGTTTCCCAAGGAGGAGGCAGCACATTCCAGAGAAAAGCTCAAAATAAGAGATTAAATAGTCCTGAGCTGAATGAGGAGGAAGGAGGAAGAGGTTTAGGGTAGCCACACCCTAGAATCTTTCAGGATACATCCGTTAGGTTAGAAAGTCATAGCTTTAGCCTGGCAAGATTCTGTCTATTAGGTGTAAGCAGATAAAGGATTGGACTTGATTGGATTTCATTGTGTCGTCTTTGGGCTTGGGCCTGTGTCACGGTGTGAATATCGTCAGTTGTATGTCTATGCAGGGTGATGCATCCCTATCTAATATGATGGTATATTCCAATACAAGCAGAACACGTGATATGATGTTCTGTATGCATGTGTGCATTCCTAAGCCACCATTAATTCTCTTCTGCCTTAGCTGTTGACCTGAACGGTCGTGTTACTCAGCACAATGTAGTTTATTCAGGATTTATTGTTTTGGTACTGAAATAAATATTTTCTATTAGACTTTTAATCTCGGCTTTATTTCTAACTGTCTGAATTCCAAGTAAAGATCCAAATCGCCTCTATGAGATTTTATTCTCATCTCAACAGCCTGACACCTTCTCAGTCACAGTTCCTTTCATTCAGTAAGTCAGCTAGTTGGATGTCCTCAGCCTTAATTCTTCCAAACTAGAGGAATGATGGGAGCTTATTCAGCACTTCCTGGATGCCTAGTTAGTTAATCTACATCCGGGAATCCCAGTTACTAAGAATTGGGACCCAAAGGATGACTGCTGATGAACAGTGAGAATGTTTGATAGTAGTAGGGAAGGAGAAGGTATGGGGATATGCTGGAGGGAGAATTTAACCCTTCCCTGAGGATTAGCCCCTGACCTTTCGTAGGGCCCTGAAGACCTGGTCCAGGGCCTGGCCTGGGGCCATCAGAAAGGACCTTTCTCTTAGTGCTGTTTACTGTGTTGTTTTTCTTGGCTGCTACATATTTTTTGTCCTCAGGATATGTTTTGTTTTTATTCTGTTTTTTACTGTTTACCACCCAGAGTAAATTGTTGAGATGGGCAGCTTTACAAATGGATTATTATTATTATTTTAAAAAAAGAAATACGGGTTTTTCAACCTGTTTCCCATGCTTATAGGGCAGTGATGGCGAACCTTTTTTCCCTCGGGTGCCGAAAACGTGTGCGTGTGCGCTGTCACGCACGTGTGAGTGCCCACACCCATAATTCAATGCCTGGGGAGGGTGAAAACGGCCTCTCCCACCCCCGCAGAGGCCCTCTGGAGGCCGGAAATGGCCCATTTCCCGACTTCCGGTGGGCCTGGTAGGCCTGTTTTTCGCCCTCCCCAGGCTCCAGAGGCTTTCCTGGAGCCTGGGGAGGGCGAAAACACCCCCTCGGAGGCCCTCTGGAAACCTAAAATGCCCTCACAGAGCCTCCACACGAGCCAAAAATCAGCTGGCCGGCACGCACATGCATGCTGGAGTTGAGCTAGGGCAACGGCTCGCGTGCCGGCAGATATGGCTCCGCGTGCCACCTGTGGCACACGTGCCATAGGTTCGCCATCACTGTTATAGGGCATTGACCGAATACAAAACAGTCTCTTGCAAGCAAAGAAACTCTCTTATAGGTCTATTTTGGGAGGAAGAACTCCACGTCCTATTGTCAAAGCGTCTCTTGTTGCCTCTTACCCAACCCTTATTCTTTTTCTGAAACAGGGCCGGTCCCAAGCAGAACAGTTGGGCACTCCTAACCAGTTTGCTCCAGTTGCTGGCCATTTCTTCTTCCCACTTCTTCGGAACTTTGACAGGTGAGGCCACCTCAATCTTCAGCTCCTTTTTGGAGCAGGTTTCCTCTTGGACTTCAACTCCCAGAATGCTGGCTCACTCAGGAATTCTGGGAGTTGAAGTCCAAGAGTCATAAAGGGGCCACAGTTCCTCATCTCTGTATTACCTTGAGCTTCAAACAATTCGAGGTGAACCCCAAGTGGCACTGTTGCCCAGCCCATGGCTTGCTAAGCCACTAAAAACATTTGCTTTCTCTCTGCCTTCCAGGCCTCTGACCACCTTTGACCTTTTGGGGGACGATCACCTGGTCCTAGGACGACTGGTGCACACGTTGGCGACTCTTGTGTACTTTGCTGTCAATGCCACGGTGAGAAGAATAGAGAGCTTTCTCATGAGCTCTGAAAGCCCTTAGTGGCCTCTGCTTCCTCTGCCATTGGGGGCATGGGAAACTTCAGAGGGTGGGCATATCCCCATCTTTGGGACATGCCTAATGCCTGAAACCAAGGCCTTAGGTAGAGCCAACATGGCCCATCTCAACTGCCGTATGATTAAAAAGCACCTGAACCTTTTCCTTCGTGTTAACTTTATCATTCTTTGGTTTTCCTATCTCAGGATGTCTGATGACTCAGACCATCTCTGTTTTCATTATCTGCGTCTCTTTGAGATTCTCCTTCTCTTTCTTGCTCACCTGGATTTTCTTCTGTGTTTTTCTCTTTTTTTGGCAGGTAACACCTGCAATGGGAAAGGCATTGCTGGAGTTTGTCTGGGCTCTGCGTTTCCACACTGACACGTACGTTTTTGTGAACACCTAAATCTGTGTTTCTCAATTTCGGGGATTTTAAGATGGGTGGATGTCAACTCCCACAATTCCCCGACCTAGATGAATTTGAAAAGTACATGAAAAATCTATAGCCCATCCTTCTGAGGTGAGTAAAATGAGGACCTAGATTGTTGGGGGCAATAGGCTGACTCCCTAAAACCGCTTAGAGAGGGCTATAAAGCACTGTAAAGTGGTATATAAGTCTACGTGCTATGGCTATTGCTATTCCTGCATGAGTTCACCAGGGCATTTCTTCCTTCTGCAGATACGTGCGGCATGGCCTTCTGTCTTCAGTCGCTGCCATACTCCTCAGTGTATCTGCTGAGTACTTTCTGGACATGACGGAGGAACTTCTAGAGACTCGAGCCTGGCTGGCAGGTGAGAAGAAGCTGGGAAAACAGGCTGTTGGAAAGGAGAGCTTTACAAAGTTTTTGGTGTGTTCGTTGAAGCTTTAGATAGGCACACCTCATTTTCAGTGCCAACCTGACACAACTGCTAGAGAGAAATCATTATGATCAGCGGCATTCCTAAGCCCAACCTTAGGAAAGCACACCCAGCTAGGCTGGTTGGTTTCTCCTGGCGCTCCAGAGCGGAGGAGAAAACACCCCACTCTGGGAGGGAATGGAGATGGGATCTTCCATGTGCCCAGAAGGTCACCAAGCACGGGGACTGGACCACCTTTCACTCCTGAAGAGTGAGATGCCAGGAATCAGCAGGAAGCAAAACGGCTTCCCACGGGGGAGGGGGGGGAGAGACAGGGGACGGAGAGGAAGTAACGTTTGGCAAAGCCGGTCCTTTGATCCCTGCCTTGGGAGGCTCCTGTGCCCTTAAAAGGGAAGAGGCCACCCAGAGGCCACCTTTCCCATGGCATTAGATGATCTGGGTGGAACAGTTTTGTCTTGTAGGGAGTGTAAGATTCATAAATAGGGTCTCCGGCATGGATAGGGGGCTGGACTAGAACAACGCCCCCCCGACCCAATCTTTTGGGTGCCAGGGACCGGTTCCGTTGAGAGCTTATATACCAGTGATGGCGAACCTATGGCACGGGTACCACAGGTGGCACGTGGAGCCATATCTGTCGGCACGTGAGCCGTTGCCCTAGCTCAGCTCCAGCGTGCATGTGCACTCCGGCCAGCTGATTTTTGGCTCGCATGGAGGCTCTGGGATAGCGTTTTCGGCTTCCGGAGGGCCTCCGGGGGGTGGGTGAGGGCGTTTTCACCCTCCCAAGCTCCAGGGAAGCATCTGGAGCCCGGGGAGGGCGAAAAACGGGCCTACTAGGCCCACCAGAAGTTGGGAAATGGGCCGTTTCCAGCCTCCAGAGGGCCTCCGGGGGGGCGGGAGAGGTCATTTTCGCCCTCCCCAGGGATTGAATTATAAGTATGGGCACTCACGCATGCACGATAGCGCACACATACACGCACTTTCGGCACCCGAGGAAAAAAAGGTTCGCCATCACTGTTATAAACTGAACATGTAGTCCACACTCACATTATTTCTTCCTCAACCATGCAGTCCCCTCCTGGATCTCTTCCATATGATGACATAATGAGGAAGAAGGTATGTTCAATGCTGAATAAATGAGGCCATTTTAATAGAAAACCAAACGGGATTGATGAGATACGTCTGGAGGAGTGGCTTGCAGCACCTTAAGATATACTTGCGTGGTTCTCAAGGGACTCCTATGCAGAGCCAGGTGTAGATGCGTGTGCTGCAAACTGCCCTGTGGTGGTTCCACCTTTAGGATTGGCTTTTTGTGCTGGATCTGAATTTGCATACATGAAATTGTTGTACTGTCCCCAGAGTTGCTTTTTTGTGAGATGGGCAGCTATACAAGTTTAATTAGAAAATGAAAGCAAAGGTTTGGTTACTTTGGGCAGGCATTAATTAGGATTGAGTTTTAAAAATGTAATTTCAATGTGTGTGTGTGTGTGTGTGTGTGTGTGTGTGTGTGTGTGTGTGTGTGTGTGTGTGTGTGTGTGTGTGTGTAATAGGCCTACCAAACTGTGGCTTTATTGACTTGATTCTATTTTTTCCCCCACGTCAGTTCAGTGAAGCAGTGGAGGACATGATTCCTAAAGCCCAGCCTTGGTATATTTAACTCAGAGTAGTGATCTGTGTTTTTTCTAAGTGAGGAGCTAGAATCTCATAATTGCGCCCTGTCTGTACATGTGAGAGGTGCTTTTCCATCAGTGATAGTAGGCATTCGATCATGTATGCCTGTTTGTGGTAGTCATTATGGTACGTGGTAGTCATCATCACAGGCATAATTTTTTTTTTGTAAAGAAAATTTTTTCTCCACAAGTCCTGTACATCAGCAGCCCCCAACCTTTTTGGCACCAGGGACCGGGTTCTCTGGAGGGAGGCTTTTCAATGGACCGGAGGGGGCGTGGTTTTGCCTGCTGCCTGCATTCCTTGGATGGGGCTTCACCTGTTTGCACGGACCGGTTTCTGGCATGCCGCGGCCCGGTGCCGGTCCACGGACCAGGGGTTGAGGACCACTGCTGTACATATATCAATGTATATACCATACAATATATCAATAACATACATAATTCAATCATAAATCAATATTCTATTTTGGACCTAATTTATACTAGTTCATCAGTCTGTTTTATCTCTTAACACTCCCTTCTATCTCCATCCTCTCTTTCTACCTTCCTACTTCCTTTTACTCCTCTTCTCCCAACCGTTCTTTTTCCCCTCTTTCCCTTTCCCTGAGTGATTCTTATCTTATAATTTTTTTTAACAGTGGCGTAATTTCCGTTTTATCTGAGGCATGGATGAGGTCTCACTCGCTTGCATGGCCCAGTTCCTGGTGGGCTATGGACCAGTGCTGGTCTGCGGCCCTGGGGGTTGCAGCTAGCCATGCCCCCCCTGGCCCCCCGAGGTCAAACACAACCCTGATGCGGTCCTCAATGAAATCGAGTTTGATACCCCTGCCCTAGAGAAAAGCTACAAAAAGCGAATGGTCACATTTGGGCCAACTTCAGGGTTGACAGCGGACAGAGGAGGCGGAAAATAGAGCAGAGCGAATTTGCCTTTCAGTTAAAGTCCAAGCTGGTCCCTAGCATTGAAAAAAAATATTTAATTTGTTTAGCCCTTTGGCGTAATTTGGGGCACTTGTAGATGATGGCCTTTAATGTGCCCTTAGCCCCGGTTCTCAAAGTCTCCTGCCGCTTTAGCAACAGAGTGGGGCTGTGGGAGTGAGTCATGTACCCAGCCTGACCTGGTGGCTGGAGTCGAGCGCTCAACTTGCGCGCACAGGATATCCTCACACTTTGGGGGACTTTGCTGGTCTCATATCCTGATTTCCACTCTGCAAGCGGATCAGGGACAAAGATGCCAGGCTGCACGCACACACACACACACACACACACACACACAGCTGCTCCTCCCCTCAAACCTCCTACCAACAGCTGTCTCGGGCAGAACTCAAGCAGATTGAGATGCGATACATGGTGGCCTCTGCATCCTTGTGGGTGAAGAGTACAGCGACATCAATCATCTTGTCCCAAAGGTGCTTTTTTTTTCCACGAGGCAACTGGACTTTCTGGTTTTTCTTTGAAGACGTTTTGCTTCTCGTCCAAGAAGCTTCTTCAGCTCTGAAGAAGCTTCTTGGATGAGAAGCGAAACGCCTTCAAAGAACAAAAGCACCTTTGGGACAACCATGACCTGGAGGACTGAGAATCTCCGTAGACATCCATCATCTTGATTTTTCTTAGGTTTTCTGCATGGCATTCAAAGCACCAATGTTTGGCCAAGCTTCAGTTGTCTTAGATATGGCCTGTAACCCAAGATTGAGAGTGGGCCAACCGTCTCTTGTAGCAATGAAATAAAGTAGGTGAGGCCGTCTCATGAACATGGGTTGAACTGGAGTTTAACTTGAAAAGGCCGTGCTTTTCCACCCCTGTATTTTGTTTAACGTTTCATGGATTACACTGTAAAATTTTCCATGTGCTTCTTCCTTCAAAATTGCAGAAGACTCTCCTAGTTTTCAACCGTTACAATTGTGGGGAAAGGCAGTGGGCACTCAGTTCCCCATATTTTGATCTCTGGGACTGGGGAAGAAAAGGATTGGATTCAGTGCTGTATAATACCGTATTTTTCGGAGTATAAGATGCACCGGAATATAAGACACACCTTAGTTTTTGGGGAGGAAAATAGGGGAGAAAAATCTGCCTACCAGGTATTCATCTGGCTAGTGTCCTTAGTCTGGTCAGCTTCAGCACATTATTTTATCCCCTGGTTAGGACTTAAAAAAAACCTTCTTCGGAGAGAGTAACAATGAAAGAGCCTGCAAGCCAGTAAGACCTGGGAAGATCGTTAGCACCTGGTTAGGGCTAGAAAAAAACTTATTCGGAGCAAGTAGAGCAATGAAAAAAACCCTGCAAAGACTTAGGGCTGGAAAAACCTTCTTCGGAGATAGTAACAATGAAAGAGCCTGCAAGCCAGTAAGAGCTGGGAAGATTGTTAGCACCTGGTTAGGGCTAGAAAAAAACTTATTCGGAGCAAGTAGAGCAATGAAAAAAACCCTGCAAAGACTTAGGGCTGGAAAAATCTTCTTCGGAGAGAGTAACAATGAAAGAGCATGCAAGCCAATAAGAGCTGCGAAGATCTTTAGCACCTGGTTAGGGCTAGAAAAAAACTTATTCAGAGCAAGTAGAGCAATGAAAAAAACTCTGCAAAGACTTAGGGCTGGAAAAACATTCTTTGGAGAGAGTAACAATGAAAAAGCCTGCAAGGTAAGAGCTGGGAAGATCGTTAGCACCTAGTTAGGGCTGGAAAAAAAGCTTCGAAAAAACTACATTCAGAGTATAAGACGCACCCAAATTTTCAGCCACTTTTAGGGAGGAAAAAGGTGTGTCTTATACTCCAAAAATATGGTATATGGGTTTTGTCTCTGTGTGGGGGGGGGGGTTTGGTATTTTGTTGTGTATATCCAAGGGCTATTTATGCCCCATCATACAAAGGAGTACATGTCTCTTTTCATAGCTGAAGAAGCTCTGCTGAGGTTGTGGAAGGCTGTTTTGAGATTCTTATTGCAGACCTGATGTAGATTTTAAAAAAGGCACCTCTGGGTGATCAAAAGTAGAAGTCCACTGTTCACCTCTCGGATGTCTTCCAAGAGAATCTTGGAGGGAGATGGCGATTAAGAAATATAAATAAATACATTTTCATGGAAGAATGCCCCAATCAATATGCCGGCTAATATTTTGCAAAAACAAATTTTTATGGGAGGACCAATGATAAGTATTTGCCAAATTTTTCAGAGTATAAGACGCACCGGAGTATAAGACGCACCTTAGTTTTTGGGGAGGAAAATAGGGGGGGGGGAATTCTGCGTACCGGGTATTCATCTGGCTATCGTCCTTAGTCTGGTCATCTTCAGCACATTAGTTTGCTGGTTTTGAGCGGGATAAAAAACAGCTTCTGAAGCACAGCTGATAGAGAGAAGCAATGAAAAAAGCAGGCAAAGTATGGAAGATTGCTTCATTAGGGCTGAAAAAAGGCTTCTAAAATACAGCTGATTTTTGGAGGGCTAAAAAAAGCTTCGAAAAAGCTATATTTGGCGTATAAGACACACCCAAATTTTCAGCCTCTTTTAAGGGGGGAAAAGTGCGTCTTATACTCCGAAAAATATGGTATATTTCTGATTAAAATCATGCTTCTGAAAAACAGAATATCCTCAATATTTACTCAGCCATGTGGCTAGGGAGAATACAGGTAGTTCTCGACTTGCAAACAGTTCATTTAGTGACCGTTCAAAGTTATGATGGCACTGAAAAATGTGACTTGTGACCGTTTTTCACACTTATGACCTTTCCAGCATCCCCATGATCATGTGATCAAAATTCAGAGGCTTGCCAACTGGTTCATATTTATGACTATTGCTGTGTCCCGAGGTCATCTGACAAGCAAAGTCAATGGGGAAGCCAGATTCATTTAACAACTGGATTATTAAGTTATCAGCGGCAGTGATTCAGTTTTAACAACTGTGGCAAGAAAGGTCGTAAAACGGGGCAAAACTCACTTAGCAAATGTCTCACTTAACAGCAGAAATTCTGGGCTCAATTGTGGTCAAGGACTATCTGTCGTGTAAAAAATGGAAATGTTTTGATCTTCGTGCCAAGAAAGTACAGTTGTGAGTGGAAGAACACAATGTAATAAAAGTTGCTAAATAAAATACGGTCTGAAAGGCAGAAAAAACCCTTTTCATATCCAGCTTAACTTCCGTTTATTGTTCCTCCGCGCTTGACAGTTCAACTAATGCTTTGCAGGAATTTCCTCAAGTCGGTTTCTCTCTCTTCTCTGTCTCTTTTTATAGATGTCGCGGAGAAGGACCCAGATGGCGACTGCAGACATTTAGCGCTGCAGAATCTGCTACTGATGGAAAACTTGAAAAAAAAGCTTGAAACGGCCTCCTCTGGAGTATAAGGCAGCTTGATCCTAAAGGTGCTCTCTAAAAAGCGGGCGGCTGCAAATGTCCCCAGGCTTTTAGGAGAAAGGGACAAAAGGGCACCGAGTTGGAAATGCAGACACACCTACAAACTACGGATGCTGTTGCTAACCAACATGTAAATTTAGTCCTAGGTATTTATGGTCTTGGCCAATTTACTGAAAGTCCAAAGCAAAGTTTTAGAACTGCCGGACGTTTTCACAGCGGAAAACAAAACGCATTTGCTCCGAGTAGGAATTGATGATGCCTGTCTTGGGTTGTTGACGTAGGGGAGCTGGACAGTGTGTTTCCCAAGCCAAATAAAGGGGGAAAGTTTATTAAAAGCCATTCTGAGCTGGGAGAGGCTCTATTTTTCTAAAGGATCTGTTCTGTATAAAGGGTTCTGCGGCCAAAGAAAGTGGATCCTCTTGACAAATTCAGCCATCTTAACAGGAAAGCCTTTTAGGACATGCATTCGATTTCGCAGCTACTCAGATTGTTGGCTGAGCAGGTACAAAAACAGCCAGGGAAATGATTGAAGCCTGCGAAACGGTCCCCTTGTCAGTCAACAGGAGTGCTGATTTACTACCAGCTTACATAGGAGCCAAAGAGTCGCCAGCACAATGAAACGAGCCAATAGCTGGCCATCTACACCCCAATCAACCAATTAGAGGCCACACCTAACCGGGCATCACATAAATACTACACATAGAATAGCCCGAAGCACATTTTCCAATAGAGAGAAGTTCCCTGAGGATGGGCTCCAGCACGAGACCGAAAGCTTGGAAGATTAAATCTCCGGTCCCGGTGGACCGACCCAGACTGGACCGTTTTAAGATTGCCTGGAATTAAGTTTACGCCTGCTATTTTGTATTACTCTTCTGCCGTTTCCAACCTCTTGTTCTTCAGATTTAAGGCCATACAAAAAGACGTGAGTTGTGTATCTAAAATATTTAATACGAATATGAAGAAGATATCTTCAAAACTGTCTCGGGGTATTTTAAAAGGGATATAAAAACCTGTGGCTTTGGGAATGCTGGACACCTCCCAGATTCCAAGGCTCGACTGGATCACAAGGATTATAGAGCAAGGCTGAGTCCATTTGTCTTTCTCCTCACCATACCCGAAATATGACACTGTGCCCCCCAAAAGTCCCCGCTGAGCCGTTCAGGAGGGCTCTGTCTCATCGGCCACTTCTTCGATCTCCTTGTCCTCCACGCTGTTGTGGCGAACTCTCTCCGGAGGGGCGTTTCGGCTGAGGGGGATGCCCAGCCCTCTGTGTATTGCCTCGACCGTCTGCTGGTTGACGTAGTAGTTGAGATTCACGCAGGGGATTTTCTTCCGCATTTCTTCCAGGTACCGATAGGCCTGATGGGGAAAAAAAGGAATGGCGTTGACAGGTTGTTCTACGATCTGAGCCCAACCCAAAAAACTTAAGTGGCTGGAGATGCCTTGGCCAACTTGTTGTTGTTGTTGATAATAATAATAATAATAATAATAATAAATAATAATAATAATAATAATAATAATAATAATAATAATAATAATAATAATAATAATAATAATAATAATAATAATAATACACTGGACCTCACGATTGTGGAAAAGAAAAAGGTGTGGATCATTGATGTCGCCATACCAGGTGACAGCCGAATTGATGAAAAACAAGTAAAACTTAACCAATATCAGGATCTTAAAATCGAATTAAAACGACTGGCATAAACCAGTACAGGTGGTCCCAGTGGTAATCTGCACACTGAGTGCTGTGCCAAAAGACCTTAACCGGCATTTGAAAACAATAAACATTGACAAAATTACGATCTGTCAATTGTAAAAGGCCACCGTACTTGGATCTGCGCGCATCATACGAAAATACATCACACAGTCCTAGACGCTTGGGAAGTGTTCGACTTGTGATATAGTGATACGAAATTCAGCATATAAATCTCATTTGCTGTGTACTACTGCTTTTTGTGTATAATAATAATAATAATAATAATAATAATAATAATAATAATAATAATAATAATAATAATAATAATAATATAATAACAACAACAACAACAACAGCAACACAGTAGCCCCCAACCTTGTGGACACCAGGAAATGGTTCTGTGGAGAAAGGTTTTTTTCCCACGGACCAGAGGGGGCATGGTTTTGTATGCTGCCTGCATCCCGCGGATGGGGCTTCGCTTATTTGCACAGACCAGTTTGCTGGCATGCCACGGCCCCGTGCCGGTTGACAGACCGGGGGTTGGGGACCCCTGGATTAATACATACAGGGGGTCCTCGACTTACAACCATTCGTTGAGTGACCGAAGTTACAACGGCACTGAAAAAAGTGACTTATGACTGTTTGTCACACTTACGACCCATTGCGGCATCCCCAGGGTGACGTGATCAAAATTTGGACGCATGGCAACTGGCTCATGTTTATGACGGTTGCAGTGTCCCGGGCTCACGCGATTCCCCCTTTGTGACCTTCCGACAAGCAAAGTCCATGGGGAAGCCGAATTCTTTTCACAGCTGTATTATTATTAACTTAACAACTGCAGTGATTTGCGTAAGGGCTGCAGCAAGAAAAGTAATAAAATGGGGCAAAATCCAGCCAATCGCCTGGCTTCACACAACAGGCTAATAATACATAAATCGGTTTCCAACCCAACCTATGGAATTGGGTTGTTTTTTTTAAAGTTAAAACTTCCATGTTTATTTACAATTAGCACAACTCTAAAGCAATTCCTCCACAATCTATAAGCCTTTGTCATGAAGGCCTACACAAGAACAATAATACAAGCATTTGTGCAACCTTAATCCATAATCCAGGATAGCCATGGGAATGGGAAAGAGGTGGCACTCGCTGTACTGGTCTTCCTACAGACTCTTCCAACTCTTTTATTTCCAACAAAATAAGGCACCTAGCTGTACGCTGAATTTGCTGCATATTTTAACGCTGTCTCCTCTTCGCTCAAACTCTAGAGAGCACCTGGGGGTTTGAGAAGAGCAGTTCCCTTTGGCCTGTAATTCTGGCTTCCCTCTTTGAAAGTGGGCCATGTGGGGGCTTCCTGCTGGAAGCGTGTGAATCATCTCTTCTCCAGATGGCCCTACATAATTGCTTCCTCTGGCTTCCTCTCTCCCAATCCATCCAGGCGGGGAGAAGAGGTACCAGAATACTGTCGAATGGTAGCACAGCAAGGCCCGGGTTACTGTATTTATACATCGTCCCCAGGTCCTGTCACCAACGACTGACAATTATTCAGGATGGATAAGAGACTCACCTGGGGATTCAGAAATAATTAAAAAAAATCTGCAAAAGGCAAATAGGAGATCTCTTGTATGGTATCTGAAATCTCTCTACATCAGAGGTCTTCAAACTTGGCAACTTTAAGACTTGTGGTCTTCAAGTCCCAGAATTCTCCAGCCAGCATAGCTGTTGTTGGTTATCACCTTTAAAGCCCTATATGGCTCAGGACCAGAGTATTTGCGAGACCACCTGCTACCACATACCTCCCAACGACCAGTGAGAGCCCATAGGGTCAGTCTCCTCCAGGTCCCGTCAGCTAAACAGTGTCGGCTGGCGGGCCCTCGGGGGAGGGCCTTCTCTGTGGCGGCCCCGGCTCTCTGGAACCAGCTACCTCCTGAGATCCGTACTACCCCCACCTTATTGGCCTACCGTAAAGCGGTTAAGATCTGGCTTTTCCGACGGGCCTGGGGCCATTGACCTCTGGTGATGAGAGACGAGGTCGGCCCATGAATGCTGGATGAATGTAATTTTAATGTGTTTTTAATCTGTTTTTATATTTTACATTTTCTATTTATGTTTCTGTTGTGAGCCGCCCAGAGTCCTTCGGGAATTGGGTGGCATAGAAATGTAAATAATAAATAAATAATAAATTGAAGTCCACAAGTCTTAAAGTTGCCAAGTTTGAGGACCCCTGCTCTACACAGAGAAAATTAGAAATACAGGTTCCTTAGCGACTGAAATTTATTTATTTATTTATTTATTTTATTTAAATGGATTTATATGCCGCCCAACTCCCAGGGGACTCTGGGCGGCATATAATGGACCCTGAAAAAGCTACTTACGATCCAGATTTAAACTTCTGGTGTCTGTCACCTTACATCACATGACTGAATTTTGAGTGTTCAGCAACTGGTTCACGTTGATAGCCTTTTGCAGCACCCCAAAGTCACACAACTGACTTACAATGTTTTTCCTTTTACTTATGCTAAAAAGGCCCCATAGTGAACAAGGGGCTCACTTAACAACTGCCATAAAAATCATAAAATTGGGTCTGATCAGGGGGGGTGACCTGCTTTATGACTCTCGCAACTTAACAAAATGATGGGCTCAATTACGGTCCCAATTCAAGGACTACCTATAATAGCAGTATATGCTTTTCGGCCACTCAAAATTTCAGGCGAATCATTAAAATTTACTGCCCAAACCAATGCCAGGCATAAACAGTAAAATGAATAATATTTTAGGAATGTTTACAGTTTTTAACATAGAGAAGCATTTAATTATGATGTCCTTTGCCTAAATATGCCAGTATCCACAGCTGTACAGTTCCACAGCAACGGATAGGGCTGTGGGTGCTGCTGAATAAGAGTCATTTAAGTGGCTTGTGGGCCCTGGAGACACTCACCATCTGGAATTCTTGCATCTGCAAATGATGGTCCACCAAGAATCCCAGAACGTCCCCCAGGCGGATGGTGGTGTCGAGATCAGGTTCTCCCAGGAGCAGTTCACACTGCCTGATGGCCTCTTTGGGGTCCTCGGAGTAAAGCCTAGGAGAGGGGGAAAACACACCAGCAACAAAGATGATTAGGGGACGGGAGGCTAAAACATATGAAGAACGGTTGCTGGAAATGGTTATGTCTAGTTCAGTGTTTCTCAACCTTGGCAGTTTGAAGATGTGTGGACTTCAACTCCCAGAATTCCCCAGCCAGCGTTGCTGGCTGGGGAATTCTGGGAGTTGAAGTCCACACATCTTCAAACTGCCAAGGTTGAGAAACACTGGTCTAGCTTAATGAAAAGAAGGACTAGGGGTGACATGATAGCACTGTTCCAAAATCTCAGGGGTTGCCACAAAGAAGAGGGAGTCAATCTATTCTCCAAAGCACCTGAGGGTAGGACAAGAAGCAATGGGTGGAAACTAAACAAGGAGAGAAGCAACTTAGAACTAAGGAGAAGTTTCCTGACAGAACAATTAGTGGGACGGCTTCCCTCCAGAAGTTGTGGGTGCTCAATCATTGGAGACTTTTAAGATTGTGGCCTTCAGCTGAGGACTATCTATAAAACAGCATTGCTCGCTGGGGAATTCTGGGAGTTGAAGTCCACCCATCTTAAAGTTGCCACTTTCAAGATCTCCTCAGGGCTCCCTCTGTAAAGATCTCCTCAGGGCTGTAAAGATCTCCTCAGGGCTCCCTCTCACCTCCGGGCTTGAATAAATCTCTTCACCAGTGTCATCTTGCTCTGTAAGTGTGCAAGCTTGTTCTCTTGCTCGACTGGGCTCCGCGTCTTTGCCTTGGACATGCACTTGTACGCCTCGGTCAGGGCTCCCAAGGCCTTCTCGTAATTCTGGAAATCATCCACTTCCACCTGCAAGGAAGGAAAGAGGAACGGGCTCTTCTGCTGTTACTGCCGGGCAACTGAAATGGAGTGTCGTGGTTGCCGTTCTGCTAAGCTAAGCCTCGCAAGCTGACAGCCTGTCATCAGTAATGTGGGGGGGAGGGAGCAGTGTGGAGTGGGGAACGTAGAGAGGAAACTCAAGAGGACTCAAAACCAAGCAGCACCGTCCGGTGGGAAGTGCCAGCCATCTCAAAGTCACACCAAAAGAATGTGAAGACAGCAAGACAGGGACTGTATCCTAAGCAATTTATTAACACCTGATTGATTGAGAACTAGGAGCTTGGCCGGGAACAAGGGAAAGTTAATTTGTATCTTTTGCGCGCGAAAATCTCAGATCCAGCTTTGCCTCTTCGGTAACCACCTTAGCTTTAGTAAAGCATACTTTTGGCTAATCATGGGCCAGGAGTCTGTCTTTCCTAACTGACCAAGTTGTGAAGGTTTGGCCTGAAGGATCTGAGGCAGGATCCCACCCACCTGAGCACACGCATCATAGAAGCCAGCCAAGAGGTCCAGAGCCCTTCCTTTGGTGTAGAAGCTGATGATGTTCTTCATGATCTCTGGATCTTTGCGACAGTCCAGAGTCTGCAGATAATTGGCAGCCATGATGTAAATCTCCCTTTGTCTCGAGACGCCAGCGAAGAACACAATTTTTTCGGTATCGCCAGATTTCAGCAGAGCCCTCATGGCCTACACAACGAAAGGGTAGAGTTGCATCAAATCCAATCTTCATGACGGCCGCAGAGCAGCAAAAGGGGGTAGAATTGAGGCTGCTTGTTCACCAGCAAGTGCAAGCAAGAAGGTAGGATGCAAAGACTTCGAGAGATACTCAGTGTTTCAGTTACGTTTATAAGGCGCTACATCTTTCAACCCCCATAAAGCAGTTTGTTTAAAATGGGTGGCCAAACTATGGTTCTTTGAGGACCTGTGGACTTCAACTCCCAGAATTCCTGAGCTAGCCATGAATGCATGGCTGGCTCAGGAATTCTGCGAGGTGAAGTCCACAGGTTCTCAAAGAACCATAGTTTGGCCACCCCTGGTTTAAAACAAGGTTTGTTAAAAAGCACATATAAGCTATGGCTCTCACATCGTTCAAAAAGTCAAAATCAAACACCATATATGAACGAGTATGAACGATTAATGAGTGGAACGGCTGGCCTTCAGAAGTTGTGGTGGCTCCAACACTGGAGGTTTTAAGAAGAGATTGGACCGCCATTTGTCAGAAATGGTATAGGTCTCCTGTTTGAGCGGGGGAGGGGCAGACTAGAAGACCTCCACGGTCTCTTCCTACTTTGTTACTCTGATGACAACATCTATCCAATAAAGACCCCAAGCAGGGGCCTCTTTAGGTCATGTTCTGAATTGACAGTTGAACTGGGTCTAATCGTTGAGTACCCCTATATCGATATCCTGCAATGTGACAAGTCCCACCTTCTAGAATGTTCTGAGCAATCTGCAGACGGCTCTTGTAGACTGTTGCACAATTAAATCTGCGAAAAGCTAGAGCACCCAAGAACGACTCATCCCAGCATGGATTGAGGTCACCGTTCCGAGTGTTTTCCTCAGAGGAATCTGGTTGTCCCTAGAAGTAGCTACTCAAGGTCAGCATTACAGACCGTTCTCAGCTGACAACCATTCGTTCAGTGACCATTCAAAGTTACGACAAAAAGTGACATAACGACCGATTTTCACACTTACGACCGTTGCAATGTCCCCATGAACAAACTTCAGGTGCTTGGCAACTGGCATGTACTTATGACAGTTGCCCTGTCCCGGGGTCAAGGGATCACCATTTGTAAACTCCCCAGTCAACTTCCGACAAAGAAAGTCAACGGAGGAAGAAGGATTCACTTAGCCACTTGAGTCGCTTAACAACTGCAATGATTCAGTAACGACTGCAGCAAAAAAGGTCATAACATGGGGTACAAGTCACTGAAACAGCTCGTTTTGCCTAGCAATGGAAATTTTGGGTTCAATTGTGGTCGTAGGTCGAGGACCATTAAACGAGCTGAGGCTCTCCTTCTCCCACCTTCTTTACCTTGAGCTTGTTTCCTGCTTGGGTATATTTCTTGGTGGCCATATGATAATTGCCCTGCCTCATGCAGCAGTCGGCGATCTGCTCCAGGAGCTCCCGCCGGGAATCTTCGGAAAGTTCCTTGGAATCCTTTGAAATGGTCATCTTCTCCGCCATCTCTTCAGTGATGGTCAGGTTCTGCATCAGGCAGAGCTGCAAGGCATCCTGGTACTGGGACACAGACAGAAAGGAGGCAAGAGCCAACTCAGCTAAACATCTGGTGGGAGGAGAAATCAAGTAACCCCATGTACCGAGATGACCAGGCTGAGCCCGAGGGAGGGGTCAAACGCGTCATCAGTCTCGTGTCCCTGTGCGCCCGCAAGAGATCTGAGTCCATCCCACCTTGAATGCCTTATCTCCTGCAAATTTCCCTTGACCGTTAGTAGCTCAAATTCTTGTAGAGAATTTAAGAGTGCAATAAATCTTTATATGCATTTGAACTGCCTGAATTTCCTGATTTCCCCGGGCACCTGAAACCCAGCCCTGTAAGACTTCGAGCAGGAGAAAGACACCTTAGTATGCTCACCAACTTCAAGGGCGAGCTTATTTGGTGCAGGCCAATCCCGAAAAGTCGTGGTAATTTCTAGCACCACCTTGGAGGTTGAGACATGACTGAAAGAAGAACCCAAATCTCTTAATCGGTGCAGGATTTGTGGCATTAAGTGACAAAACTGGCATAAGAAAGGCACCAGAGGAAGGAAAGAAACAAGGAGGAAAAAAGAAACGAAAAGAAAAACCCATTCTTAGTTGACTTTAGACTTTGAATATCAGACATATGTTTCCATATCTGAGAAAGAATGAATGGGGTTGGCAGAGAAATGTTCTCATATATGTATAGAAATTTTTGTTTATTTTTATTAAAGAGCCGAGGTGGCGCAGTGGTTAGAGTGCAGCACTGCAGGCTACTTCAGCTGACTGCTAGCTGCAGTTCAGCTGTTCAAATCTCACCAGGCTCAAGGTTGACTCAGCCTTCCATCCTTCCGAGGTGGGTAAAATGAGGACCCAGATTGTTGGGGGCAATATGCTGAACCCTGTAAACCGCTTAGAGAGGGCTGTAAAGCACTATGAAGCGGTATATAAGTCTAAGTGCTATTGCTAGTGCTATAAGAGTCTTGATTGTTCTGTGCAAGCCATTCAGAAAGCTAAACCGTAATACAGGTAGTCCTCAACTTACAACAGCTCGTTTAGTGACCGTTCAAAGTTACAATGGCACTGAAAAAAGTGACTTTGGATCGTTTTTCACACTTGCGACCACTGCAGCATTGCTACCATCCCACCATCAAAATTCAGATGCTTGGCAACTGAGTCATATTTACGACGGTCGCTGTGTCCCAAGGTCATATGATCCCCTTTTACGACCTCCTGACAAGCAAAGGCAACGGGGAAGCCAGGCTCACTTAACAACCGTGTTACTAACTTAACAACTGCAGTGATTCACTTAACAACTGTGGCAAGGAAGGTCGTAAAATGGGACAAAACTCACTTAACAACTGTCTCACTTAGAAACATGACATTATGGACTCCACTGTGGTCGTAACTCGAGGACTACCTGTATATATATATATTTCAAAAATGGAGCCTTGATTGTTCTGGGTAATCCATTCAGAAAGCGAAACCATAGTAACAGGTTTTTCAATTCGCGGGACAGACCCTCGTGCCTTATTTCCGGAAATGCGACATTACCTTTTTAGCAGCTAGCAACAGCTTAACGGCCTTCTCGTACTGAGAGTGCTCTATGAAGAAGTCGGAGCAGCGAGACAGGAGGATCGGGTCGGACTTCTCATCCAAATCTTCTGCAACCAGTTGCAAGGCTGCAAATTGCTCGGTGGCAAAGGCAAGCTCCAGAGCCTTGGACAAGTGTCCAGCCTGTCAAGGGGGGAAAAAAAGAGAGATTTTGAGTTTTTAGCAGCCTCTCATCTTCCTTCGAGAAGGTTCCCTTGTGGTGATGCAGGATTTGTTTTAGTTTCAATCACTGCCGTGTCCAGTTCTGGTCACCATGATACAAAAAAAAAAAAGATCTTGAGACTCTAGAAAGAGTGCAGAGAAGAGCAACAAAGAGGATTAGGGGACTGGAGGCTAAAACATATGATTAACGGTTGCGGGAACTGGATACGTCTAGTCCAGGGGTGAGCAACCCGTGGCTCTGGAGCCGCATGCGGCTCTTTCATTCCTCTGCTGCGACTCCCTGTCGCTCAAAATATGCGTCACAACTGCCAATGTGTGACACCCATTGGCATGCGATTTATTAAGATTTTTGACCCCCGGTAGGCCAACCATGGATAAATCCAAGAAAAGAAAAGTTTCAGAAGAAAAACAGAACGTTTAATTCAACTACATATGGTAGTTTTGTGGCCGCTCAGGACATAGTCAGGCACGGGAAGGGTTTTGTGGCTCCCGGTGTTTTCTTTTCTGTGGAAAAAGGGGCCAAATGGCTCTTTGAGTGCTTAAGGTTGCCGACCTCTGGTCTAGTCTAACTAAGAGAAGGACTTGTGTTGACATGGTAAGAGTCTTCCAATATTTGAGGGGATGTTGCAGAGAAGAGGAGGGGTCAACCTAGTCTTCAAAACCCCTGAAGGCAGGACAAGAAGCAATGGGTGGAAACTAATCAAGGAGAGAAGCAACCTAGAACTAAGGAGGAATTTCCTGACAGTTAGAACAATCATTTAGTGGAACAGCTTGCCTCCAGAAGTTGTGAGTGCTCCATCACAGGAGGTTTTAAGAAGAGATTGGACAACTGCTTGTCTGAAGTGGTGTAGGGTTTCCTGCCTAAGCAGGGGGTTGGACTAGAAGACCTCCAAGGTCCCTTCCAACTCTTGTTATATTCTGTACTCTGTACCCACACTGGGATGAAGGGATACCTTGTGGTAGAGTGTCACGGCTTGGTCCATTTGTTCTCCTCTTCCTTCATAGTAGCGGGCAGCTTCTATCATGTCTTCTGGGGAACTGAGAAGAGCCAGGTTCATTAACTGGTCGTCCAGCTGGTTTTCCTAGACAAACAAACAAACAACGAACAAACCTCACTTTCAGGCCTTTCGTGGTTAAAGGTAGCAGAGATTTGCGCTTGCTCTTTCCAATGTTTTTCTTCTAAAACTGCGACTGTGCTTACGATCTTACTTCAGCTTTCCTTTGCTTTACAAACCTGCAAAGGTCATATGTGTGAGGAATGCCACTTTTTAATCACTGTCCTAACAAATGGTTGCTTAAGAAGCCCGCCGCTGAATGAGGACTGCCTGTAATTGAGGGCCAGATGATAAAAGCCCCATCCCTTTTCTAGACATGTCACAACCGTGGCAGAACGTGGGGTGTAATTTGTCACTCTGACATAAAGAACAAGATCCTGTGGCCACCCCAGCTATTGTGCTGGGTCCTGGTGGCATCTTCTCAGGACATCTGCTCGGCTGGGCTACAGGCTCAAAAGGGTCTTCAGCCTTGTCCAGGTGGTGGAAACCTCCCACCTTTTGATGGAGATTGCCAAGTCAGCACAGCGCGGAAAGTCTACAATAGTAACCTCAGCAGCTCAGGGATCATTTGAAAATAGAATAGAATAGAATAGAATAGAATAGAATAGAATAGAATAGAATAGAATAGAATAGAATAGAATAGAATAGAGAAATAGAAGAGTAGAGTAGAGTAGAATAGAATAGAGTAGAATAGAATAAATAAAAGAAGAGAAGAGAAGAGAGAAGAATAGAATAGAAGAATAGAATAGAGTAGAATAGAATAGAATAGAATAGAATAGAATAGAATAGAATAGAATAGAATAAGAGAAGAGAGAAGAATAGAATAGAAGAATAGAATAGAATAGAATAAAAATAGAATACAGTAGAAGAATAATAGAATAGAATAGAATAAATAAGAGAAGAGAAGAGAGAAGAATAGAATAGAATAGAATAGAATAATAATAGAATAGAGTAGAAGAATAATAGAATAGAATAATAATAGAAGAGAATAAATAAGAAGAGAAGAGAAGAGAGAATAGAATAATAGAATAGAATAGAATATAGAATAATAGAATAGAGTAGAAGAATAATAGAATAGAATAGAATAGAATAGAATAGAATAGAATAGAATAGAATAGAATAGAATAGAATAGAATAGAATAGAATAGAATAGAATAGAATGGGAAAGAATTCTTTATTGGCCAAGTGTGATTGGACACACAAGGAATTTGTCTTTGGTGCATATGCTCTCAGTGTACATAAAAAAACAAGATACATTCGTCAATGCCCGTACCTTACACAAACGGATCGCGTTATTAAACGCTTGAGCCCGGGTGTAGAAGTGCACCGCCTGCTTGATGTCCTCGCGGCTCTCATACTGACGGGCAACGTGGTAAGAAGCTGCCCAATTGCCTGTTGCGTTTGCTATTTCGGAAGCCTGAAGAAAAAAAAAAGAGACAAAACCCGATGGTTTTTTTTTTTTTGCTTTGAACCGGCACCTCTGAAGGAGCATCTATGGAGATTCTCCGTCATCCAGCTTGTGGTTGTCGCAAAGATGCTTTTTTCAAGAGGCAACTGGATTTTTGGGGGGTTTTTTTCTCCTTGAAGACGTTTCACCTCTCATCCGAGAAGCTTCTTCAGAACTGAAGAAAGCTTCTCGGATGGGAAGCAAAACGTCTTCAAGGAAAAACCCAGAAAGTCCAGTTGCCTCTTGAAAAAGCACCTTTGGGAGCTGAAGGAGTAGGTGAAGGGGTCAAGCTATTCTCCAAAGCACCCGAAGGCCAGACAAGGAATAATGGATGGAAACTGAACAAGGAGAGATTCAACCTGGAAATAAGGAGAAACTTTCTGACTGTGAGAACAATCAACCCATGGAACAGAAGTTGCCTTCAGAAGTTGTGGGAGCTTCATCACTGGAGGCTTTCAAGAAGAGACCGGACTGCCAGTTGTCAGAAATGGTGTAGGGTCTCCTGCTTGGGTGGGGGGTTGGACTAGATGACCTACAAGGTCCCTTCCAACTCTGTTAATCTGTTAAAAGAAAACGAACTTACCTTCTGGATGTTACCCAGGAAGCAATGGATACGGACCATGGAAAAATAATCCTGAGCCAGCTCATAATATTTGAAAGCCGCTTCTAAGTCGGCCTGGCCTTCTAGATATTGAGCCCACCATTTCCACAGACCTCTGGCGGAGGAAAAACAAGGGAGAGGAGAGAGGGTGGATATCAACCAATCAATCAATCTGAATCCAGATGGATGACATCTTCGCAAAGTGTTGAGCTATTAATAGGCAGCGGGAGCAAATCTTGCACGGGGGAGGAAAGACACGGATTTGGCCGTTCTAGCTCAACCTCCTGGCAAACCCAGGTACTCCTCGACTTACAGCCGTTCATTTAGTGACTGTTCAAAGTTACAACAGCACAGGAAAAAAAGTGACTTTTTCTTCCGTTTTTCACACTTAACCATCGTTGCAGCATCCCCCCATGCTCGCCAAAAATTTGGACGCTGGGTGACATTTACGGTTGCAGTGGCCCGGGGTCATGTGATTCCCTTTGGCGACCTTCTGAGAACAAAGCCAGGTTCCCTTAACCGCCATGGTACTCATTTAACAGCCGCAGCAATCCGCTTAACGACGGTGGCAAGAAAGGTGGTAAAATGGGACAGAAGTCACTTAACCTGTCACGTGGTGAATATTGCCAGTTGTATGTCTATGCAGGGTGATGCATCCCTATTCTAATATTATGGTACATTCCATTACAAGCAGAACACGTGACGTGATCTTCTGCGCATGTGTGCATTCCTAATTCTCCATTATTCTCTTTGATTTGACTCTTGACCGGAATGGTCGCATTTCCTTAGCAAGAATGTAACTATTCAGAATTTATTGTTTTTGTACCGAAATAAATATTTTCTATTAGACTTTTAACTTCGGTTTCATTTTCTAACTGTCTGGATTCCAAGAAAAGATCCACATTGCCTCTGTGAGATTTATTCTCACCTTAACATAACCACTGTCTTGCTTAGCCACAGAAATTTTGGGCTTAATTGTGGCCTTAAGTCAGTGCTTCTCAAATAGTGGGGCGGGCCCCCTGGGGGGGCACAGAGTGATGCCGGGGGGGGGGGGGGCGCATGACCCCGGGGAACGTGCTTTTTTTTGCCGCAGGGAGTAGGGGTTTTTTGCACCGAACAATAGCACACAGCACTGTCAGAATGAGAATAACTCTCATTAGAGGCGAAAATAGATCTTTTCCTGGAACTCTGACATTAGAAATGAAACCGCAGTTTAAAGTTCTAAATAGAAAATATTTATTTCGGTACAAAAACAATAAATTCTCATTAATCACATCTTGGCTATAAAAACACGTCTTGCTTCCACAGAAGCTGGAACAGAAGGACTGATCAAAGAAAAGGAATGTACACATGCCTACTAGGAACATATCAATCACGTGCTCAGGAATAAACCATTATATTAGATAGGGATGCAGCTCCCTGCATATACATCTAACAGGCAATATAATCACTGCGTGACAAGCACAGAGCAGGAGATATGAAGTGCAGATAACAAACCCTTAAGAGACACCATGGAAAAATATTTAACAGGGCTGAAAAGAGAGGAGAGAGACGGAGATAATGAGACAAACGTAAGTCTCCCAAAAGCTAAGACGAGGAAATACGACGAAGCGTATGTAGCGCTTGGCTTCACTGTGACTACGGTGGGAGACGAGGAAAGACCAGTATGTTTACTGTGTCTAAAAATGTTGGCAGCGGACAGCATGAAGCCAAATAAATTAAGGCGTCACTTAAACACATTACACCCCAATCACGCTGATAAGCCGCTTGAGTTTTTTTCAGCGAAAACGTGCCGAATATTGCAAACAATCGTCCCAGCGGAGAGTTGGGGGCGCACGAAATGTTTACTTCTTCCTGGGGGGGACGTAACAGAAAATAATTGAGAAGCACTGCCTTAAGTCGAGGATGGGCCTGTTAGGAGCAGAATCAGCTTCTCAGAGAGCATTGGCCAGGCTGGCTCTTGAGAGTGGGTAAGTGGACAACTCACTTATCTTTCATCCTGTTGACGTAAGACTCCAAGGCTTGCAAATCCTCTGAAAGCATACGAGGCACTTCAAACTTATGGGTGTCAGACTTCTCATAGCTGTGCGGGAAGACAAAGAGGTCAGAAAGCCAGGAGGAAGGGAGGGAAAAAAAAACCCCAGCTGTTTTGTTTAGTTTCAGGATGAGTATTTACAACAGGGGTCCCCAAACTTGGCAACTTTAAGACTTGTGGACTTTAACTCCCAGAATTCTTCAGACAGCTTTGCTGGCTGAGGAACTCTAGGAGTTGAAGTCCACAAGTCTTAAAGTTGCCAAGTTTGAAGACCTCTGATTTACAATGAATGAAGAGTATTTACAATGAATGAAGAGTATTTACAATGAATGAAGAGTATTTACAATGAAGGAGACTATTTACAATTCAACCTCCTTGGATTTGTGAGATCTCACAAGAACAGATCGTTCATCATACATACAAGCACTTCAGTGGTTAAACTGACAGCAAACAGCACTCCTTACTACCACTGATGATGTTACCTAGTTGGGTAATGAAACGTCTGCAAGAAAACAAGCACGCTCAGAGAGCACCAAGGACCCCACAGTCCTCTTCCTCCACCTCCTTCACGTTCTCTCCTTCCTCCTCTTTGCAAACCCCACTCCCTTCTAGCACTGATGATGTTACCTAGTTGGGTAATGAAACGGCTGCAAGGAAACAAGCAAGCTCAGAGAGCACCAAGGACCCTTCACTCTCAGAATGAGTCTGACTGAGTCTTGGGTCAGATCTGGACAAGCTCTGGCATATGGCAGCCTACTAACACGTACTAGGTGATGGCAAAGTTGCGCTCAGATATGGCTTCCAGGTGCTTGGCGTAATTGTAGTACGTTGTGCGCAGGTGCACTCGGTCCTGGGTCTCGGCTATCTCAATGGCTTTCTGCCACTGGTCCGATGCCTGGTAGAACTTGTTCAGGATGTCGTATCGTTGGCACTGCTTGTATAACTGCTCAGCGTCCTCCTGCAACAGAGACCAGAAAGCTGTTAAGTGAGGGATGCTGTTGTATTGTCATCATCGTCATCATCTTCAATATCATCATTATAGAATTCTTCTTTCACATGTACAGGTAGTCCTCAACTTACAACAGTTCGTTTAATGACCATTCAAAGTTAAAACGGCACTGAAAAAAGTGACTGAGGACCATTTTTCAGAGTTATAACCAGGGGTGAAATCCTCTGCTACCTGTTCGCTGTGCGCACGCTTTGTCCGTGCTGTGTGCGCATGCGTGCTGCAGGCACTACCGTGCAGCGCTGAAAAAGGAGCATTTTGAAGCCATCAGAGTCTGCAAAGGTAAGTAGAACAGAGGGGGGGGGATCAGCTGTGCCGCGTGATTTAGGTTAGCTAGAAAGCAGGAAATCCTGCTTTCTAACTAATCTAGATCGCGCGGCACAGCTGATCGTCGCACAGCTGATCGTTGGATATACAGCATTTTTTACTACCGGTTCGGGTGAACCGGTCCGAACCGGTAGCATTTTACCTCTGGTTATAACCTTTCCAGCATCCCCATGATCACGTGATCAAACTCCAGACGCTTGGCAACTGGTTCATATTTATGACCGCTGCTGTGTCCCTGCATCATGCGATCCCCTTTTATGACCTTCTGACAGCCAACTCAGTGGGGAAGCCAGATTCACTGAACAACCTAGTTACTAATCTATGAACTGCAGGGATTCACTTAACAACTGAGGCAAGAAAGGTCGTAAAATGGGGCAAAATTCACCTAACAAACATCTGACTTAACAGCAGAAATTTTGGGCTCAATTTTTTATTTATTTATTTGTTTGTTTATTTGTTTGTTTATTTGTTTGTTTGTTTATTTGTTTATTTATTTATTTTGTGAGATTTATATACCGCCTCACAGTGCAAGCACTCTCTAAGCGGTTTACACCAGTAAGCAATGTATATTTATATTGCCCCCAACAATCTGGGTCCTCATTTTACCTACCTCGGAAGGATGGAAGGCTGAGTCAACCTTGAGCCGGTGAGATTTGAGCCGCTGACCTGCGGATCAGTTTCAGCTAAAGTGGCCTGCAGTACCTGCCTCTAACCGCTGCGCCACCTCGGCTCTTAATTGTAGTCATAAGTCGAGGACTACCCGCATTGAAAACGTTCTCTGAGATCCTACTATAATGAAGAGGAATAAGGGGTCGTCGTGACTCTCTGAGCTTGGCTGTTTTCTTGCAGACGTTTCATTACCAAACTAGGTAATACTATCAGTGTGAGATGGGAGTGGGGTTTGAGAGCAAGCTCCACTCCCTTACTAGCACTGATGACGTTACCTACTTCGGGTCATGAGACGTCTGCAAGGAAACAACCAAGCTCGGAGAGCACCCAGGACCCCCACATTTCGACCCTGAGCCCCAAATATTCTCGAAGGACGGAGGAATAAGGTCCTTTTTTCAAACTCTGCATTCTGACACTTTAGCAGGGGGTTAATTACAGGAGGAATCCGAGGAACCGAGCGAGCCTACTCACCCAAAATAGAATCATTATGACTGCTAACAGGATGTTTAAAGAAAAGCAAGGGGAAAAAAACACACTAAGCCATCCGACCTGCAGGTCACTTCAAGAACAAGGGGGCGTCCACACGGCCAGCGTCTGCTTTTCCTGATTCTCTAGGAAACGGCTCCACACACGGCCAACTGACATAAAGGCCCTGCTATCTCGGAAGCCATTTCCTAGCGGGGGGGGGGGGGATTGGGGCTTGGAAACGAGGTCACCCTTGAACGGGCCGTTGGATGTTTGACGCTGAAAGGAAAGGCTTTGAATCTTGGCTCGTGAAAAGTGGACAGGGATTAATAACCAAGTGAGATAAAAGCCACTGAGTGCAGGGTGCATTTGACACGAGGGGTCAGCCCAGTCGAAGGAAAATGAAATGAAATGAAATAATGAAATGAAATAACGAAATGAATAGAATAGAATAGAATTATTAGAATTAGAATAGAATAGAATTATTAGAATTTGAATAGAATAGAATAGAATAATTAGAATTAGAATAGAATAGAATAGAATAGAATAGAATAGAATAATTAGAATTTGAATAGAATAGAATAGAATTATTAGAATTAGAATAGAATAGAATAATTAGAATATAATATAATAGAATTATTAGAATAGAATAGAATAATTAGAATTAGAATACAATAATTAGAATAGAATAGAATAGAATAATTAGAATTAGAATAGAATAGATTAGAATTAGAATAGAATAGAATAATTAGAATATAATATAATTAGAATTAGAATATAATAGAATAGAATTATTAGAATAGAATAGAATAATTAGAATTAGAATACAATAATTAGAATTAGAATAGAATAGAACAGAATAATTAGAATTAGAATAGAATAGAATAATTAGAATTAGAATAGAATAGAATTATTAGAATTAGAATAGAATAGAATTATTAGAATATAATATAATAATTAGAATTAGAATAGAATAGAATAGAATTATTAGAATTAGAATAGAATAGAATAGAATTATTAGAATAGAATAGAATAGAATTATTAGAATTAGAATAGAATTATTAGAAATAGAATAGAATAGAATAGAAAAAACAGAATGGAATGGAATAGAATAAACAGAGTCTGAAGGGACCTTGGAGATCTTCTAGTCCAACCCCCTGCTCAAGCAGGAGACCCTACACCACTTCAGCCAAATGGGCTCTTTAATAAGCCCAGGTTATATTGGCAAAAAATACAGGCGGCCCTTGATTAACAACCGCAATTGAGCCCAACGCTTCTGTGGCCAAGAGAGACCGTTTTTAAAGTGCATTTGGCCCCATTTTGTGACCTTTCTTGCCAAAGTTGTTAAGTGAATCCCTGCAGATGTTAAGTGAGTAACGGGGCTGTTACGTGAATCTGGCTTCCCCATTGATTTTGCTTGTCAGAAGGATGCAAAAGGGGATCGCGTGACCCCAGGACGTGGCAACCGTCATAAATCTGAGCCAGCTGCCAAGTGTCGCGTCTGAACTTCGATCACACATGACCACGGAGACGCTGCAACAGTTGTAAGTGTGAAAAAGTGGTCACAAGCCTCTTCTTCCAGTGCCGTTGTAACTCCGAGTGGATATTAAGCAACTGGATGTAAAAGCCAAACTTTTCTTTTTAGTTGTCAGGCATCCAAATTTTGATCAGAGGGAGACCGTGAGATGCTGCAGCGGTCGTAAGTGTGAAAAAACAGTCATAAATCTCTTTTTTTTCCAGTGCCGTTGTAACTTTGTTCACTTACACAAATCGTTGTAAGTTGAGGATTACCTGTATTGTAAGCTGCCCGGAGACACTTTGGATAGTGAGACGGGTGGCATATAAAGTTAATAAATATAGTGAATAAATAATCTGAGAAAAGCCTTCCCACTCACCAGCATGCCCAACTGGACGGCTAACATGGCCACCCTGGCTTCCTGCTCTGGTTCTCCTTCAGCCTCCCGCAACGCCTTGGCTCCCCGTGCATGGCCCATGTTCCCCAGGCAGACTTTGGCAACATCCAGCCTTTGGGTCTTCACGCACATGCGGGCCATGTTCTCCCAGACGGCTTCGCTGCAGGGTACAAAAAGAAAGGACGTGGTCCCAGTCAGATTATCAAGACTTTCATGAACACGGAGGTGTGAACTGGCCTTTCTGCAGGACAGAAGACCTCTTTAGGGACCATAGCTTAAGACTGATGTGCACCTGCTCTTTGGAGCTTCTTGCACGGGTGGGCTATGTTCTCCCAGATGGCTTTGCTACAGAATGCAAGAAGAAGGCACATGATCCAGGTCAAGCTATGAAGGCCTTCAAGAACACGGAGGTGTGAACTGGCCTTTCTGCAGGACAGAAGACCTCTTTTAGGGACCATAGCTTAAGACTGATGTGCAAACATTATCAGAGGATAATCAGAACTGCAGAAAAAAACAATTACTGCCAACCTGCCTTCCATTGAGGACCTGTATACTGCACGAGTCAAAAAGAGGGCCGTGAAAATATTTACTGACCCCTCGCATCCTGGACATAAATTGCTTCAACTCCTACCCTCAAAACGTCGCTATAGAGCACTGCACACCAAGACAACTAGACACAAGAACAGTTTTTTCCCGAACGCCATCACTCTGCTAAACAAATAATTCCCTCACCACTGTCAAACTATTCACTAAGGCTGCATTACTATTACTATTAATCTTCTCATTGTTCCTATCACCCATCTCCTCCCACTTATGACTGCAGGACTGTAACTTGTTGCTTGTATCCTTACGATTTATATTAATATTGATTGTTTCCTGATTGCTTACTTGTACCCTATGACAATCATTAAGTGTTTTTTACCTCATGATTCTTGACAAATGTATCTTGTCTTTTTATGCACACTGAGAGCATATGCACCAAAGACAAATTCCTTGTGTGTCCAATCACACTTGAATTCTATTCTGTTCTAAACCAAGCACGTGGCCTTTGGCGCTTCATGCACGGGTGGGCCACGTTTTCCCAGACAGCTTTGCTACAGAATGCAAGAAGATGGCACTCGGTTCAAGTCAAGCTATGAAGATCTTCAAGAACATGGAGGTGTGAACTGGCCCTTCTACAGGAGACCTCTTTAGAAACCATAGCTCATACACATTCTCTTTATATGCAGTTGACATTGTTAATTTGTTAAGATGTTTTATAGATGGCATTGGCCACCGGCAAGATTGGCAGAGATGTTTAAAGATAAATCAGCTAAGTGTTGGAAATGCCACCAGACATCGGGCTCATATTATCATATGTGGTGGACATGCGCAGAAGCAAAAAAATATTGGACTAAAATACGTATGTGGCTGGAAAAGATGTTACAACAACATATTGACTTAAAACCTGAAATATTTTTGTTGGGGATTTTACCAGAAAAATTATAGTAAAGAAAATATATATTTGATTATTCATGTTATAACAGCAGCCAGGATAGTATTTGCACAAAATTGGAAAAATGAAGAGATCCCTACAGAAGAGAATGTGATTAGGAAAATATTAGAATGTGCAGAAATGAATAGATTGACACTGGCTATCAAAGAGAAAGAACAAACGGATTATTATACAATTTGGGAATCTTTACCAATGGTTAGAGAATAGGCATAAGGATTAACAATAAAATAAGTTATTTAATGTATAGAAAATGTATTAATAGTTAATATAAATTTCGTTGCTAAAGCATATGAAGAACGGTTGCAGGAACTGGGTATGTCTAGTTTAATGAAAAGAAGGACTAGGGGAGACATGATAGCAGTGTTCCAATATCTCAGGGGTTGCCACAAAGAAGAGGGAGTCAAGCTATTCTCCAAAGCACCTGAGGGTAGGACAAGAAGCAATGGGTGGAAACTAAACAAGGAGAGAAGTAACTTAGAACTAAGGAGAAATTTCCTGACAGTTAGCACAATTAATCCGTGGAACAGCTTGCCTCCAGAAGTTATGAATGCTCCAACACTGGAAGTTTTTAAGAAGATCTTGGATAACCATTTGTCTGAAGTAGTGTAGGGTTTCCTGCCTAGGCAGGGGGTTGGACTAGAAGACCTCCAAGGACCCTTCCAACTCTGTTGTTATTATTATTATAAATAAAGCACAATGGGATTGCTATAATATTAGATACATAAGGTATTGGAAATTAAGCCAAGATGAGATTGAATAATGAATAAGATTGTATATTTTTAATGTTGGCACAAAATATTTGTACCCAGACGACACACTGGTTAATGGAAAATGGATCATTCATATAAAAAGAAAAGAAAAAAATTATATAAAAAAAGAAAAAAATAGAAAAAGAAACCTTAGCTCAGAGCAGTGGTGTTAAGCAACGTTAAGACTTGTGGACAGCATGACTGGCTGAGGAATTCTGGGCATTGAAGTCTGCAGGTCTTATACTTGCCAAGTTTGGAGACCCCTGACTTAGAAGGATGTCCAAACCAAGGCATAGGGTCAGAGACGTAATACTAACTCAACGGATCCAAGTTAGCCTAGTTAGCTTGTTACACTGGCTTCTATGTAGGACCTAGATTGAATCTAACTTCTGAACTTTTTTTTTTGATCTTCAACAGGCTCTCTTTTCATTGGCCAGGCTCATCAAAGGATGATTGTGCTCGCTCAGATAGAAAAAAAAATGTAAAGCCATAAACTGTACAACCCTTCCCCCTATATCAAACTGGGAGAATTTCCTGAGTTTATCTTTGGAACTCTACCTCACATCTGTCCTTCATCAACTCCAGCTCGCTGTTCTAATGAATACCAGATGCAGTGGAGGAAGGGCGCACGCGGCTCTCTTTTGTTCTGCATTTAAAGAAGAGCACGCTGAGCCTCTTGCCGTATGAATTCTGCATCTTGAACCGCAAAATCGACCCGTAAAATGGCATACGATGCATAAGGAGAGCTGCTCCAGTTTGGAACCCACTAAAGCAGTGTTTCTCACAAGCTTTGGCAGCTTGAAGATGGATGGGTGGATGTTAACTCCCAGAATTGTCCTGGGTAGACAAGGACAAATGTATTCCGTGTCTTCTCGAGAGCCAGGATTGTCCGCGTTCACTTCGTTGACAAGCAACTCCAGGGCTGGAGTTGGAGGTTCTTCAGTTGTCCGTGGTTCTTCTGAAGTTACATCTACAATGAACCAAATCTTGTCACTTTAGAGTCCAGGGGTCTCCAACCTTGGCAACTTTAAGACTTGTGGACTTCAACTCCCAGAATTCCTCAGCCAGCAAAGCTGGGAATTGAAGTCCACAAGTCTTAAAGTTGCCAAGGTTGGAGACCCCTGCTTTTAGACTGAACATACAAACATTTTATTCTAGGGTGAGCAGCTGATGTTTCTTTCCTGATCACTGAAGTTTACAGGTAGTCAACTTATGACCATTCGCTTAGCAAACTTTCAAACTTACGACAGCACTGAAAAAAGTGACTTGCAACCAGTCCTCACAATTAGGACGGTAGCAGCATCCCTGCGGTCACATGATCAAAATTTGGGCACTTGGCAATCCAGTACATATTTACGACAGTTGCAGTATCCCATGGTATTGTGTTCCAATATCTCAGGGGTTGCCACAAAGAAGAGGGAGTCCAACTATTCTCCAAAGCACCTGAGGGCAGGACAAGAAGCAATGGGTGGAAACTAAACAAGGAGTGAAGCAACTTAGAACTAAGGAGAAATTTCCTGACAGAACAATTAATCAGTGGAACAGCTTGCCTCCAGAAGTTGTGAATGCTCCAACGCTGGAAGTTTTTAAGATGTTGGATAACCATTTGTCTGAAGTGATGTAGGGTTTCCTGCCTAAGCAGGGGGTTGGACTAGAAGACCTCCAAGGTCCCTTCCAACTCTGTTATTATTATTATTATGGTCATGTGATCGCCGTGCTGGCAGGGGAATTATGGGAGTTGGCATCCACCCATCTTCAAGCTGCCAAAGCTTGAGAGAAACCACTGCCCTAACCTGTTGAGCTTCCACCTTCCAGAATTCCTGCCCAAAGGCGCGGTCTCATTACCTTCACTAATGCTTGTCAGGAATTTTTAGAATTGCAGTTTTAACACATCTGGAAAGAAGTGAGTTGAGCAAGACTTCATAAAAAAATAGGGCAGTGAAGACGCTTCTAGGTTTCAAAAAGGATTGGTCGTTAGCCTTCTTGGTGTGGAACCTTGGGACGCTTGCAACCGTCATAAATATACGCTGGTTGCCAGGCATCTGAGTTTGGATCACGTATTTGTGGGGAAACGGCAGCAGTTGCAAGTGTGTAAAAAGTCGCTTTTTTTCCAGTGCCGCTGTAACTTTGAACGGTCCCTAAATCAATGGTGGGTCGCTGCCGGTTCGGACCGGTTCGGCCGAACTGGCGGCGGAAATTTTATTTATTTATTTATTTATTTATTTATTTATTTATTTATTTATTTATTTATTTATTTATTTATTTATTTATTTATTTATTTATTTATTTGGTTTTCTTATATGCCGCCCAACTCCCGAAGGACTCAGGGCGGCGTACAACAGAAAAAATACAAGAAACCAATTTTATAAATATTACATTAATTTTCCCCCGCTCGCCGAACTGGCAGTGATGGCCGGCTGGCCACACCCCCGAACCGGTCCTCCGGTCGCTGCTCCTTGAAAGTGGCTGGCAAAGAACCCTCCGCGCATGCGCAAAGGCTTCTGCGCATGCGCAGAGGGTCATTTCCCCCGACGTGACGAAGTGCAAAACGCGCGCTTCCGACGCGATGCGAACCGGTAGGGAAGGTAAGTGAAGCCCACCCCTGCTGTAAGTCAAGGACAGAGGACTCCGTGACCTGAGTGGTAACTTAACTTTCAGACCTCAGGTTTTAACTTAGAAAAAATAATAATAATAATTGTTTAACGGGTACAGAGAACTAAAAGTTTTCAGTAAAGCGAAACAGGACAAACAACTTCGTCCCAAGCCCACCTGTTTCCCTCGAGGGGAAGACAGGAACAAGAGAAGGAAAAGGCTCATCCTGTCGGTTCACCAGCAGGGTGGAAGACATACCCAAGACCTCTCCGGTGAACTTCCAAGGTTTTCTGAGCTCTAAAAAAAATTCCCGGAGGCCTAAGCGTCATTCCCAACTGGTCCCTATTCCCGCTCCAATCCCAGAAATTGACAAAAGAAGAAGAGTGTCAGAATCACAAGACCTTAACCTTAACTTCTGCCTGAATAGTAGCTGGAAATTATGCCCAGGGACCAGCGATGGGTTGCTCTCAGTTCGCCCCGGTTCTAAGAACCGGTAGCGCCGGTGGCGGGAGGCTCCGCCCACCCACCCGGGATGCTTCTGTGCATGCGCAGAAGCGTCGTGCGCGCATGTGAACCGGTAGCAAAGGGTATGCCAGGGATCCTTTGCAAGACTGCTGCTTCTACAACTCATCAACTTTGTCTTATGAAATTGATTCATTTATATCCCGTGTTTATTATGTTTATCAGTAACTCAAATGCTCCTTCCTCCTCCTATTTTTCCCACAACAATAATCCTGTGAGGTGGGTTGAGTTGAGATAGAGAAAGTGACAAAGTCACCTATCTGGCTTTCATGGTTATGGATGGTGGAACTATAACTCAACGTCTCCTGGTGTAGAATCTAGGAGACAGTGAATTCTAGTCCTGCCTTAGGCATGAAAGGCAACTGGGTGACTATATATATATATATAGTCACCCAGTTGCCTTTCATGCCTAAGGCAGGACTAGAATTCACTGTCTCCTAGATTCTACACCAGGGGACGTTGAGTTCTAGTTCCACTATATATATATACCCTTATGAAATGCTAAATTTTTCCTGGAAGTGTAATCCTACTGGATCCTTCCATCTCATCCAACAAACCATTGCATTATTGTGCAGAAAAATAAAAACAATTCTGATTATTTTTGTTGGACTAAGCGAAAGAGAAAAAAAAAAGCAAAAATATTCTCTTACACTGTTCTTAGCACTGAACTCAGAGTGCGCCTGGCAAGAGAGCCACGTATTTCTTGCACTTCAAACTCCCAAGTTAGATTTGATGGGTTGAGACCGAACCGTTGAATCCCAAACCAAAGGGATTAATAACAGAGTGGGATCTATTTTGGAGGATCTATCTATTTTTTGATGAGGTTACCTAGTTTGGGTAATGAAATGTCTGCAAGGAAACAACCAAACTCAGAGAGCACCAAGGACCCCACTGTCCTCCTCCTCCTGTCCTTCCTCCTCTTTGCATATTCCTCTCCCTTCTAGCACTGATGATGTTACCTAGTTGGGTAATGAAACGTCTGCAAGAAAACCCACCAAGCTCAGAGAGCACCAAGGACTTCACAGTTCTCCTCCACCTCCTCCTCTCCTTCCTCCTCTTTGCAAACCCTACCCTGTTGTAGCACTGATGATGTTACCTAGTCTGGGTAGTGAAACGCCTGCAAGAAAACCCAGAGAGCACCAAGGAAACCCCATCCCCCAGGATCTATTTTCTTCCACGATGTCCTTGAGGATCCCCCCACCCCCAATATCATAATACCGATTCTTCCAAATAAGAGTATTACCTATTGAACTCTTCTTTCTGGGAAGCAGGGGAGGGGGAAGAGGAGGAGAGCAATGTGGGAGGGAGGGGAGTGGGGAGGGAGGGGAGAGAGAGAGAGAGACGGGACTTTAGAAATCTGTCTTTGACTTTTCCTTTCAGGAAACACATCCTGTTCACATCGGACGGCCGTGGCAGTGGCTCTTGTCGGTTTTGCAATCGGCTACGCCCTGAGGTTTTCACCAAAACCGGCCGCACAAACAACCGTTTCCTTTTCATGGAGAGATAGGAGGGGGGGAAACCAAACTTCCTTGCAGCAAGGCTTCTGTTTTCCTGCTTCGGGCAGTTTGCGGGCTCCGTCATCAAGGGAAGAGCAGCAGCGGTGGAGGAGAGACCCTGGGAATACAGACTCCAGCCTTGCAGGACTCCTTGGTGGATGCAATCATATATATATATATATATATTGCTCTCTGGGATTTGCTTGGGCTCAAAGCACTGAAGCCGAGGGTGAAATTCGGGGGGCAGCAAAAACTGAGGTCTCTGGAGCCACTTATGCAGGTCCCAGCTTCTTCTCACGGCCGTGCTCCGGAAGGCTGAAGGGACAGACAGCCTTTAGGGACATTTTTTGGTGGGGGCCTCAGCTGTCCAAGAACACAACTCGGTCGACGTAGACACTTCTTCCCACGTCGACCCTTTGCCAGTTGGAGTTTCGGAAAGAATGCGCCTCCTCGACAGTTCAACTCTACACCAGCTCGGTCCTGCTCAAAGGGGAGGAAGGTGGATAAAGCGCCCCTGAGGAAGACGAGCAATCTGGACGCCTGGTTTTTGCCTTTTCTTCGCATGGAATTCTCCTCTCTCCCTTGTGGCTCTTTGTGCAGCCCAGACCTTCCCAGCAGCTGACTTTGAGAATGAATGGGGATGTACTCTAGTCATTCCTAACGTTCTCCTCCTTGCACCTGCCTTCCACCGAGGGAGCAAATTCAATGTACTGCAGCTGATTGGCGGGAGGGACGCTTGGATCTTCTACCGAGAGTGGCTGCCGGCTGCTGGGTGACCATCAGATATGACAGTCCAGAAACTGGTAGCCACAGCCGTGTTGGTAGCTCTGGTGTCCCTCATTCTCAACAACGCGGCTGCTTTTACTCCCAACTGGGTGTACCAGACCTTGGAGGATGGGCGTAAACGCAGCGTGGGGCTGTGGAAGATGTGCTGGCTGGTAGAGAAGGGGAAAGGAGGTGTGGGCGCAGGTGCCAAGCACGGGCAAGGGGTGGAGCAGCACGAATGTGAAGCCTTGGGCTGGGGTTCAGAGCCAGCTGGTTTCCAGGAGTCCCGAAATACTGTCAAACGTAAGTCTCGTTTCTCCTTGTCCCTCTTGACTTGGTCTTGAAAATGGTCTGTGATGCACATCATGTAGGCGCCTTTCCAAAAGACAACGAGATTTTCTTGGGCTTCCCCCCCCCTTGAAAATATTTTCTTTCTGAAGAACTGAAGCAGCAGCTTCTTGGTTGAGAAGTGGAAGGTTTTCAAGGGGGAAAAAAAGCCCCCAAGAAAGTCCAGTTGCCTTTTGGGAAAGCACCTTTTGGGACAATTGTGAGCTGGATGATTGAGCATCTCCACAGACGTCCGGTCTGCTATGCCGAAAACTTTGCTAAGGTAGCGGCACCTGAAAAATTAGAAGGCGGACTGTGAAATATTTGCTTCCATTGGGGTTCCATCTGGAAAGGGCTGAAGGCTAGAAGCTTTGCTTTCTCTTCAGAAGTAGCTTCAATGAAGCAAGAAATATATTCGGCGGCAAAGGAAAAGAGATTAGGTCCAGGAAAAAAAGAACAACACAATTGGGCTACAAGAGATGGAGAAAGGCGCAGAAAATACAGGAGGCGGAGTAAAGGCTGTATTCAAAGCTAGATAAAACGAACAGGTTTGCAAGCAAAAGGCAGCGTCTATTTTGACTTCAAGCCATCAGCGATGGCTTTAACAGAGAATTTGCTGTGATAGCTCATTCCTGCACTGGTCCAAGGCTTAGACCAGAGACTGGTTCTCAACCTTGTCGACTCTTAAGATGCATGAATTTCAGTTCCCAGAATTCCCCAAGCATTTCTCTGCTTTGGGAATTCTGGGAGCTGAAATCCACGCGACTTAACGGTCGACAAGATTGAGAAACCGCAGACTAAATGATCCCCAATCCTTCATTTCTGTGATGTTTAGCTGTCTCCTTTTAGGCTTGCAATCCAAATGTGGCACTGTTAAGATGAAATCTCTGGGTGATCTTCCCAATTCCTACCCCGGTCCAAACAAACTCTTGGTTAAAAAGCAAATGTGATTAAAGACCTCTCCTTGCAAAATCTTCCTGGTTTGGAGATGATAAAAGGGGTCATTTTTTTCAGGGTGAAAAAAATGACAAGAGAACAACCAGTTACAAAACTCTTCCACCCTGAGCCCCCTTCCTTTTGTAAATCTGCTGCAGGCTACAGACTTCTCAACTGTATGTTAATTCTTTATTTAAAAAAAGGAAACTAGAGAACAACTATACACAGCTCAGTGACACGGGAAGTTTGACCTTCTGTTGTGCTATTTCCAGTTCACTAGGTGGCAATACTTGGCAAGGTGTGAGAAAATTTCTAGGGAAGTCAATTCAAAGAGGAATATAGGAAATTTCTTTCCAGGGGGTTGAATTCTTTGGTCCATTGCATCCATTATTGCCTGCTCCTCGTTGACTATGCTTCCCCAAAAAATTTTGGACACCCGTGTTAACTGCTGCCTGGGAACTACCGGGGAATTTCCCCACCCCACTTGCATTCCAGCTGTTTCCGAAACAGACCTTTCCAAATCTAGGAAGTAGATTCTTCCAGAATATCATGGCCAAACCTGTCTCAGTAGATGGAATTCTCTGCTGTGTTGGATTGTTTTGTCTTTTATACAGTTCCGATTCAGCTCTCTTGATCGTACAGCTCTCTAATCCGAATGCAATCTCCTTCTGCTGCTCATCTGGGTCAGAATTCATTCCGGAATATAAAACGAGTCATGCAAATGTGAAGAAAATGAGTCATATGATAAGTGTTTGATATTTGGGGTGCGTCTCTCAAAGTAGCAGGGAGGGAAATGGGGCTGCCACTGTGCCCAAAACATTTTGGCTAGTTATCCAGAGCATGCAAATCCAGAAAACAGAAGAAAAGTATCTTTACAAGAATTGTGTATGCCTTTGCAACCGTATATTCAGAAAATTTGTCTCAATATACTGGTAGTTCACAAGAAAAGCAGGATGTGGTGATCAGAAGCAATAGCAATAGCACTTAGTCTTATATACCGCTTCATAGTGCTTTACAACCCACTCTAAGTGGTTTACAGAGTTCAGCATATTGCCCCCAACAATCTGGGTCCTCATTTTACCCACCTCGGAAGGATGGAAGGTTGAGTCAACCTTGAGCCGGTGAGATTTGAACAGCTGAACTGCAGCTAGCAGTCAGCTGAAGTAGCCTGCAGTGCTGCACTCTAACCACTGCGCCACCTCAGCACCACGAATCTTCACGGGATCCCTTTTTTGTAGGACATCAACTGGAAATCTGGTCCTCAGATCCCCTTCTGCTTTTACTTAGGCATGTCCTAAATACATTAAGCCACGAGACAGTAAACGTTTAGCAAAGAATGAGGTCCTTATTAAAATGCAAAAGACTGTACCAAAAATGACTCTTTTCAAAAACAACGACAGCCTTGCAAGATTTCACTTAACATTCCACTTTAATGCTGCTAGTCTTGATCTTACAAAATAGTTTCTCACGAATGAAGGCAAATATACGTGGCCAAGGATAACGATGCACTATCGAATTTGGGTCGGTCACCGGGACCAGAGATCTACTCTTTCCAAAAAAACATATAGAAAAATAGTTCCTTTTCACTGATCCAGTCTGAAAGAATGAACTAGCTTAGAAGAAAGACAATGTTATGGAAACCGGCTGGTTTGCAAAACATCAAGGGACTTGTCCCAAAGGTGCTTTTTTTTTTCCCAAGAGGCAACTGGACTTTCTGGTTTTTCTTTGAAGACGTTTCGCTTTTCATCCAAGAAGCTTCTTCAGCTCTGACTGGATGGTGAGGAATGGAAGGATTTATATTCCATGCAGACAGCTGGTCATTTGCATCCTTTTAGAGAGTCATTGAGACCACTTGGAGGTTTGTCTGTGTCCTTAGGGTCCACCTGAGTAGTACAAATGGGTGTGGAGCCTGCTTGGAACTGCTGAAAAGGACTGTGTTGTGGAGCTGTGCTTTCTGCAGGATGTTTTCTGCCCTGCGTCCCTGTGTTGTGGAGCAGCAGTTCCAAAAAGGCTCCACACACTAGTATTTCCAAGAAGACTCCACACTCACTACTCAGGTAACCCTGAGGACACAAACCTCCAAGTTTCCTCAAAGAGAATGCAAATGACCAGCTGTCTGCAAGGAGTATAAATCCTTCCATTCCCCACCATTCAGTCAGAACTAAAGAAGCTTCTTGGATGAGAAGTGAAACGTCTTCAAAGAAAAACCAGAAAGTCCAGGTGCCTCTTGAAAAAAGCACCTTTGGGACAATCATAGCCTGGATGACGGAGAATCTCCATAGACATCAAGAGGCTTGCTTTAGAGTAGCCAGGATGAAGCTGAGGGGATCTAGATGTCTTGGCAACTGGCATGTACTTATGACCGTTGCAGTGTCCCGGGTCATGGGATTCCCCTTTTGCAACCTTCTGACAAGCAAAGTCAATGGAGAAGCCAGATTCCCTTCACAACTGGGTTACTAACTTAACAACTTCAGTGATTCACTTAACAACTGTGGCAAGAAAGATCTTAAAATGGGGCAAAATTCACTTAAGAACTATCTTGCTCAGCAACAGAAATATGGGGTTCAACTGTGGTCATAAGGTGAGGACTAACTGTAGCGACATCAGCCAATTTAGACAGAGTACAGATGGAGGGAGGGAGGGGAGAGAGAGAGAGAGAGAGAGAGAGAGAGAGAGAGAGAGAGAGAGAGAGAGAGAGAGAGAGAGAGAGAGAGAGAGAGAGAGAGTCAGCAGTATTTTTGTAGTTTTTGGTACAGTTCTCGTGGCTGGATGTTCTGGAGGCAGGGGAGGTGAAAAATGGGGTGCACAGGCGCCACAGGAGCCCAAAAAACGGCCAAAAACGGTCCGTTTTCCACCAAAAAATGGGCCGTTTTTGCCTGGTTTTGGCCTGCAGAATGCTGCTGGAGGCAGAGGAGGTGAAAAATGGGGCACACAGACGCCCCAGGAGGCCAAAAAATGGGCGAAAACTGCCTGTTTTTCACCTTCCCCGCCTCCAGAAGATAGATAAAGAGAGAGATAGACAGAGGAGAGAGAGAGAGGGACAGAAAGAGAGAGAAAGAGAGAGAGTGAGTCATCAGTATTTTTGTAGTTTTTGGTGCAGTTCTCGTGGCTGGAAAAATTCCTTTAATCCTGATTTTGGCCCCTTTAGGAAGATTGGCAAACGGCCATCCTCTCAACTCAAAAATTCTACTCAAGAATTGCCACTATTGTTTGAGAAGCATGTGTGCCTTTACTGAATGATTTTTATAAATAGAGGGATTAGCTACAACTCAAGAGAAATGACCAGAGAAAGCTGTTTCCTATCACAGCAAATTAAAGAGAAGAGGAAGACGCTTAGGGGGAAGAATAGTTGGTTCAGGGTCTGCGGTTGATGGCAGAAAGGAAAAGAAAAACGGATCCTGCTGGAACTTACAGAGTCAATCCCATCCCTTATTCTGCATCCCAATCTGTCCCACCAGGCTTTACAGAAATCTGGGGTGGGGTGGGATGGGATGACACATTTTTCTCCATTGCTGCTCTGCAAGAACCAGTATTTTGGTGGCTTATTGCTTCTAGACGGGAAAGCTCTTCTCTTCACAAAATCGACTGTTCTCCTTCTCAAGCCTTCTAAGCCAGAGGACACGACACGTTTTGAGATAGTGACTTTCAAACGTGATGTGCATGGAGGTTTCTTCCATCCATCTCGGCTCTGCAGCCAAGGCACTGGAATTGGAACTCTTGCAGTGGTCTCCAACCTTGGCAACTTTAAGACTTGTGGACTTCAACTCCCAGAATTCAACTCTGGGAGTTGACGTCCACAAGTCTTAAAGTTGCCAAGGTTGGAGACCACTGCGTCCAGAGCATTGAGTTATATCACGGTGAGGGAAATGCCTCTTTTTCTCCAACTCTGGCCAGTTATTTCGTAAACGTTTATCCGATCTTGCTCCTTTTTTTCTAAGACGGGGAAATCTCCAAACCGGGCGACTTTAAGACTTGTGGGACTTCAACTCCCAGAATTCCTTGGCCAGCCACACCAACAAGTCTTAAAGTTGCCAAGTTTGGAGAGTCCTGTTCTAAGAGAAAGAACTTTCAATACATCAGCTTTTTCTTATTTTGACTGTTTCTATAAGGTAATAAAATTTCATTTTTTGTGTGTCCCTATCGGTCTGGAGCAGTGACTACAGCAACGAAATCAAGCTTATTGCTTCTCAAAACCAGAGCTGTCTGTTGCATGGAGAATCTCATGCAGATGCTATCCAGGCAATTTACAAATCCTACACATCTCGGCAACAAAAATTGTGGGGCTCAATTGTGGTCGTAAGTCGAGGACGACCTGTAAAATAACAGAATAAAAGAGTTGGAAGAGATCTTGGAGGTCATCTAGTCCAACCCCCTGCTCAGGCAGAGACCCTATACCATTTCAGACAAATGGCTCTCCAATCTCTTCTTAAAAACCAAAGGTGCTTTTTTCAAGGGGCAACTGGACTTTCTTGGTTTTTCTTTGAAGACGTTTCGCTTCTCATCCAAGAAGCTTCTTCAGCTCTGAAGAAACTTCTTGGATGAGAAGCGAAACGTCTCAAAGAAAAACCAGAAAGTCCAGTCGCCTCTTGAAAAAAGCACCTTTGGGACAACCATGACCTTGGATGACTGAGAATCTCCATAGACTTCCAGTGTGGGAGCAGTGCACCCACAGTTTCTGGAGGCAAGCCGTTCCACTAGTTAATTGTCCTGTCAGGAAATTTCTCCTTAATTCCAGGTTGCTTCTCTCCTTGATTAATCTCCATCCATTGCTTCTTGTCCTGCCTTCAGGTGCTTTGGAGAATAGCTTGACTCCCTCTTCTTTGTGGCAGCCCCTCAGATATTGGAGCACTGCTATCATGTCTCCCCTGGTCCTTCTTTTCATCATACCCAATTCCTGCAACCGTTCTTCATAGGTTTTAGCCTCCAGCCCCCAAATCATCTTTGCTGCTCATTGGTGGGTTATTGTTGTTGTTTTGTTGCTTATTTTGTCCAGAGCTCTCCTAGCGGTCATGAATAAGGGGTTGCTGTCCAAAGAATGTTTCTCTAGACATTGTTGCAATGAGTGATGTGCTCAGACCAATGGCTGTGGCAGCAAAGGAATCCTATTCACGTCCCAAAGCTACAGCCGTACAATAGCAATAGCACTTAGACTTATATACCACTTTACAGTGCTTTACAGCCCTCTCTAAGCAGTTTACAGAGTTCAGCCTATTGCCCCCAACAATCTGGGTCCTCATTTTACCCACCTCAGAAGGATGGAAGGCTGAGTCAACCTTGAGCCTAGTGAGATTTGAACAGCTGAACTGCTAAACTAGCAGTCAGCTGAAGTAGCCTGCAGTGCTGCACTTTAACCACTGCGCCACCTCGGCTCTAAAGGTAGTCCTCAATTTACAACATTTCATTTAGTGACCATTCGAAAGTTACAACAGCACTGAAAAAACAGACTTGTGACCATTTTTCACACTTATGACCGTTGCAGCATTCCCCATGGTCACGCGATTTACATTCAGATGCTTGACAGCTGACGCACATTTATGACGGTCCCGTCGTCCCGGGGGTGATGCGTTTCCCCTATTGTGACCTTCTGACAAGCAAAGTCAACAGGGAAACCAGTTTCCCTTAACAACCGCAGTGACTGATTGAACAACCGGAGCGATTCACTTAACAAAACGCAGCAAGGAAAGTCATAACGTAGGGCAAAACGCACTGAAGAAATCTCTCACCTAGCAAGCATAAACTCAATGGGCTCGATTGTGGTCGTAGGTCGAGGACTACCGGTACTGGGCATAATTTTGAAAGCAGCAGCCGCACGATTTTTTTTTTTTAAAAAGGGGTCCAGGAGCCAAGGGCGTGAAAGTTTCTTTCAAAAGACACAGGAAAGAAGCAGAGGATGGAAAACTGGTTTCCTACAGACTGGGCGAGGAGGAGCAGCGAGGCAAGGCAGGCAGGCCTTATTATAGCTCTTTGGGTCAAGCGTTCAAGAAGAGGGGAGTGGTCCTGAGCGAAGAGGGGGCTACGTGATCTGCAGGGAGTGCTAAATATAAACACCTGTCCAGTTGAATTATATGATTTACAGAAGTACATTTCCCAGATGATGTGATGGGGGAGGGGGAGCCAGGCCAAAGGCACAGCCGCTGTGTGTGGGAATGGGAAAGAAAGAAATGTTTATAGAGGCAGAAGACCAGATAATGCTGGGATTTATTAATTACGACTCAGAGGCTTTGGAAAACAGCCAGGCTAAAAAAAAAAACAACCCAACCCCAGAGGAGTTCTCCAAAACTTTAGAGTTCTTGGAGGTTCATGTCTTCTTAGACCAAAAAGGGAAAAAGCAGACTTTCCAAGACCAAAACTGGTCCTCCTGCAAGGGCTCAAACTTTGGATGAGCCCAGATTTTTTAAAAGTAGTTTCATCTTGGGCTCTTCGTAAGACCTGCTTCACTGTGACTTAATCTGAGGTCATGACGTGGCTTGTTTATCTTCGGCTGAGAGTGTTGTGTGAAGTCACCCATTTTTGCTTTTTAAACTTGGCTTCTGGTTTAACTACTGGGCGAACCCAGTTCGGTTCCAGAGTCCTTCGGGAGTTGGGTGGCATAGAAATACAATAAATTAAATTAAATTAAAATTAAATTATTCAATAAGCCACGGTTAAAGAAAGCACAATTTAGGATCATGCCTGACTCCTGCCGAAATCCTGACCCAATTTCAGACATTGCTTACGGGACCTATTTGAGACTTTAAAAATATAACTTCCTTGTGTCATTTGCCTGAAAAAGATGTGGGGTCTGTTCAAAAGGAGAACGTAACAGAAGATGTCCAATTTGTTGTTCCTTAAAGGTAGTCCTTGACTTACCGTGTTTCCCCTAAAATAAGACCCTGTCTTATATTTTTTTTGAACCCTGAAATAAGCGCTTGGCCTTATTGCCATGCACTCAAAAGCCTGATTGGGCTTATTATCAGGGGATGTCTTGTTTTGGGGGAAACAGAGTATATGGCAAAGAAGGTTGTTCAATGGAGCAAAAATCGCTGAACAACTGTCTCACTTAACCACAGAACATTTGGGCTCAATTGTAGTCGTAAGCCGAAGACTACCTGTATATCTAGCCTTTTATTCAGAAGTGCGAAGCAATGAACGTGTTGTGCCTTCTTGTTTCTCCTAACAACAGCCACTTGAGAGGTAGGGTAGGCTGAAAAAAAAAGTGAGCTTCTATGACCGAGGGAGAATTAAAATTAGGTCTTGCCACACTTGGTCCAAAGCCTTAACCCAGAGGTGGGCTGATGCTGGTTCGGACCGGTTCAGGCGAACCGGTAATTCTGGCTAGGCACACCCACCCGCCCCAGCGCTATCCCGTCCTATATATCTCACTCTCTGGCTTACTGGCCCTGCCCACGCAGCCCAGCTGATTGCTGCGCTTCGCCCGCTCTACTCACCGCGGCTGCCCGAGAAGGTGTGCTGGAAGTCGCGCGCATGAAATCGCCGTGTGTTTGAAGACGCGCACAAGCGCGGAAGGCGCGTGCAAGAGCGAAGCGAGTGTGAGTGCGCGCGCTCACATTTTTGGTTCTGCACTAGGTGAACCCATTGTTAGATTATGTGAAGCCCACCTCTGCCTTAACCACTATGCCACACTGCCTCTCCAAAATCTTTTTTAACAGCATATTGATTGTCCTTCCCGGTACAGATTGTCCTTCCCTTTCAGATTTGAAAGCAAGAGTCATCTGCACAAGCCTCTGGAGACAGAGAATTTGATACAGCAAATTAGGTTTTTCATTCAATTGATAGGACACTGAAATCTGATAACTCTTGTGTGTCTCCATGTTTACACATTCCTGGCTCGTGTTCAAGCATTGCACACATATACTCGGAAAAGCCAATTTAGGTCAGGAAAACGGGCTGACTGATTTAGGAGCCCACAGCTCTTTCGGCCTAGGAATCAGCTGCCACTGCTCTCATGTAAGAGCCTTGATAAGTGGCATTAAGTGCTTTTGAAGCAGAGAGATTAAGCCATCCCATTTAGAATAAGAGTTGGAAGGGACCTTGGAGGTCTTCTAGTCCAACCCCCTGCTCAAGCAGGAGACCCAATATGATACCAGACAAGTGGCTGTCCAGTTTCTTCTTAAAAACCTCCAGTGATGGAGCATCCACAACTTCAATCACTGATTGATTGTTCTAACTGTCAGGAAATTTCTTCTTAGTTCTAAGTTGCTTCTCTCCTTGTTTAGTTTCCACCCATTGCTTCTTGTCCTGCCCTCAGGTGCTTTGGAGAATAGCTTGACTACCTCTTCTTTGTGGCAACCCCTGAGATATTGGAAGACTGCTATCATGTCTCCCCTGGTCCTTTTCATTAAACTGGACATACCCAGTTCCTGCAACTGTTCTTCATATGTTTTAGCCTCCAGTCCCCTAATCATCTTTATTGCTCTTCTCTGCACTCTTTCCAGAGTCTCTACATCTTTTCTATAACATGGTGACTAAAACTAGATGCAGTGTTCTAAGTGTAGAACACTCCGTTACGCTGCGCTAGGGATTGGAACCGCCGAACTGCCGACCTTTCGATCGACAAGCTCAGTGTCTTAGCCACTGAGCCACCACGTCCCTCTCTGTTAAGAAATATTACCCCAATAATGCATCATGGATTGTGAAAATACTTAACCGTGTACCAATGATTTTGTTTCAAAACAATGAACTGTTACGTGAGATGATTCCTTCCTTCATTAATAACAACAACAACAACAACAACAACAACAACAGAGTTGGAAGGGACCTTGGAGGTATTAACAGATTAACAGAGTTGGAAGGGACCTTGCAGGTCATTTAGTCCAACCCCCTGCCCAAGCAGGAGACCCTACATCTGCCTCTATCTAGGATTGAACTCACAACCTCCTGATTGTGAGGCAAGAACTCCACCTCTAGGCCACAGCAGCTAGGTCTTCTAGTCCAACCCCCTGCCTAGGCAGGAAATCCTACACTACTTCAGACAAATGGTTATCCAACATCTTCTTAAAAACTTCCAGTGTTGGAGCAGTCACAACTTCCATGGATTAATTGTTCTCACTGTCAGGAAATTTCTCCTTAGTTCTAAGTTGCTTCTCTCCTTGTTTAGTTTCCACCCATTGCTTCTTGTCCTGCCTTCAGGTGCTTTGGAGAATAGCTTGACTCCCTCTTCTTTGTGGCAACCCCTGAGATATTGGAACACTCCTATCATGTCTCCCCTGGTCCTTCTTTTCATTAAACTAGACATACCCAGTTATGAGGGCTTATATAGACGATTCATTTTATAGATGGTTATAGATGATTCATTCAGTCCACTTCCAATTTCTTAAATTAGCTCCTGAAGTCCCAACGGCGAGCAACATGAGGGATAGAAATGATGATAACAGAAACGCATGTGTGAGATTTCAGACAGGAGATGTCCAACCTCTGGAACAATGCCTGGAAGCTTGCCTTACCAATGTCTCGTTTTCAAAATAAACACGAGTATTATCCTTCGGAGATTGCATGTTCATGCTTTTCAAGGCATGGACATGATTCCCAAAAGTACAACTGGGGCTTTTAGGAAGTTAAAAAAAAAAAAGCCGACTAGGCGATCGGGTGATATTTTGTTGTCGTTGTTCAGTTGCAAAAGTGGTGTTCGACTCTTCACGGTCCCACAGCTTCTGTTAAATATCCATCACGGAGAGAGAGAGAGAGAGAGAAATTTGTATCTACCGTATTTTTCAGAGTATAAGACGCACCGGAATATAAGACGCACCTTAGTTTTGGGGGAGGAAAATAGGGAAAAAATCTGCCTACCAGGTATTCATCTGGCTAGCGTCCTTAGTCTGTTCAGCTTCAGCATATTATTTTATCCCCTGGTTAGGGCTGAAAAAACCTTTTTCAGAGGGAGTAGGAATGAAAACAAGCTTGCAAAGACTTAGGGCTGGTAAAAACTACTTCGGAGGGAGTAGGAATTAAAAAAGGCTGCAAGCTGGGAAGATCGTTAGCACCTCGTTAGGGCTGAAAAGATCTTTTTCAGAGGAGTAGGAATGAAAACAACCCTGCAAAGTAGGAAGCAGGGAAGATTGTTAGCACCTCCTTAGGGCTGGGAAAAAAGCTTCGGAAAAGCTACATTCGGAGTATAAGACGCACCCAAATTTTCAGCCTCTTTAGGGAGGAAAAAGGTGCGTCTTATACTCTGAAAAATACAGTATATTTCGTAGTATAAATATTTATGAAATATTTCAGAATAGAAACACAGAACCAAATGTGAAGAGGGGGTGGGGCGGAGAGTCAATTTGTATCTCACCTCATTTAAATCCCAGCTTTCACATTTTATTCATGATTTTCCTGGAAGGAGATCGGGATAAATATAGATATATAGAGCTCTGGTCATTGCAGTCTTCACCCTTCTTGTTTCTAAGCTTTATGTTAATTTTTAAAAACGGTGGTCGACTAATAAGCGATCCCTGAGTTATCCTTAGTAATCAAGCACTTCAATTCCTATAACACTTCACAGGGAGAGAATCATTGATGGCCCGCTTAGAATTCTTCAGTGGCCCATTGGCCAGGTTAGCCAAGGTTCGATTCACATCCCAAATGCTAATTTACTTATAAATCCAATCCCAGTGTCTTTGTAAGAGCCGAGGTGGTGCAGCGGTTAGAGTGGGGTACTGCAGGTCACTTTAGCTGACTGTGATCCGCAGGTCAGCGGTTCAAATCTCAACGGCTCAAGGTTGACTCAGCCTTCCATCCTTCCGAGGTAGATAAAATGAGGACCCAGATTGTTGGGGGCAATATAAATATATACATCGCTTACTGGTGTAAACCGCTTAGAGAGTGCTTGCACTGTGAGGCGGTATATAAATCTCACAAAATAATAAATAAATAAATAAATAAATAAATAAATAAATAAATAAATAAATAAATAAATAAATAAATAAATAAATAAATAAATAGTACTCTGGAACTTCGTTATGTCACCTCCGTTCTTCTTACTGTCAATCATTCCATTTGTTTGAAGTCAGAGGATACCAATACAAACGGATGTTGTTGTTGGCACATTGTGGCCTGCGGATGGGCACGTTTGAAAGACCGGTGGGTAGCGCATAGCCCTTTGAATTTGTCCCCAAAATCAGGTCAGCGCCAACTGGTTTTACCGTTCACAATCTAGCCCAAACTTTCCGTTGCTAAGCAAGACAGCTGTTAAATGAGTTCTGCCCCATTTTACCCACCTTTTGTGCCACCGTTGGTTAATTGAATCGCTGCAGTCATTAAGTTAGTCACACGGTCGTTAAGTGAATCTGGCTTCCCCCGTTGGCTTTCCTCGTCGGAAGGTCGCAAAAGGGGATCACGTGACCCCGGGACACTGCGAACCTCCAAATAAACAAACAAACAAACAAACAAATAAATAAATAAATAAATAAATAAATAAATAAATAAATAAATAAATAAATAATAAAATAATAAAATAAAAATAAAATAAAATAATAAAATAAAATAAAATAATAAAATAAAATAATAAAATAAAATAATAAAATAAAATAAAATAAATAAAATAAAATAAATAATAAAATAAAATAAAATAATAAAATAAAATAAAATAATAAAATAAAATAATAAAATAAAATAAAATAATAAATAAAATAAAATAAAATAAAATAAATTAAAATAAAATAAAATAATAAAATAAAATAAAATAAAATAAATAATAAAATAAAATAAAATAATAAATAAAGATGAGACAGCTGCCAAGCATCTGAATTTTCACCACGCGATCCTGGGGATGCAGCTGCAACGGTTGTTAAGTGTGAAAAATGGTCGTCACTTTTTTCAGGGCCGTTGTAACTTCGAACGGTCGCTAAGTGAACGGTTGTAAGTCGAGAACTACCTGTATCTAGGTCCTGGGTTTCAGAGCACCCTTTTGAGTTAAAAAATGGGAAAGTCCCACTCCTGCTAACTAAGAGGTTTCTCTCTCACAATTGTTTCAGTGCAATTCGATATGATGCGTGCCTGCAATTTGATTGCCACCGTCGCCTTGACCGCCGGCCAGCTCCTCTTCGTGTTGGGATTGGTAGAACTGCCCATCATTTCCCAGGATACCCAATGGTGGGAAGAAGCCATCGCTGCTGTGTTCCAGCTTGCCAGTGAGTACCTTCCGTTGCAAAAGCTGAAAACTGCCTCACCTTTGGAGAAAGCCAGGGCTCCAATTTCCAATCAGGTGGAAGTGCATAGCACACATGGGTAGGAGTCCCTTCCATAACTACAACCGCGGTGGACATAGAAAGGATGCCCTTCCTCCTCCACTCAGAAATAAAAATAGAGGGAGGGGAGAACTTCAGTGGAATGATGGAGTTCCTCTAAAGCAGGGGTGGCCAAACTATGGTTCTTTGAGGACCTGTGGACTTCAACTCCCGGAATTCCTGAGCCAGCCATGCATGGCTAGCTCAGGAATTCTGGGCCATGCATGGCTAGCTCAGGAATTCTGGGAGTTGAAGTCCACAGGTCCTCAAAGAACCATAGTTTGGCCACCCCTGCTCTAAAGTATTGGTGGCCAAGAATTTTTTCCCCTTTTTTCAAGACAAATAAATGTGTTTCTAGGTTGCTGAATCATGATATGATTCTATTCTCTCTCTCTCTCTGTCTCTGTCTCTGTCTCTCTCTTTCCCTGACTGTCTCTCTATTTCTCTGTCTCTCCCTTTCTCTGTCTCTCTCTCTTTCTTTCTCTCTCTCTGTCTCTCTCTTTCTCTTTCTCTCTTTCTCCATCTCTCTCCCTTTCTTTCTCTCTCTCTCTCTCTGTCTCTGTCTCTCTTTCTTTGTCTCTCTGTCTCTCTCTTTCTCTGTCTCTGTCTCTGTCTCTCTCTTTCCCTGACTGTCTCTCTATTTCTCTGTCTCTCCCTTTCTCTGTCTCTCTCTCTTTCTTTCTCTCTCTCTGTCTCTCTCTTTCTTTCTCTCTTTCTCCATCTCTCTCCATTTCTTTCTCTCTCTCTCTCTCTGTCTCTGTCTCTCTTTCTTTGTCTCTCTGTCTCTCTCTTTCTCTGTCTCTCTCTTTCTGTATCTCTCTCTCTCTCTCTCTCTCTCTCTCTCTCTCTCTCTCTCTCTCTGTATCCCGCTCTTTCTTTATTTCTCTCTGTCTCTCTCTCTCTCCCCCCCCTCTTCCTCCCTCTCTCTCCCTGTCCTATTTATGACGGTTGCAATGTCCCGGGGTCGTGTGATCACGTTTTGAGACTGTCTGACAAGAAAAGGCAATGGGGGAGTCAGATTCATTTACCAACCGTGTTCCTAAGTTTAACAATGGCAGTGATTCACTTAACAACGGTGGCAAGAAAGATCGTCAAATGGGACCAAACCCACTTAACCAACTGTCTTGCTTAGTTAGCGAGGGAAATTTTGGGCTCGATTGTGGTCATACACTGAGGACTACCTGTACGGTAAAACCAGTTGGCACGGACCCGAACATTGGGTCAAATTCACAGAGCCATGAGCTACCCACAGGCCTGTTTTTTAAAAAAGAGATTGGACAACGATGGGGCTGGAATGGTATAGGATCTCCTGCTTGAGCAGGAGGTTGGACTAGAAGACCTCCAAAGCCCCTTCCAACTCTGTTATTCTGTAATACCAGAAATCCTGCCTCCATTGCCCCACTCCTTCCCATCGAAAGCAGGTCTGAGCTTCTCTTCCCAGTGCTCTGGCCGCCCGCTGTCCGAGCTCTGCTCCTCTGTGGGTTTTTTTTCGCCGAGAGGAAATGCATTTTGGCTGGGTTTAGATTTGTTGTTTCATTGACAAACAGTACAAGAGGGCGGCCGTGTGCCTTTCTTCTATCGGGGCTGCTAATTTTAGACCAGGGATTTTTTTTTCCTAGGCTACAGTCTGTTTTAAACACAGTCAGAGAGAGACAGAAAGGCGCCAGGATTTCCCGACACAGGAGAAGGAAATGCCTGCTGTTACCTGTTATGCAAGCTGAACCTTGAAATCCTCAGCACTGGGAGTGGAAAGGGGAGAGAGAGAGAGAGAGAGAGAGAGAGAGAGAGAGAGAGAGACAGAGACAGAGACAGAGACAGAGACAGAGACAGACAGAGACAGAGACAGAGACAGAGAGAGAGAGAGAGAGAGAGAGAGAGAGAGAGAGAGAGAGAGACAGAGACAGAGACAGAGACAGAGACAGAGACAGAGACAGAGAGACAGAGAGAGAGAGACTGAAGTTAGACTTTTTCATGCAATGCTATGAAGAGCAGCCATGGCGAGGTCTGAGGGGGATTGAGCTTGAGGTCTGGAAAGCAAAAGAACGAAGGGAAGGGAAGACAAATGTCTGTGGAGATTCTCAGTCATCCAAGTCATGGCTGTCCCAAAGGTGCCTTTTTTTTTTCAAGAGGCAACTGGACTTTCTGGTTTTTCTTTTGAAGACGTTTCGCTTCTCATCCAAGAAGCTTCCTCAGCTCTGACTGGATGGTGGGGGAATGGAAGGATTTATATTCCTTGCAGACAGCTGGTCATTTGCATTCTCTGCAAGGAGTATAAATCCTTCCCATTCCCCACCATCCAGTCAGAGCTGAGGAAGCTTCTTGGAGGAGAAGGAAAACATTTTCAAAAGGAGATGTCTATGGAGATTCTCAGTCATTCAGGCCATACTTTTTTTTTCTCAAGAAACGACTGGACTTACTTCTTTTTCTTTGAAGACGTTTCGCTTCTCATCCAAGAAGCTTCTTCAGCTCTGATTGGATGGTGGGGAATGGGAAGGATTTATACTCCTTGCAGACAGCTGGTCATTTGCATCCTTTTAGAGTCCTTGAGGCCACTTGGAGGTTTGTCTGTGTCCTCAGGGTCACCTGAGTAATGCAAATGACCAGCTGTCTGCAAGGTGTATAAATCTTTTCATTCCCCACCATCCAGTCAGAGCGGAAGAAACTTCTTGGATGAGAAGCGAAACGTCTTCAAAGAAAAACCAGAAAGTCCAGTTGCCTCTTTAAAAAAAAGCATCTTTGAGACTCATCGGAAAAGACGCTGATGTTGAGAAAGTTGGAAGGCAAAAGGAAGAAGAGGAAGGCAGAGGACGAGACGGTTAGATAGTGTCACTGATGCAATGAACATGAATTTGGGCAAATTCGGGGGGGACAACAGACGACAAGAGGGCCTGGTGTGCCATGGTCCATGGGTTCACGAAGAGTCGGACACGACTTAGCCACTGAACAACAACCTGCTGTAAAAAATACCAGATCCAAGCAAAGAAAGCTAAAGTCTCCAATATGTACAGCATGCCGATCTTCAAATTCAACTATTTTGCCAACTTTTCTCTCTATTCTGATGGGACTGGAATGCTGGAATGCTTGTTCAAAATCCACATCTGAGAAATGTTTATTGGACAGAACAAAGAAGATAAAACTCCAGTAATATATTCCATATGTTACTTGGGAGTGTGTGCATTTTAAAATCAGCCTTTTGTGTTCAGCTACAGAGTGAATATATTCACATATTAACTTGCACTTTATCTGAACGAAGGAACAACAAAATGATATCCCTTGGCCGTATCCGCATCTTACAGGGATAAAACTCTGTCAAGGACCTAGAAGTACTCATCTCAAACGATCTAAGCCCCAGAGCTCACTGTAACAGCATTGCCAAAAAGGCATTAAGTTAACCTAATCTTGCGAAGCTTCTTCTCTGGTAACATTGTACTGCAAACTAGGGCATACAAACCTTTGCCAGACCAATTCTTGAATACAGCTCATCTGCCTGGAATCCGCACTGCATATCAGACATTAATACAATCGAGCGAGTCCAGAGATATTTCACAAGAAGAGTCCTCCACTGCTCCGCTCACAATAGAATACCTATGCCACCAGGCTTGAAATTTTGGGCTTGGACAACCTAGAATACGCCGCCTACGGTCTGACCTAAGCGTAGTACACAAAATTGTCTGCTACAACGTCCTACCTGTCAGTGACTACATCAGCTTCAACCGCAATAATACACGGGCAAACACTAGATACAAACTCAAGGTAAACCGCTCCAAACTCGATTGCAGAAAATACGACTTCAGCAAAAGAGTGGTCAATGCCTGGAATGCTCTACCTGACTCCGTTGTTACATCCTCAAACCCCCATAACTAACAGTAGACATAACTGTCTACTGTTGACCTCACCCCATTCCTAAGAGGTCTGTAAGGGGCGTGTATAAGTGCACCAGCGTGCCTACCGTCCCTGTCCTACTGTCCCCATTTATTCATATCCATGTTCATGTCCATGTTTATACTTATACCTGTTATCTCACACATGTTTTAAATAAATAAATAAATAAATAAATAAATAAATAAATAAATAAATAAATAAATAAATAAATAAATAAATAAATAAATAAATAAATAAATAAATAAATAAATAAATCGCAAAGGGCAGGTTTTCACTAAGTAGCCAGGCTTTGAGTTAAGAGTGCGAATACAGCCCTGTCTACAACTTGGTAAAGCAGCCTTGTTTTCCAGAATCACAGCTTTGTGAGTCCAGAAAACAATAGATGCTGTGTTTGTATCTTTGCCCCTTCTGAAAGCAGCCCTTGGCAAATGAACCGCAGTGTTGCAAACTCCCATGAATCGGAACCACTGAATGGGAGCAATCCCGCACAAAGCCTTGGTAGAAACCAAAACTGCGTACCTATTGATGATTGACTTCATTTCAATTGTAGACACATTTCCAAACATCCAGATGTGCACCTAAGCACACATTCTCCCTTAGAAAAGAATATTTGTGGCTCAGGGTTAAACTGTGGGGTCCTTGGTGCGTTCTCAGCTTGGTGGTTTTCTTGCGGACGTTTCATTACCAAGAGTAATAGCAATAGAAATAGCATTAAGACTTATATACCGCTTCACGGGGCTTTACAGCACTCTCTGAGCGGTTTACAATGTCGGCCTATTGCCCCGCAACAATCTGGGTCCTCGTTTTATCGACCTCGGAGGGATGGAAGGCTGAGTCAACCTCGAGTTGGTCAGGATCGAACTCTTGGCTGTGGGAATGCAGAGTTAGCCTGCAATACTGCATTCTAAGCACTTGTGCCACCACGACTCATTACCCAAACTAGGTAATATCACTGGCATTGATGATGTTACCTACTTTGGTAATGAAATGTCTGCCAGAAAACCACAAGCTCAGAGAGCACCAAGGACCCCACAGTTGTCTTCCTCCTCCTTACCCACCCCCCTGCAAACTCCATTCCCTTCTAGCATTGATCATATTACTTAGTTTGGTAATGAAATGTCTGCAAAAAAACCACCAAATCCAATAGAGCACCAAGGACCCCGAATATTCTCTTATCTATATAACTATTCCAGTGGTTCTGAAAACTTTATTCTTTTATTCAAAAAGGAATACCGTATTTTTCGGAGTATAAGACGCACCGGAGTATAAGACGCACCCTGGTTTTTGGGGAGGAAAATAGGGGGGGGGGAAATCTGCCTACCAGGTATTCATCTGGCTAGCGTCCTTAGTCTGGTCAGCTTCAGCACATTATTTTATCCCCTGGTTAGGACTTAAAAAAACCTTCTTCAGAGAGAGTAACAATGAAAGAGCCTGCAAGCCAGTAAGAGCTGGGAAGATAGATAGCACCTGGTTAGGACTAGAAAAAAACTTATTCAGAGCAAGTAGAGCAATGAAAAAAACCCTGCAAAGACTTAGGGCTGGAAAAACATTCTTTGGAGAGAGTAACAATGAAAAAGCCTGCAAGGTAAGAGCTGGGAAGATCTGTTAGCACCTAGTTAGGGCTGAAAAAAAAAAGCTACATTCGGAGTATAAGACGCACCCGAATTTTCAGCCACTTTTAGGGAGGAAAAAGGTGCGTCTTATACTCCAAAAAATACGGTAATTCCAAAACTAACAACAGCAACAACAAATAGAGTTGTTGTCATAACAGCAAGCCTCTCAGATCAGGGAACAGCCAACAATATGACGTACACATATTAATTTGGCCCAGAGCTTTATTTTCATTCTAGCTTCATAGTTACTAACCCTTACAACTGGTCGCATCCCAAAAGGGAAGAAACGTTACCAAGAAGGCAGAATGTTTCAGCCAAACCTACCTCAAATACCCCAAACAAAACTCTTGACCTTGGCAAGCGAACCCACACCATCACACTGACATGATGGCTCCCAGCCCTGCCTCACTTTGACTTCAGCCACCTGGGTCTGTCCTCGAGAGAGGTGCATCCTCTCTGGAAACAAAACAAAACAAAACAGAACAGAACCCTAACAAGATACAACTTTAGGAAGCGGAGAGGAAGGAAAGAGGGAAGGAAGTACGATTGCCCTGGCAGTTCCAGGACTGGACGGACAGCCCGCACACCTTACAGGAAAGAGCTGTTTGCTTTGGAAAAAGATGGTGGTGAAATTGAAAACGGTTTTGTGCGGAGAGAGCTTTGAGCTAACATCCATAGGTTTGCTTCTGGAGGTTTCTCTTTTAGAGAGCGCCTATGGAGATTCTCATAGGGACGCGGAGGCTCAGTGGCTAAAACGCTGAGCTTGTCGATCAGAAAGGTTGGCAGTTCGGCGGTTCGAATCCCTAGTGCTGCGTAACGGAGTGAGCTCCCGTTACTTGTCCCAGCTTCTGCAAACCTAGCACGTAAAAAATGCAAGTAGAAAAATAGGGACCACCTTGATGGGAAGGTAACAGTGTTCCGTGCGCCTTTGGCGTTGAGTCATGCCGGCCACATGACCACGGAGATGTCTTTGGACAGCGCTGGCTCTTCGGCTTTGAAACGGAGATGAGCACCGTCCCTCGAGTCAGGAATGACTAGCACATATGTGCGAGGGGAACCTTTACCTTTACGGAGATTCTCAGTCATCCAGGTCATGGTTGTCCCAAAGGTGCTTTTTTCAAGAGGCACCTGGACTTTCTCTTTTTTCTTTGAAGACGTTTCGCTTCTCATCCAAGAAGCTTCTTCAGCTCTGACTGGATGGTGGGGAATGGAAGGATTTACACTCCTTGCAGAGAATGCAAATGATCAGCTGCCTGCAAGGCTTCGGTTTCCAGCGCTCCCGTGCGTGTGAAGATCAGCTGACCAGCACGCATGTGCGTGTCGTAACCCAGAAGAGCAACGGGCGACGGCTGGTGTGCCCGGAGAGATGGCTCTATGTGCCACTTCCGGCACGCGTGCCATAGGTTTGCCATCACGGGTGTAGGGTCTCCTGCTTGGGCGGGGGGAGGGGTTGGACTAGATGACCTACAAGGTCCCTTCCAACTCTGTTAATCGAGCTTCAGCACAAATCTTTTTGAACACCATTTAATAGCAATAGCACTTTACTTATATACCGCTTCATAGTGCTTTACAGCCCTCTCTAAGCGGTTTACAGAGTTCAGCATATTGCCCCCAACAATCTGGGTCCTCATTTTACCGACCTCAGAAGGATGAAAGGCTGAGTCAACCTTGAGCCTAGTGAGATTTGAACAGCTGAACTGCTGAACTAGCAGTCAGCCTGCAGTCGCAGCATTTAACCACTGCACCACTTCAGCTCAATGAAACTTAAGAAACTTGTTCAGTCTGCTTGCATTAACAAGAATATCCCAAGAGATGGCTATGCAAGATTTTGTTAACTTGAGCGGTACTGGAACATTGAGGTGAAATTTTCACACCATATGGCTCGCCCATCTCACACTTTTCTAGCCAATACTACAAGGACCCCTTCCAACTCTGTTAATCTGTTAAAAGAAAGTGAATTTAGCCATTTTCCGGATGTTACCCAGGAAACAGAAATGGTGTAGGGCCTCCTGCTTGGGCAGGGGGTTGGACTAGATGACCTACAAGGTCCCTTCCGACTCTAATTCTGTGTTCTTAAAGGATTCATGACAGACAGAAGCAACATCGAACAAGCTTTGATCCTGTTGGCAACATAGGGTCGCTTATCTTCGGCCACTGTCTTGTTTCACTCTTTGAAAAAAGGTTTGATTCCGAGGAAGCGGCAGGACAGAAAGAAAGATTAGAATTTGCACTTTAGCACTAGATCTGGCTCTCTGCCAGGACCATTCGAACAGGACGCCGGTTCTTCGGATCTCATGTAAAAACTCACACAAAGTAAGGTCTCTCTACTTCGCCTGTCCAATCACTGACAGTGTCCTTTCCAAATTTCTTCCTCAACTCCCGTTATCTGTTTCCTTCCTCAGCGGAAAAGCAACCCACTCCCAATACTGGCTTGTTTGGTCAGGGACAAGAAAACAAGTCCGGATAAACAATATATAGCAGACTAAAAAATAAACACCAACCCACCGTTTTTACTGAAAAATGAACGCGGTTTTTTAAAAAAGAGCCTGTGAATATTTTGCAAAAAAAACAAAAACTGTTTTAGCAGTTTTAGAAGTTAGGATATTTAAAAGCAATTCTGTAATTATATGTGTGTGTGTGTGTGTGTGTGTGTATGTGTATATATGTAACGTTTTTTGCTGATAAATGAAAATAAAGGGAGACTATTATAGATCTATTTTGAGCTATTTTGCTCTCGTCAGATAGCCATACCAGTAGTGGGAATTGAACCTGGGCAGTCTGCTTGAAAGTCAGAAGATTAACCTCTAGGCCACAAGGTTCTATATAATCCATGCTTGTGTGTGGGTACTAAAAAAACCCAGTTTGGTATTATTTATAAAAAGATGCTTTTTAAAGTAAAAATGGTATTTTTATTTTTTTAAAAATCTGCCTAATTAACCAGATTTAGTTGCAAGTTAATTAATCAAGCCAATTAAATTCTGCAATTTCTTATATCTATTACTTTTAGAGTCACTGCCAGTTGGGCAGTATGTAAATTTAAATAATAACAAAAGGATTGAAGAGAAAAAAAAACTGGAGAAAATCCCAAAATACGAAGACCTGCAAATAGAAGTAGAAGGACTGTGGCGAAAGAAAACAAAGATAGTAGCAATAGTAATTTGGGTGCAATCTCAAAACTTTTGGGGCGTCTCTTGAACACTATTGGCATTGACAAACACACCATCAGTCAATTGCAAAAGGCAGCTTTAGTTGGAACAGCTTAAATCCAGAGGCAATACTTTTAACCAGTGGTGGGATCCTGCTGGTTTAACAACCGGTTCGGTGATCGCGCTGCACATGTGTGCACAGTTTTATGAAAACTTACCTTCCGCATTACTGCTGGGGAGAAACACAGCTGAGGCGCGACAATCCGCTCTGCCGCGCGAATCAGCTGAGAAGATATAGGTCAGTAAAGTGCGCGGGCAGGCGGGCCCACCTGATCGTCGGAGTGAACCGGTTTGCTCCCAGTTGATTGTTGGAGTATCTGGTTTGCTCGAACCAGTCCGAACCGGCAGAATCCCACTCCTGCTTTTAACACCATCAAAGAACATCTGCCTATTCCCAATCTTTGCAAAGGACATGAATAGATGGACAAAAATGCCAAATCCAATTTAAACATCTGGCTGACTATGTGATGCACCATAACAAATATATATATATATATATATAAATATATATATGTGTGTGTGTGTGTGTGTGTGTGTGTGTGTGTGTGTGTGTGTGTGTGTGTGTGTGTGTGTGTGTGTGTGGTTTTTTGTCTTATTCTGTTGTATTCTGTCGTATTATCGGCCCAGGTTCAAATCCCAGTAAGGGTATGGCTATCTGACGAGAGCTAAATAGCTCGAAATAGATCTATAATAGTCTCCCTTTATTTTCATTTATCAGCAAAATGCTACACACACACACATATATATATGTATGAAATAGGAAAAAAAAGTTAAAATATAAACCTGCAGAACTACAGGAAATTAGGTTTAAAGGGTGCGATCCAGTTACTTGTATTGTAATGGGTCATTAAATAGAGGATGAGAAAAAATATATATCAAAAGACTGATTAAAAAAATAACCAATAGAGCTTTCAACGAAGTAGGAATAACACTGAAGGATAACTGGTCGCATTCGAACATCTGAAGAATTCCAAGTTTTGAAAATCAAAATGTACGATGAAAATGAAATGCGTAGATGTGTCTGTGCAAGTGTTTAAGGTTGTAGAGCAAGAGATGGAAGTTTGGCCTTCGTTAAAGTAGAGATGTGACATTTAAAGAAAAATGTCAGATTTTTAAAAATTAAGAGCCGAGGTGGCGCAGCGATTAGAGGCAGTATTGCAGGCCACATTAGCTGACACTGATCCGCAGGTCAGCGGTTCAAATCTCACCGGCTCAAGGTTGACTCAGCCTTCCATCCTTCCGAGGTTGTCAAAATGAGGACCCAGATTGTTGGGGGCAATATAAATATACATTGCTTACTGGTGTAAACCGCTTAGAGAGTGCTTGCACTGTGAGGCGGTATATAAATGTCACTAATAAATAAATAAATAAATAAATAAAAAGAAAGGCTCTGGTGTTGTTCATCAGGCCCACGGTTTCCAGAGCTCCTTCCTCCCAGCCCCATAAACATTCCTTATTTTGCTTTTTCTAAAACAAAAAATAAAAAAATTCTGGCAATGCAAGTCACAGTAACAGAGAGAACCTCCCACCCTGAAAATTCCCTTCCACATTATTCATTCACTAATGTGCGGAGCTGGAGTTCAAGCCAAAGGTTCTGTGAAGGGAAACAGCCTTGCTAACATCAGTAGTTTTTTTTTTTTTAAGGAAGTCTTAGGAGCTTTGCGGGATGAATAATGCACCCTTCACAATGATAGACCGGCAGCTGGAAGCCTCTCCGCTTAGACAGTTAGACCAGAGGTGGGTTCCTCCCGGTTTGGATCGGTTCGCCTGAACCGGTAGCAAACCACTGGTGATGTCACGATGACATCATGGAACCGGTTAGGTCAGTGCCGGTCCATCTTTTTTTTAAAAAAAAAATTTTTGATTTTTTTTTTGAATTTTTTTCTGGTTTTTTTTTCTTCTGCGCATGCGCAGAAGCCGAGTTTCCGGCACTGTGAATGCTTCGCCATCTTGTTTTCAGCTTTTTTCCGGGGTGTGTGTGTGTTGGATGGTGGGGAATGGAAGGATATCAAAAACAGACTGGGCAACCATTTGTCTGAAATGGTATAGGGCCGTAATGGCGATCCTATGGCACGCGTGCCAGAGGTGGCATGCAGAGTCCTCTCTGTGGGCATGCGCGCAGTCGCCAGCTGCTCTTCTGGTTTCCGGCGCGCGCATGCCCGCCGGCCAGCTGGTCTTTGCATGCGCCGGAAACCCCAAATCTTTGGGTTTCCGGCACTCGGGCGCACGCGAAGACCAGCTGGCCAGCGCATATGCATGCACCAGAAACCTGAAGACCAGGTGGCTGGTGCGCACATGCGCACCAGCCAGCTGCTCTTCAGGTTTCCAGCATTCCTATATTTATTGTTTGCATGTAGATTTCTTATTGTGAGACGCCCAGAGTCTCTGTGGAGTGGGCGGCATACAAGTACGAATAATAAATAAATAAATAATAAATAAATAAATAAATTCCAGCGCATGTGCCCACATTCCAGTTTGGGCACTTGGTGCCGAAAAGGTTCGCCATCACTGGTATAGTGCTTCCTGCTTGAGCCGAGGGTTAGACTAGAAGGCCTCAAGAGGTCCCTTCTGACTCTATTATCCTATGCTCTAGCCTAGCATGTGTATTTTTGACCGTACTAACGTTCCCAACAAGCATTTTTATTTTTGATCATTAGCGTTTTCCTTCCAGAAATATCCAACGATACAATCACGAAGCCATCCCATTGCAAAAGCTTGGAAATCAGTCCTGCATTATCTGGAGCAGCCCTGATGGCTTATCCTTATGACTAATAATTACACTTGAGCTGGCTGTGCTTTATCTTATTCTGTCTTGCGCCCAAGAATAGATGTTTATCGCAGGAGGTTTTGCGAGCCATGCCACGGATGCACGAAGGAGGGGACACACAGCCAAGTGGAGACAGCCAGTCCAATTCAGGACTGACCTGTCCTTGCCCGCAATCCTAACGGAAATGGTATCTGCAGATCTTGATGTCTGTTTACCGCCCTTTTGCTTATCCTAGCCTCCTTCTGCAAAAGGGGCCCTTTTGTCTGTGTGAATTCCCTTCTGTTGTGGTGGTGGTTAAGGAAGTGTTTATGAGACAAGGGGGAAACTGGATTTCTTCCTCCCCTCCATTATGCAAGGCCTATTTGCTTCTTTGTATATTGTTCTCCGTTAGGCTCATTAAACCTACACGTTACTTCCATCCAAAAGTTCATTAATTAAACCGAGGAGGAGGGTGGAGGAGACGGAGGCCTTGCAAGAGACCTGTCCAGAAACACCTCAGAAGCTGTTCACACCGGCCTGAGTGGAAAGTAGAGCAGCTCTGTGGTTCTTCACACAACATTGTGGGTCAGATGTTTCGGATTCTACTTCTGACCCCTTGATCGATTTCCTGCGCGGCTAGACAAATCTCCTCACCTCAGCTTCCTCAACAGTGAAACATGAATAACCGGATATTTAGGATACACACGAAGAAGGAAGCGGTTGGTGGGATAATACTTCATGTTCATAAAGGTCTTCAAGACCGGTGGGAGAAGGCCGCGTTAAGAAAAGCAAAACACTGCCGCACTTTTAAAACCGGACTCTTTCCTGCCATTTCGCAGGAGGAAATCCATCTCCAGATAAAGGAATTTCCCAGGGAAATTTTATGGATGTATTTTCCCATTCAAAGATATCCATGCTTCTGCGGATTCTTCCTTGGAAGCATCTGAGATTTAAATTTTTGGCCTCTCGGACTAAAAACGCAGGGGGTGCAAATCCTGGTGGTAGGCTGTTGTGTGGGAAACTTTCTTTGTGACTTAGTAATTTAACTAACTTCTGTGAGAAACCGTCTGTCACAATGACAGGGTTCAAATCATGTGCAGCATGCAATGCACATTCCCAGAGGAGCTAAGAAATCTTACAAAAAACAAAATACAGACATGTGCAGATATGAATTCAGATTTGCCCATTTTGCAGAAATCTGCCCATGTGTCGACAGAATTGCACCCACAAATTTTTTGCTAACTACAATTCTACAGATACATGAAGGGCATACTCTATTGTACCAGCTTCAAGAATGAGTGCATCTGATTTATGAAATCATGAAAGCACAATTAGTTCTATAGGAAATGTATTTCTTGTCCCAACCAATGAGGCTTGAGTACATGTGATGTGGGTCATGGGTATAGATAGCCACGTCCCCCACCTCCCCAAGTATTTCTGAATGAACACAACTTGCATTGTGTGTTCAACTATTGTGGACCACAGAGATGAGAGCGGAGAAGATGCAGTTGAAGTCTTCTCATTGAGTAATGCCTAGAGCATGGGTGCCCAACCTTTAGGCTTTCCTGGGCCACAACTGAGTGAAGAGGAATTGTAATGTATGTAATGTAATGAATGTAAAATATATAAGAGCGTTGGTGGCACTGAGGTTAGAATGCAGTATTGCAGGCTAACTCTGCCGACTACCAGCAGTTCGATCCTGACCAGCTCAAGGGTTCAATCCTTCCATCCTTCCGAGGTGGGTAAAATAAAGCACTATGAAGCGGTATATAAGTCTAAGTGCTATTGCTATATAATATACTAGTAGCTTCGCTACGAAACTGAACTCCTTAGCATGGAGTAGAATGTCTAAACTCCCAGCCCGCAGGCCGGATGAGTCACATGCTGGCCACGCCCACAGGCAGTTGGAACAGAGTTCTTTTCAGGTGGGGAGGGGAAGTAGAACGTCTAACTCCTTAGCATCAGAGCATGTTAATAATAATGTAAGAAATAACTAACGGTCTGATGGTCATTTCGAAAAACCCTTTCTTAGCGAGCACCTAGAAGCCAAGAGGAACATACGTGCCAAGTTTCAAGTTTGTAGGCTTTACGGTTCTGGAGATTTCGTGATGATGCATGAGTGGTATTTCGCTTTTATATAGATAGATAAATGTATATCACTTATACACTTCCTTTATTTTTAAATTTTTGTCATATCTTGTGGGGCCCCATTACTAGCTATTCAGGGCTGAGGACTGGACATGCCCGGCCTAGAGGTAACATCATTTAGAACGGAGTAATTTAAATAATCATTTTGATCTGCACTTCGGAAGAAAAGCAGCAAATTTTTGTGGTTAGCTTCTTGGGGAATCTTCGAAAGAATGAATGTCTATCCATTGCATGTCTGGGGCCTGTATGTCTTAATCCTGTCCCTCATGCCACAACGTTGTCCTTCCTGCAAAAGATTTGTCCCTCCTGGATTTTGACAAACGGGAACATTATTTAACGTGAAATTCCAATTTCGTCTTCTTTCAGGTTTTGTTCTGGTCATCGGCCTGGTGACTTTCTATCGTATTGGACCCTACACCAGCCTGTCCTGGTCTTGCTATCTGAACATTGGGGCATGTCTCTTAGCCACATTGGCTGCAGCCATCCTTATATGGAACATCCTTCACCGGCGGGAGGACTGCATGGCCCCCAGAGTCATTGTGATCAGCCGCACGCTGACCGCTCGCTTTCGGCGAGGGCTGGAGAATGACTACGTGGAATCCCCGTGCTGAGAAGACGGAGACGGAAAGAGGGAGATACAACCACACAGGCAGATTTAAAAAAAACCCAAAACCACCCACCAAAAACTGACTCCTTTCTTATACATAGGCGATGTAATTTAAAACCACAAATTTCACTCTTCGCTTAGAGAAGTCCGTCATTATGCGTAGTCCTCAACTTACGACCGAAACCGAGCCCCTAAATTTCTGTAGTTCAGGGAGAGGTTTGTTTAAGTGAGCTGTGCCCCCGTTTTACGACAGTTGTTTTAAGTTAGTAACTCGGTTACGAAGTGAATCTGGCTTCCGCGTCGACTTTGCTTGCCGCACAAGAGGGTTTCCCATGACCTTGGAACAAAGCAACGGTCATAAATACGAACCGGTTGCCGAGCCTCTGAATTTGGGTCACGTGATCATGGGGATGCTGCAAAGGTTGTAAGCGTGAAAAACGGCCCTAAGTCACCCCTTGTTCAGTGCCCTTGTCACTTTGAACGATCAAAAAAAGAACAGTTGTAAATTGAGGACTGGCTGTATTACTTAGATGGGCCATGTTCGTCTGTATCTGTCTGTCTGTCTGTATGTCTAACTTGCTACATTATACCATGCTTTTCCTGATCCCAATGTACAGCGTAAGATATTAACAGCTCAACCATCTTGATGGATTTTTAGCCAAAAAACAAAAAGAAGAAGAGTGTGTGGAGCTATACTCTGATGGGTTTTGTGAGAATCTGGCAACGGGAAAAGGCAACCTCTTCTTTCACGTTTAAGTTGTTTGCGTGCGAAAGTAACCAACAGATTCGAGGCCTCAGTTACAGAAAGGTTCCTTCGTTGGAACCAGCCGTAAGAGCAGTCCGAAAGAAGAAATGACAGCTGTTCTCTCTTTCCGTCCATTTGGTGCAATTGGGAAGGTTTTTTTTTTAAAAAAAATATTTAATTTAAAGAGAATTAATTAGGCAAACTAATTATTTAGCGCAGGGATCCCCAAACTTGGCAACTTTAAGACTTGTGGACTTCAACTCCCAGAATTCTGGGAGTTGAAGTCCACAAGTCTTAAAGTTGCCAAGTTTGAAGACCTCTGATTTAGCGTATGGCACATCGTACATGGAGTAGCGATATATACCCTGTTTCCCCCAAAATAAGACATCCCCTGATAATAAGCCCAATCGGGCTTTTGAGTGCATGGCAATAAGGCCAAGCGCTTATTTCACGGTTCAAAAAAATATCAGACCGGGTCTTATTTTCAGGGAAACACACACACACACACACACACACACACACACACACACACACACACACACACACACACAAGCAAAATTTGAGAGGCATCAAATCTGGCCAGAACAATTATTCTTGCTTTGATGCAAATGTTCCAAAATCAAAGCCAACCGGGGATAACTGTACTGTTTAGAAGGCTTGGCAGAAATGTCTTTTAACAGGGCATGAAATATTTAAGATTTCAGGCTTATTAGTCTTTAAAGCCAATTTTGTAGAAACATTTCCATGCCACTTAACTCTTGATAAAAGAGGTTCATTCTAAAGCTGCCATCCTTCACGATAGCTGCATTACCCACACCAAGAAGAATTGGCTTTATCTCTTTCCATCATCCTTAGCAATTATTTAAATCAAAAATCGATGGCTGGGCTTTTCTTCAGATTTGGTGCTAAATTGTAGCTTTTTTCTTTTTGGACTTGAGTGCTCCAGCCAAAAGAGACACAGGTAGTCCTTGATTTACGACCACAATTGAGCCCAACATGTATGTTAAGTGAGACATGTGTCAGGTGGAGTTTTGCCACATTTTATGACCCTTCTTGCCCTACTTGTTAAGTGAATCACTGCAGTTGAAAAGTGAGTAACCCGGTTGGTAAGTGAATCTGGCTTTCCCCCGTTGACTTTGCTGGTCAGGTGGTCGCAAAAGGGGATCGCGTGACCTTGGGACACAACCACCGTCATAAGTAGGAGCCAGTTGCCCAAGCATCTGAATTTTGATCACATGATCATGGGGATGCTGCAAAGGTCGTAAGTGTGAACAATGGTCATAAATCACATTTTTCAGTGCCTTTAGTGCAAGTGTTTCTCAACCTTGGCAGTTTGAAGATGTGTGGACTTCAACTCCCAGAATTCCCCAGCCAGCAACGCTGGCTGGGGAATTCTGGGAGTTGAAGTCCACACATCTTCAAACTGCCAAGGTTGAGAAACACTGCTTTAGTGACTGTTTGAACGGTCACTAAACAAACTGTTGTAAGTCAAGGACTACCTTGTGCTGAAATCTAAAATCAAACCAGTGCAGCTTCAGAAAATGCTTCAATGAGGTTAGAAGAGCAGCTTACTAAATTTATTCCTTATTGATCGAATGGGGGGGGGGGAGAAAATCCATCAGAAATGGTTGTCAGAAAGATCCCTGATACACACAAATATATTTGGGCTTTGATAGAACATTTAGCAAAATATTTAACCAGTGAAGAATGATACTATAGAGGTAACGACGGAGGGAAAAAAACGGATTGGATGATGAGGCTGTTGACCTAAATATTTAATGTCTCTTTCTTAGAGACTTTTGTAATATAACCGCTTCAAAACTTTGCTTTAGCTTTCCGCTTTCCATCCTTTTTTTCTTCTTCAGAAAGGGAATATTGAAGCTTCACAGTATGACTTAATAAGACACCAAATAAAAGACATAAAACAGGTGTATCACTCAGCACCTAAGCCTTAATAAACAACCTGACCTAAACGAAACAAACGGGAAAGTTTAAATTTTATATGACGCTGACAGTTCTTGAGGAATTATCTCTATTCTGGATGTAACAACTGATTTCTTTAAAACAATTGTGGGTAGCATTTTTCCTCCTTAGGTTACCCAACTGTTTAGAGGACCAAAAACCTGCTATTAGAGAAAAAGTAATATAAGAATATTGTGCAACATTTACAAAGTATTTTTGGCATCTTTAGTACTATGTGTTGTAGAATATACCTAGACAATAGATGTGGACAATTATGATTGAAATAAGTAAAAAGACTACCAATATAATCCTGTGGGCACCTTAATGTTGTTATAAATTCCTTTAGCTACAGTATATTCTACCTCCCAGTAAGTTCTGTCCTATAAAACATGCAAATTGGGATGAGAAAATTCACACGGTAGTACACTTATGTTCCAGAGTTTACATCCCACTTCAAAGCAAGCTTTGAGTCTTTTTTTTTAGATTTAGAAAGCTGTCTTGCTGGGATTAAACAGACTGATTCTTTAATCAAAAATTGGATTTCATTTCAACTTACCTGCCTGCCTTCTAGGAAAATTCTATAGCTGCTGAACATAAAATGTGCTCTGATTAACTGCCATTTACCAAAAGATTTTAAATACTAGAATATTTAAGATGTATTATTTCTGCTAGTATTGCAATAACCGTCAATTATAATGTGAAATTAAAAACAAACCTCCGATTCCACTGTAAGAGTTGAATTCGCTGTTTGTTTTAGACATAGAAATAAAGTTGAAATGGTAGATTTGCCTTTAAAGGAATAAAAGGAAAGAGCGAAGGAGATTTTATATTTATATATTTTGGGGGCTGCCACAGAAAGACCTGTCTAGTCCCTACTGCAGGAAACTCATTGGGGGGGGGGGGGAGGGAAGTTAATAGCTACCTTAGAAATTAGTTACATGGCTTTTCAGTGTAAATGAAAATTAGTACATAAGGACATGAATTTCAACCTATAAGAAGCTTGATGATCAATCAATAGCTTGGATCAACCTATTCTCCAAAGCACCTGAAGGCAGGACAAGAAGCAATGGATGGAAACTAATTTAAGGAGAGAAGCAATCTAGAACTAAGGCGGAATTTCCTGACAATGAGAACAATTAACCAGTGGAACGGCTTGCCTCCAGAAGTTGTGGGTGCTCTCTCACTGGAGGTTTTTAAGAAGAGACTGGACAGCCATTTTTCCAGAATGGTATAGAGTTTCCTGCTTCAGCAGGGGGTTGGACTAGAAGACCTCCAAGGTCCCTCCCAACTCTATTATTCTGTCCCAGTTTGTAATTTTAAAAATTCTGATATCTTTGGCTGAATATTATTGGACAACCTAGCTGTTCATATAATAAATATCCCAACAATTAGCTTTCATTAGTCAAATCTTTTAACAGATTAACAGAGTTGGAAGGGACCTTGTAGGTCATCTAGTCAACCCCCCTGGCCAAGCAGGAGACCCTACTACACCATTTCTGACAGATGGCAGTCCGGTCTCTTCTTGAAAGCCTCCAGGGATAAATCTCCTGCATCAGGTCTATTTGCAATCTTAGGGTAACTTTGTTATGGGCGGAGAATAACAGAAATGTACAAATCCTATTATCTAGGCAAAGAGGACCAAAACATTCTTTGGATCTGCAAAACATATTCCGAAGCAGCTCAGGCAAACATCTCCTTGTTTCACTGGTATATAGAAAAGAAGGGAGGGAAAGCACAAATGGACTTGCCAAATTCTATTATTATATCATCTCTCAGTATAGATAGATTTCCTGTGGAGTTGATTGTCTTGTCTAGTTTACCGAATGGAACTAAAACAATGCGATAAAATTTGGGTTTCAAAATAAGCAAAACACGAAAAGAGCACAGAAACAATGACACAAAAGGCAAAATAAAGGCAGCTTTCATAGCAATGCCAGTAACACCACCATTCTAAGATCAAATTAACACCACCAAATCTGAGGTCAATTGATCTCTCCTCTCCAGTAATCAAGGGATCACACCAGAGAAAAAGAGAAAGAAGGCAAAACCCAAAAGCATGCTACCTTTTGATGAGTTTGATAGACTTGAAGGCCTCATCCATGTCTCCAATGGTTAGGTAGAAACTGAAGTTAAGCATCGCTTCGCAGGTCATCTTGTCACATTCTTCCAGCCCAATGAAATCTCTCATTGGTCTTCTAGCCACCATCTGATGGAGCGGGACGCCGCCAGGTTCTACCTCGTCCTTTTTCTCAGCTTCTGGCTGAAAAGAAAGTAGTAATTACACATTGCAAGCAAAATATTTGTGGTGTGTGTGTGTGAGTGAGAGAGAGAGAGAGAGAGAGAGAGACAGAGACAGAGAGAGACAGAGACAGACAGTCAGACAGACAGAGACAGACAGAGAGAGGAAGAGAGAGAGAGACAGTCAGAGAGAGAGACAGTGAGACAGAGAGAGAGAGAGAGAGAGAGAGAGAGAGAGAGAGAGAGAGAGAGAGAGAGAGAGAGAGAGAGAGAATGAATATGTTGGAAGGAAGGAATGGAGGGAAGGAGGGAGGGAGGAAGTAAGATATGAAGAACGGTTGCAGGAACTGGGTATGGGGGAAACCCATTTTCAAAAGCACCAGAAGGCAGGACAAGAAGCAATGGATGGAAACTAATTGAGGAGAACCAACCTGGAACTAAGGAGAAATTTCCTGACAGTGAGAACAATTAATCAGTGGAATGGCTTTGCCCTTAGAAGTTGTGGATGCTCCATTACTGGAGGCTTTGGAAAAAAGACTGGACAGCCATTTGTCTGAAATGGTTTAGAGTCTCCTGCTTGAGCAGGGGGCTAATAGAAGATCTCCAAAGACTCTTTCCAACTCTGTTATTCTGTTATATGTGATAGCAACAACCTGTTCTAGATCAATAAGAGCCGAGATGGTGCAGTGGTTAAATGCAGCACTGCAGGCTACTGTTAGTTCAGCAGTTCAGCAGTTCAAATCTCACCGGCTCAAGGTTGACTCAGCCTTCCATCCTCCTGAGGTCGGTAAAATGAGGACCCAGATTGTTGGGGGCAATATGCTGAACTCTGTAAACCGCTTAGAGAGGGCTGGAAAGCACTATGAAGCAGTATATAAGTCTAAGTGCTATTGCTATTGCTATTGCTAATAAATAATATTGATCACTCATCACTGATATTTCAAAAGAAGCAGCAACTTGACATTCAAACCATTTTCACAATATAATTTCCCTCCACCACCAAAATATTGTATTTATCAGCAAGGAAGGCTAAGTTTTTCTTCCAAATAATTTACTTTTCAAATGGAAGATTTTTTCTTCTTCAGGTCATTGAGCATAGAGTAGCAGAAACCAACCTTTTCCTGCCTAACTTTTTGGGACAGGAGTTGTCTTCCTTTCAATAAAGCAACTTCTTGTGTCTTAATGTCTAACTAACCACTGAACATTTTGAACAAGTTATTTATGACTTGAAGACACATCGTGCTGTTCTAAGTGCTTAAACAGAAGGGTGGGGATTGGGTGGGGGCCTCGCCTAGAATAATGCCCCAGACAGCATGATACTTGGAAGAAAGAGCAGGCTCCAGTCAATTGAATAAACGATTAAGTCATCCATAGTATTATTTTATTATGTGATAAGGATGAGCTAATTGTACTCAGAAGGGCAGTGCGGTAAGATAACATGTGGGGCTATGGCTTAATCAATTTATAATCATCATGAAGACTAAAGGAAGCAAATTAAATATCAACAGCATCATTGCATTCTTGTGGCGTGTGTGTGTGTGTGTGTGTGTGTGTGTGTGTGTGTGTGTGTGAGAGAGAGAGAGAGAGAGAGAGAGAGAGAGAGAGAGAGAGAGAGAGAGAGAATCCGTGTGGACTCGTGGCAACTACCTGGACATATCCCTGCAAGATTTCAAATTGGCTCTCACTGATACTTGTTACTGGCTGTGATAACTTCCGTGTGAACATCTCAGATCCTTGATGGTGACAGACCAGTAGTGGGTTGTAAATCCCGTCACTACCGGTTTGCTCGTGCGTGCATGCTCGTTCGTGCGACGCTTCTGTGCATGCGCAGAAGTGTCCTGGGTGGGTGGGCGGAGCCTCCCGCCACCGCTACTGGTTTGCCAAACCGGGCCGAACCGGGCCGAACCGGGAGCAACCCACCGCTGTGACAGACACTAAGGACTCAATGCACAACAGCAACATGGGTACATGTTCACACACTACCGATGTGAGAACTGGAATCAGCCCTTTGTTTCCAAGATATGCTAACCTGGAAGGCATTTCCCTAAAACCCTGCATTGTCACTACAGTTTCACTAAAAATGAAATGAAGACTTGGGGGAACGTTTTCCCCAGACGATGACACAAGTTTTATTTTTTTAGAAAAATAACAAAGGACATAGACATCGAAGTGGAAAAACCTGGCATAACAAAACTAACAAATAAAGAGAAAAATCGCATTACAAATGACTTACATAAGGTTTATAGACAGAGTCTCTCCAAAACAACAACTATTGGTTAGCAGAAATAAAAAAAGAAAGAAACAGAATGAGAGGAACAGCAAAAAATATACGTTAAAAATGTATATTAAAAAAAAAGAAACAGCAACAGAAGACAGAGTGAAATTCACAAAGCAAACTCTGTTTTTACAATGGGGCAAACCAGAATTTCACTGATCATTTTTGTTGCTGTTGTTTAAAGGACCTCACTTACCATAGTCCCACCCTTGCTTGCTTTAGCTCACAGGATACCCTATAAATTACCCCTGAAAGAATGCAACCCCAGTCAAAAAAAGGGCTACTCATCCTTAAATTATGGCCTGGGAAGTGATTTTTTTTTACAGCATTGTCCTTTTTGAAAATGTGTCATGGGCCTCTTGCCAGGCGTCAAGAAACAGGACCATATGTTAAGATCCAGTTAAACTGATTTATTGCTCAAGTCTAGACATAAGAATCTAGTCAACTAACAGGCAGTACTAAATTGGTGTTAGTTAAGAGTCAATGGAATTCAAGAGGGGTTGGCCTTGGAACGTTTGTGGAAATGTAATGATTCTAGGCTGAGTTCCCTCTTGACTCTGCCCCCAGTCTCTACCTCTTCTTCTCCTACACCTCTATCTTTAAACGGTGCGCATTTATAATATGACTTAGGAAGCATTTGTGCCTGAATTCATGTGTTGTCTTCCCATCCCACTCATGTGGCTTTTTAGTATTACTACGTCTGCAAACAGTAATGGCAACTTTTCTTCTCGCTGTTTCCCTTTTGTACCTTAAAGCACCTGAAGTGATGATGATGATGATGATAATTCAGTTTCTCTTCCTCCGTGAAGGACAGTGACAACAACAACAACAACAACAACAACAATCCCCTAGGACAGTGATGGCGAACCTTTTTCCCCTCGGGTGCCGAAAGTGCATGCGCGCGTGCTATCGCGCATGTGCGAGTGCCCACACCCATAATTCAATGCCTGGGGAGGGCGAAAACGGCCTCCCCCGCTCCCCTGGAGGGCCTCTGAAGGCCGGAAATGGCCCGTTTCCCAACTTCTGGTGGGCCTGGTAGGCCCATTTTTCATCCTCCCCAGGCTCCAGAGGCTTCCCTGGAGCCTGGGGAGGGCAAAAACACCCTTCCCAGTCCCCCCCGAGGCCCTCCGGATGCTGAAAACGCCCTCCCAGAGCCTCCCTGCGAGCCAAAAATCAGCTGGCTGGCGTGCACATGCACGCTGGAGCTGAGCTAGGCAATGGCTCGTGTGCCGGCAGATATGGCTCCGCGTGCCACCTGTTGCCACCTGCAACTCTGGCAGCTCACCTTTTTGGCAAAGTAATAGTGTGGCACCTCCATGCCCAGAAGAGACTGGTAAGTTGATGGCAACAGAAAACTGTCTTGGAGCAGAAGGCCATGTTCTTCGGTACTGAAGAAAGATACTACCAGCACATCAACCTGGAAGGGGAAATGGAGCATGATTTGGGCTTCACGGTGCAATATCCTTTGGTAGGTTTGTTTTTATTTTCCCTTTTCCCTTGGCAGGGGTTACAGTCAAGAAACTGAAGGCACCCCTGGTGCAGATGGCCGAGGTAAGAGCTTCCTCTCCTTTGGTAGGCCATAATGTGCCATGTTCTACAATGCAAAACTGGGCATCTCTGCCATTTAGGAATCGCACGCTTTGCAATTCAACGGAGAAACCCTTAGGAAAAATTAAATCTGAATTTCATCCACAGCTAGTCCTCGACTCCCAACCATTTGTTTAGCAACCGTTCAACGTTACAACGGAAGCATTCACAGGCAGATGCTGTCACCTAAAGATGAGGGAATGGCATTCCATTCCAGCACAGAGGGATTATTCCTTTGGCAGAGCCTGAAAATGCATTTAAGTCAAAAAGTCAAAGCCAAAGCCTTTATTGTCATTGTACATCATGTATACAACGAAATTGGTTTCGCCTCCACTGGTGCAGTTCATACAAGACAATGTGAATAATATAAAGGATAATCCTTATACAAGTAGTTAGGGGGGAAAACTAGTCATACGTTTCCATATGTACAACATATTCTGTGCAACATGTATATTACTCAGGTGTATGATCTTATATTATTTATTTATTTATTATGAGCCAAGGTGGCGCAGCGGTTAGAGGGCAGTACTGCAGGCCACTTTAGCTGACTGTGATCTGCAGGTCAGCGGTTCAAATCTCACCGGCTCAAGGTTGACTCAGCCTTCCATCCTTCCGAGGTAGGTAAAATGAGGACCCAGATGGTTGGGGGCAATGTAAATATACATTGCTTACTGGTGTAAACCGCTTAGAGAGTGTTTGCACTGTGAGGCAGTATATAAATCTCACAAATAAATAAATAAATAAATAAATAAATAAATAAATAAATAAATAAATAAATAAATAAATAAATAAATAAATAAATAAATAAATAAATAAATAAATAAATAAATAAATAAATAAATAAATTTATTTATTAGTGAGACTTACTGTATATACCACCTCAAAGTGCAAGCACTTTCTAAGCGGTTTACACCAGTAAGCAATGTATATTTAGATTGCCCCCCAACAATCTGGGTCCTCATTTTACCTACCTTGGAAGGATGGAAGGCTGTATATATAATGGTATATACATATTACATACTACACTGGCACCAGTGAAATTCGTCATATTAATCTGTCTGTGGTGCTGTATTGTGTTTAGGAGTCTGACAGCCCACGGGTTAATTTGGCAAGAGGAAAGATTGAACACAACCGTCCTCGCTGAGCGACTGAGTGAAAAAGCTGTCAAGGATAGTGACAAGGGCAGGACCTGAACAGCTTTTGACAGACTCAGTCCAATCAGAGAGCAGACGGATTTAACCCATTCCTGGATGCTATATCCACCTTCAGGGAGAAGCTGTTTTTAAACCTGTTTGTCCGGCTGGCTATACTTTTGTGTCTTCTGCCTGATGGTAAGAGTGAAAAGAGACACTGGCCAGGGTGTGAATCATCCCTAAGTATCTTCCTTATTCTGCTGAAACAGCGAGACCTGGCAATGTCATCTAGTGGTTTTAGGGAGCAACCAATGGTTTCTTGTGCTGAATTAATCACTCTCTGTAGTGCCTTCCTGTCTGCAGCTGTTAAACCAGTGTACCATGCTGTTATACAGTATGTGAGGACACTTTCTATCGTGAGCCGATAGAATGAAGTCATCAGCCGTTGTTCCACCTAATCTTTCCGCAGGACTCTAAGGAAATGAAGTCTCTGTTGAGCCTTACTAACCACCCGGGACGTGTTGTTTTTCCAGGTGAGGTCTTGACTAATGAGCACTCCCAAAATTTTAAAAGAGGAAGCACTCTACACACGCCCCCCCCCCGATATACAAGTGGGGCAGGTTCCTCTCTTTGCTTCCGTTATTTAAGAATAACAGGAGGAATTCAGGCCAATGTATAATATGTGACAGATAAAAAGTTCCTATACTTATACTCCCCACAATCTAATTGTAAAGGATTGCTGCTACAAGATTTTGTGGACATTAGCTCCCCCCCCCCTCCCATGAAGAATGACCTGAACGATCTTGAATATCGTTCATTCTACAATAACGGATTGAAGACTCTTGCCGAAGAACAGCCGAGTGCAATGTCCAAATACCAGCTCAACAATCAAAATCTCAAAGGAAGATAAAAGACGAACGTACCGAATTTTCTGATGATTCCTGCTTCTTATCCAATGATTGTTGATTAGGGTCCAGAACTGCTTCACATACGAACAGCCTTGGTTCGTTCTGATCCCAGAAGTGACTAGTAGGGATTCGGTTACACAGTACCGGATATTCAGAGGTGTTTCTCCTAGGCAGACAAACACAATCAGGATGGGTACATCTAACTAGTAACCTTTAGCAAAAAAACATATACATATATCTAAGCCTACAAATGCAGGTAGTCCTTGACTTACAACGGTTCATTTAGTGACTGTTCGAAAGTACAATGGCCCTGGAAAAAGTGACTTATGACCATTTTTCATACTTATGACTGTTGTAGCATACCCCAGGTTCATGCGATCAAAATTCAGATGCCTGGCCATGCACTCTGGGACACTGCAACTGTCATAAATATTAACAGAATAACAGAGTCGGAAGGGACCTTGGAGGTCTTCTAGTCCAACCCCCTGCTCAGGCAGGAAAACCCTATATACCATTTTGATGTAAGGTTTGTTAAGGTGAGAATAAATATCTCATAGAGACGATTTGGATCTTTGCTTGGAATTCAGACAGTTAGAAATAAAGCCGAGATTAAAGGTCTAATAGAAAATATTTATTTCGGTACAAAAACAATAAATCCTGAATAATTACATTTTGCTAAGAAAATGCGACCGTCCCGGTCAAGAGCCAAGTCAAAGAGAATAATGGTGGTTTAGGAATGCACACATGCGTACAACTCATATCATGTGTTCTGCTTGTGTTGGAATGTACCATAATATTAGGATAGGGGTGCATCACCCTGCATAGACATACAACTGACAATATTCACTGTGTGACAAGGTTTCCTGCCTAAGCAGGGGGTTGGACTAGAAGACCTCCAAGGTCCCTTCCAACTCTGTTATTCTGTTATTCTATTAATTACATATTTTTTTAAAATATTTTTATTATACATTTTCCTTTATTATACAACACATTTCCAGTTTTGCAACGACAGTGTACTTGTATGGAGGCATACAAGGGCTCTGTCTGCGGTAAACCAGAGGGAGTAATGTAAGGTGGAGCTTTCCATGGTCCTGCAATGACCAGTTGGCCTCCTGCTGCCTTGCCCCATTGTGTGCACTTTGGCTTGCAAAGATCAGAACAATTGTGCAAATGTTTCAAAGCCAATAACGTCGAATTAAACAAGGGAACCATCCCCCAAATTCATCTTCCACTAGAAGAGAAAATAAAGAGATTCTCCTCTCCACCCTCCCAAAAAAAGAACAGGCCAATAAAAGGAGACTCCTTCTGAGATCACAAAGGAATAATAACAAAACAACCCATGTGACATAAAGGTTCCTGTGGGTTTGTGTCTGGCACGCACCCACAACACAACAGGAAAGTATTCTACTAGGCACATTGTTAAGGAGTTATTGTGCTGTTAAGCACATACACAGCGAAATGTGTTGTAGTAATGGTGTTGCAGTTTGATATGAATGCTATTCAGTCAATAAACAGAATATCTTTAGTATGTACAAAATAGTTTTACTTGAATAGTAGCAAAGTTAAATAGGAAGACCAAGTCATACACAGTTATTCAGTCAATGCGAAGTTTCTTCTTCTTGCCTATCTTTGTTTTAACTCACAAACAAATATTACAGCTATTCTATACTATCACAGATAGTTACTCTTTTCTTCACAGCAATTTCACACAGCCATAAAGTAATCTACTCATCAGTAAAGCAGCACAGAGAGTCTTCAATCCGGAACACACCGTCAAACACAACCACCAACCATCAACCATCAACCATAAACCATCAACCACATTGAGCATGCTCTCTTGCTTGCTTATATAGTAATCATCCACAATGCATTTAAAGCAATATACACATAACAATGATTTGTGGCTTAATCATATATTAACACACCCAATCGTTTGAACAGGGTTCTAGCACACATATTCCATTAAAAAAAAAACTATTCCAAGATGTTCATGCTTTCTTTGAGCGTGAGGATAAACCTTTTAATTTCACAGTGACCCCTGCTGGATCTTTCATTTTTCATTGAGAAATTACATATTTATTTATTTATTTTAAAAATGGGTGCTTGGAACAGTTTGCAAAGCCATTTTAAGGATGCAGTCATTCGCTAAATGAATAAGCAAGTAAGAAAAAAACACGAATGGTTGCAGAGTAAGTTTAATGCTTGTGTGAATTACTCTAAATTAATGCAGATATGAGATAAAATGAAAGCTGATTTACTCATCCTACACGACAGCCGCATATCTATCCCGCTGAGACACAAAAGTTACTTTTAGGTTAAGCCCATGTTTCTCAACCTTGGCCATTTTAAAAGGTGTGGACTTCAACTCCCAGAATTCCCCAGCATGCTGGAAGAAAAAAAAATGTAACTGCTAGAAATCAGTTCTTCCGTTTGTGGCAATTCGGCCTCCCATTTTATTACAGTAAATCTGCATAGCTAATTATAATAACCGAGAAGTTGCAGGTGTAGAATCTGGCACCATACAGGTAGTCCTTGAGTTACGATCAGAATTGAGCCCAAATTTTTTGTTGCTAAACGACACAGTTCTTAAGTGAGTTTGAGCATATTTTCATACCTTTCTTGCCACGGTTGTTAAGTGAATCACTGCAGTCATTAAATTACTAACGTGGTTATTAAGTGAATCTGGCTTCTCCCATTGACTTTGCTTGTCTGAAGGTCGCAAAAGGGGATCATGTGAACCCAAGGACACTGCAACCGTCATAAAATATGGGTCAGCTGCCAAGCCTCTGAACTTTGATCATGTGACCATGGGGATGCTGCAATGGTCGTAAGTGTGGGAAATGGTCATAAGTCACTTTTTTCAGTGCCGTTGTAACTTCGGTCACTAAGCAGACAATTGTATGTCGAGGACTACCTATATTAGATTCTGCAGTATAAAAGAAATATGCCGAATGCATGTGTCAAATATATGCCAGTTGCAAAACCAAGCATCTCTTGGCTTGTGTTCAAATCCAGCCAAAATCAAACAGAACTTTGTAAGATTTAGATATGCAAGAATGTAAAGATTTGAAAAGAATGAGACATTAAAAAAAAACCTCATCTGTATATTCCACAATACCTAACTCAAAAAGAAACGAAACCTTACCCTTCAGTCTCCTGTCCAACGGAGAGCATTTCCTTAGCATCTCTTTGTCGACCTGACTCAAAATCAAAGAGGGTGACCGTGTCCATTTCAATGTCGTAGAAACAAATCCTAGGGTCGAAACTGCCATCAGCCTGTAACAATTAAAAAAAGAGAGATGATTGACTCACTATAGGAACGATAGCCAAGAAAACCAGAAAGCACTAAATAGAGAAAATCGGTCACATTCCCAGATACTTTCCACAATATTATAAATGTGGAGCCAGTCATTTCTTTTTTTATTATCTTATTCAAAAAGTTTTATAAGTACAAAGTACAAACATTTTTCATTTTTCTCCCCCCCTTCCCCCCTAACCCCAACCCACTCCCTTCCCTCCCCCCCCCCCCACCCCGGACTTCCCAGAGAAAGTACAGGGCATAATATTCAATAAAATAAATTTAAATTGAGTTAAAACAAATTCTTAATTTCCACATTTTTTGAAATCTTTAACTCCGAATTTTTCAAAACTGTTCAAAACGTAATCAGAAGAAGGATAAAAATAATAAAAAATAAAGAAAATAAGAAATTAAAGAGAAAGACAAACAAATAAAAAAACATCATACAACATCTCATACTATAATTTACATCTCTAAACCTCTATCTTTTATATAATCTATGTATAAACTAATAATTATAAAAAAGAAAAAAAGAGAAAGAGAAAGAGAAAATAAAAATAAAAGAGAAGCAAAGGTAAACCTTTCCTCCCGCTTTCAATCAGTTACAACGCACAACATTTCTTCAAAACAAAATAAAACTTAAGTGAATATTACATAAACAATAACTAAACATTAAGTATTTATACCTAATCAAAATACCTAAATGTTTAAAACATTCTGTCAAATTGATCATTCCCATATTTTAAAAACTAACCCCTTATACCTCAAAAACCTTAAACTTGATCATAAAATCAAACACAATATTAATAACATAATATTACAATATGTCGAGGTGTTAACTTCAAAATATAATATATATATATTAATAATGATTAAAAAAAACCGTGGAGCCAGTCATTTCTTGAATTACAGCAACTCATGAATGTCCTAAAGGAAAAACCCCTCTCAAAAGACTCCAATTAGGTTCCCCCAAATCTTTAAAAATCTGTCCAGATTTTTTGTTTAATGGGAAAAGTCAAATCTGCTTAAACCTAGCTTGCCCTAGTGGTTTGATGTTGCAGACTAATTGAAAGGGACCTTGGAGGTCATCTAGGTCAATCCTCTGCTGAGGCAGGAGACCCTATACCAGTGGTTCCCAACGTGGGGCCCACGCCCCACAGGGAGGCAATTTGATTTTTAATGGGGGCAATTGGAACCTTGTTTAAACCAAGTTAATGGCCTTTTAGGCTTCCTCCGCGTGAGTACTTTACTCATTTCTAGATGTTGGCAGATCTGTTTTTTGATTATCTTTTCCAGTATCTTCCCGGGTATTGATGTTAGGCTGATTGGTCTGTAGTTTCCTGGGTCTCTTTTTTTTCCTCCTTTTTTGAAGATGGGAACCACATCAGCTCTTTTCCAGTCCTCTGGTAGTTCCCCAGTGCTTCAGGATTTTTGAAAGATATGCTACAGTGGTTCTAAGATGACATCTGCCAACTCTTTTAGAACTTTGGGATGTAATCCAGGTGTCAAGGTTCCAAATTGTAGTCGAGCAGAAATCAGAGTCCAAGGCAAAGAGTTCACCAAAGTTCCAATTTAATACAAGACACCATGTTGGCAACGCATGGGGAAACCCAAATCTACTTTACTCCCAAGTTCCCACTCGATAGGAAGCGAGCACTCCTTTTCCCCCCACCCCCATCGGGGTCACGTTGCCCACTCATCTTCTGCCAGCGTGGCACGTCTCCTCCCAGCTTCTTGCAAATGCTGGACAAAAGATGACCTTGGAGAAGTAACGAAGAATGTGATATCTCTAACTTCTCACGCTCACTGTATTCCCCCTCCCCACTCCATGTCTTCTATGTAGAACGGTGACAAACGATGCTTTGTCAGTAAGGTCTTACCAAGGCATCATTGAGTGCTATTAACCAAGTTCCTTTTGAGTCTTCAGGTGAAAGGCGGGGTTGTTCAGACTCACCTTGCTCAGGAGAATGCTGACCCTGTTGCCGCTTGTGTTGCACTTCATGGACGCAATCCCGAGAGCGCCGGGCATGAGATCCGCCAAGGCCTTGCTATTGCAATGTACCTTCGCCTCTCTGTGGGAAGACGAGAGACAGGTCACATGAACTGTCCAAGGTGGCGCAGTGGTTAAAAGCAGCACGGCAGTTCAGCAGTTCAAATCTCACCGGCTCAAGGTTGACTCAGCCTTCCATCCTTCTGAGGTCGGTAAAATGAGGACCCAGATTGTTGGGGGCAATAGGCTGAACTCTGTAAACCGCTTAGAGAGGGCTGTAAAGCACTATGAAGCGGTATTTATTTATTTTATTTATTTTGTGAGATTTATATACCGCCTCACAGTGCAAACACTCTCTAAGCGGTTTACACCAGTAAGCAATGTATATTTATATTGCCCCCAACAATCTGGGTCTTCATTTTACCTACCTCGGAAGGATGGGAGGCTGAGTCAACCTTGAGCCGGTGAGATTTGAACCGCTGACCTGCGGATCAGTGTCAGCTAAAGTGGCCTGCAGTACCTGCCTCTAACCGCTGCGCCACCTCGGCTCTTATATAATATAAGTCTAAGTGCTATTGCTATTGCTAACTGTCCTGGGTTTTCTTGCCCTGCGAAACCGAATCATCAAAGATGGCGTTCCAATTGTAAAAAAAAAAAGTAAAATAAAAAACGAACAAACGGAAAAGTGCGTAACGAAGCTCCATACCTGCGAGAAAGATCAAAGATTTTAAAGTGAGACAAGTCGGTCCCCACGGTCAGGTAATTCCCGCAGACGTCCAGTAAGCAGGGGTTGCCTTCCGATTCAGAGAAGGAGAGCAGCTGCTTCACGGTGCCCTGGGAGAGAAGAACGCAGCGGGGTTCAAACTAGGCCTTGGTCGTCCTTGGTCATCCTGTCCTGACCAAGATCATGGCGGCTCTGTGATGGATTCCTCCTAGCGTGAGTGGGAATGCAGTCATGCAAGTGCTGTTAATGGGCCAGACCATATGGGCAGGAGGGTCTTTCTCGAATCACAAATACAGTGCCATAAATCCCAAACGATTTCCTCAAGCAGAGGGCTGTAACCGCCACCCTGTAATGCAGTGGTTCCCAACCTGTGGTACGTGTACGCGAGGGCCTTCCAGGTGGTACGCGAGGGCCTTCCAGGTGGTACGCGAACACTTTCGGGGCCATGAACGATCTTTAGTTAGTTATTTTTTACTTCACAAAAATGTTTACTGCCTAACACAAGATAATCTGGCAACGATTTGCAACTGTTGCCACACGCCACCCACCTGGTCCCAGCGGCCCGAGAATCCAGTTGCTGGATGCGCGGGGCCAAAAAAGGAATGGTACAATTATGGAAATAAAGTGATATCTGATCGAATTTAGTTTCTCTGGAACCAGGTGGTACGCGGCGACTGTACGGGACCTCCAAGTGGTACTCGATCACAAAAAGGTTGGGAACCACTGCTGTAATGCCAACTCACTTACTTGCCAGGTGCGGACTTGAACCCGATTTGGTTCGACAGTATAAAGGTTCTCATCGTGCATAGCCAGCACAGGGGAATCACAGAGGAAAGAACCTGGAACCATTCAAAGGAACATTCTTACAACAGCTTTAGTCTTTCTTTTTTATTCATATGGCTAAGAGCTTCCTCCAAAAGGCTGTAAGTTATACCTGAATGCGGTCTACAAAAAAACTAAAATATTAGCAATCTTAGCAAGATATGTAAAAGAACCTTTATTGTCGTTTTTTTGTCCGGTGAACATGCTGGCACATATTAAAACATGAAATTATGATGCCGACTCTCAAAAGAAAATAAATATATAAACATACACATACACAGTATGCAGGGGTGGGCTGCTGGGGGTTCGGGAGAACCTCTAGCTAAGATTCTGTGCAGTTCGGAGAACCCCCAAATCCCATTCCTGGCTGGCCCCGCCCACCCTGCCCCACCCAGCCCGTTTTGGATGCAGGTAAGTGCAGGGTGCGGAGCAGAGGTGGGTTCCTGCCGGAGCTGACCAGTGCGCAGCTCCGGTAGGGAGTGGCCAATTGCGCAATTTGTGCACGACCGCTCCGGAGCCCTCTCTGCCGGTCCGTTGCGCGCGTCGCCATGTTTTTATGTGAATTTTTGGGCGCTTTTGCTTCCGCGCATGCTTCTGCGGAAGCAAAATCGCGTCAAAATCTCTCTCTCTCTTGCACGTCCCCTCGCAAGATTTCAGCGCGACTTTGCTTCCGTGCATGCAGTGCCGGTGTGCTGCGCGTGCATCTCCAAGCTGCTAAAATTTTTGAAGCCCACTCCTGAGTGTATGTATACACATATATATGTATACACTCACACACATACGTGTGTGTGTGTGTGTGTGTGTGTGTGTGGGAGAGAGAGAGAGAGAGAGAGAGAGAGAGAGAGAGAGAGAGAGAGAGAGAGAGAGAGAGAGAGAGAGAGAGAGAGAGAGAGAGATTGAGAGAGAGAGAGAAAGAGAGATTAATCAGTCCATTCTGAATACATTTTGATAGGGAAACATGCCTATTTTCTCTTTTCTTGCCTCTTTCTATAAAAATGCAAATTATTGGCATTCTATATTCTTTTCTAATATGCACACAAAATTCCATTCAAAGCCATTCAACCTACCTGAATTCCGTAAAGTGGCAGCTGAGAGCTCATAGATAGAAACTTGCTTTCCATTCCAGAGTGCTACAGCATCCTAAAAGGCAGGATCAAAAAGGTCACTAAAAATCCATTTTTCAGATTAATCCGGATCCCAAAATTTGAGACTACTCCTTTAGGGCCAACCAATAGAGTTTCTACATGGCATACAACTTTTCTTTCAGAACTGTTTGCTTACAGAGGAATTTTTCATGGACAGTAGCAGCTCCTGGAATTGATTCTGGTTGTGCCCCATATAAAACTGTGAACTTCACCTAAACAGCATTTATCTCCTAGGAATTTAGCAACCTAAATAGTGTTTATTCAGGTTTAAGAAAGTTAAGTCTATTAATTTCAATTATTATAGTTTCTGTTTTTGCTTCACCTTGCTGTGCAGAGAGGAAAACTGCTGTTATTTTCATTATTTATTTGATTTCCATAGCCACCCATCTCAACTAATAACACTGTACATGTCATTATGCATCATACGATATATATTACTACACAAAGGTACCATTTTATATACTACTTTCTTTTAAGGTATAGATAAATGTTCCCCTCGCACATGCGTGCTAGTCGTTCCCGACTCTAGGGGGCGGTGCTCATCTCCGTTTCTAAGCCGAAGAGCCAGCGCTGTCCGAAGACGTCTCCGCGGTCATGTGGCCAGCATGACTAAACGCCGAAGGCGCACGGAACGCTGTTACCTTCCCACCAAAGGTGGTCCCTATTTTTCTACTTGCATTTTTTACGGGCTTTCGAACTGCTAGGTTGGCAGAAGCTGGGACAAGTAACGGGAGCTCACCCCATTATGCGGCGCTAGGGATTCGAACCGCTGAACTGCCAACCTTTCGATCGACAAGCTCAGCGTCTTAGCCACTGAGCCACCGCGTCCCTACTTTTTTTTATGATGGCTAATAATATTACCCAATTCTATTAAGCTTCCCTGAATATCCTTTGACAGAGACAGGAGAGACAACATAGAAAGCTTTTGGGGTCCACATTAAAGCCCATTAAGGGTGAACTCACTGAAATCAACAAGAATTGAGTTCATCGGATTGCATAATGAAATTCACATCCAGTGCCTTAAGGCTGGATTCCGCTGAAACGTTTTCTATACCTCATCTTCATCCCCAAAACCAAGATTGTGGTACCTCGGTACTCATCATGGGCTACAGGAGGCACGGTGAGTACCAGAAACAAGGAGTACCAAACACATTTTCCCCATAAGGAATAATGTACTGAGTCACAAGGCAGCCGACACCAACAAGTTCTAGCTTGTGCGTCAAGTACCAAACAAACGATGAGTACCGGGACAACATTTTCACATCCAAATGCACTAAGTTCGATGAGTTTCAATGCAGTTGAGTACCAAGGTACCAAGGTACATCGATCCGATGGAAAATACCTTGGTTGTGCACACTCCGTTCACATGCGTGTCGATACGGAGGTTGTCCATCATTTTGCTGCTGAAGCTGGTGATGTTGAACAGGTTTGGGGAAACCTGGACCACGGCCATTTGTTGGTGGAAGTGTGAAGCCATGGCCTGTTCTCTCAGGATGGCTACCGAGTTGTTTAGGTTTACAGCCAACAGATTCTTTTTGGAACTCCACTTGAAAGACGAAGAAGAAAAAACACATTAGGATATTCGCCGGCCGGCTTAGTGAGAAAATGCATTGAGTACCGTTTGAAAGAAACCATGAAAAGAAGACAGACATTGATAGCTTCTTAAGAGTCTGTAGAGATTCTCAGTCATCCAGGTCATGGTTGTCCTGAAGATGCTTTTTTTTCAAGAGGCAACTGGACTTTCTTGTTTTTTCTTTTGAAGATGTTTCGCTTCTCATCCAAGAAGCTTCTTCAACTCTGAAGAATGGGAATCCTTCCATTCCCCACTATCCTGTTAGAGCTGAAGAAGCTTCTTGGATGAGAAGCGAAACGTCTTCAAAAGAAAAAACAAGAAAGTCCAGTTGCCTCCTGAAAAAGCTCCTTTGGGATAACTTCTGTTCCCAATGCTTGAGTTATTGTGATCTTGAACTGCACCTTGTAGGGGTGGGTTCTGCTTTTCTTTGCTGCTGGTTCGCTCAGTGGCGCGCATGCGCGCTTTGAGCGCGCATCTTGATTGCGCAGTGTGCTCCGCATGTGCTTTGTGCATGCACAATGCTTTAAAAAACTCCTGTGCATGCGCAGAAGCAAAAAATAAGATGGCGGCACCTATGGCCCCACCGAAAGAACTGGTTCGGGGGCCTGGCAGGCCTGGGTCGCTGCTGCTTCTAGTGACCCAGGCCGCCAAGTTTCTACCGGTTCTATAGCAAACCGCTGGTAACGTCACGATGATGTCACGAAACCGGTTTGGTTGGTGCCAGTCCGTGGGCGCTGCCATCTTTTTTTTTTGCATTTTTTAAACTTTTTTTAATTGGAATTTTTTTTCTTCTGTGCATGCGCAGAAGCCGAGTTTCCGGCACTGTGATGCGCCACCATCTTTTTTGGGCTTTTTTGGGGGGGGGATTTTTTGTATTTTTTGCTAATGCACAGATGCACGCGCGCTTTGCGCGTGCGCGCCCACGCGGTGTGTTCACACAGTGCATTCAGGCAGCGCAGGAGGAAGCGAACCGGAAGCGAGGTATGTTAGAACCCACCCCTGGAAATCAATATACCAAAAGGGTTGAAACAAAAACTCGTAGTATATCTACAAGGCAGCGGTGAAATGCTCCCGGTTCGGGGCATCATAGAGCCGATAGTAATCGCAGGCCTCCCCCACCCACCTGGACGCCGCCATTTGGGTTATTTTACCCGCTGCGCATACGCAAAGTGTTCTGCGCATGTGCAGAAGGTAAAAGAACCCAAATGGCGACGTCCAGGCGGGTGGGGGAAGCCTCACGCTGCGATCGCTATCGGCTCTACAACGACCGACCGGCCCGCCCGAACCGGGAGCATTTCATCCCTGCTACAAGGTATAGATGGCAAGGCCCCAAAACTCTCCAGCAACAGTACAGTTCAAGTTGGCCGAATCAGATGCATTCTGTTTTGGTTATTTATGTAAGAAGATTGCACAGCCGACATCATTTGTTATGATTTGTCCACCGTAATAGATCAAGAGAACAAGAACAACCATTGTTATGTCTGTTAATTTAAACGTATGTTGAACTTAAAAAGCAAACATGACTGTACTTTTCATCTGCCAAAGATTAACGCCACATCCAAATAAACACTTCACACAGAGTTCCCAACAAAGTATTATCTATTTGCTCACATTTCCAACGGGTCTCTATAGTTTCCTTTCATTCTTATACCTGATTGGAAGAACTTGTTTTTTTAAAAAATGTATTTATTGAACCAAATTAATATCCCGTTGCAATCAAACAGACTCTTAGAGCTCACAGTAATAAGGAACCAAAAATAAATGCCAAAAATTAAGGAAGGACTTTCCAAAACTCAGTAATATAACGCTGGCGTCACATCTCCAAAAGCCCCTAGAAAATTTCTGTTTTCTTTTTTTTTCAGAAGGTGGATAATGTTGGGTAGAAATGAATCTTCAACAGGAGGCCCTTCCAGAGGGAGGGTCCCATCCAATGCTTTTCCACATTGGCAACTTTTAAGATGGGTGGACTCAGAGGTGGGTTCCTGCCGGTTCGGACCATTTCTATAGAACCGGTAGTGGGAATTTCCCCCCGCTCGCCAAACCAGCAGCGATGGCCGATTGGCCACGCCCCCGAACTGGCTCTCTCGGCGTCGCCATAGTCGCCGCCATCTTGTTTTTCGCTTCTGTGAATGCGCAAAAGCTGTTTTTTGCTTCTGTGCATGCGCAGAAGCAGGGTTTGTAGCACTGTGCGTGCGCGCGCAAAGTGTGCGCACCCACGCGGCACATGAGGAAGCGAACCGGCAGCGAGGTAAGTTAGAACCCACCCCTGGGTGGACTTCAACTCCCAGAGTTCCTCAGCCAGCAGGACCTTAAAGTTGGGAAGGTTGAGAAATACAGGTAGTCCTCGACTTATGACCATAACTGAGCCAACATTTCGGTTGCTAAGCAAAAGATGTCAAGTGAGTTGCATCTCATTTTACAAACTTTCTTGCCACCGTTAAGTGAGTCACTGCAATTGTTAAGTTAGCAACACGGTTGTTAGGTGAATCTGGATTCCCCATGGACTTCGCTTGTCGGAAGGTCGCAAAAGGGGATCACGTGACCCCGGGACAGTGCAACCGTCATAAATATGAGTCAATGGCCAAGCATCTGAATTTTGATCATGTGACCGTGGGGATGCTGCAACAGTGTGAAAACTGGTCATAAGTCACTTTTTTCAGCTCCATTGTAACTTTGAACATTCACTAAACAAATGGTTGTCAGTCGAGGGCTATGTATATGGGGCATCTTCCAAGGAATTGTTATCTCTAGCGGGCACACCTGTGCCAAAAAGCTTACTCTGGGTATCCCTAATGTGGGACTGCACCAGTGGTGGGTTGCTACCGGTTTGCCCCGGTTTGGATGAACCGGTAGCGGCAGGAGGCTCGCCCACCTGCCTGGATGTCATCACAGATGATCTGCGCATGCGCAGATGGTTCTGCGCATGCACAGAAGCGCCACACGTGAGCGACGCGCATGCACGCATGCACAGTTCCAAACTGGTAGTGACGGTAAGTGAAACCCACTACTAGACTGCACCTTCTTTGGCACTTAGTGTTGCATCCAAGTAAGCCAAAGGGAAGGATCAACTCTTATCTGTGATTTTACCTCAATCTGCATGATATTCCCGTCAAGCTCTGTAGGGGTTTGAAGTTTCCATCTGTCCTTGCCTTCCAGGGACCCGGTGGTTTGGCTGGAGAATGGCACTTTCCTCCACATAGCTATTCGCCCTTTATTGGTGCCAGTGGCTAGGAGACCTGTCAAATGGACCATATTAAATCTGGTCAAGGATGTCATCAGAGTTGATTGTCCGTTTCGATTAAAGAAAAGAATATAAGTACTCTTGTTTTTTTTTAGAATTAGAATTAGAATTCTTTATAATAAGAGCCATGGTGGCACAGTGGTTAGAGTGCAGTACTGCAGGCTACTTCTGCTGACTGCCAGCAGTTTGGCAGATCGAATCTCACCAGGCTCCAGGTTGATTCAGCCTTCCATCCTTCCGAGGTGGGTAAAATGAGGACCCAGATTGTTGGGGGCAAATAGGCTGACTCTGTAAACCGCTTAGAGAGGGCTGTAAAGCATTGTGAAGCGGTATATTGGTCTAAGTGCTATTGCTAAGTGCTATTGCTATTTATTGGCCAAGTGTGATTGGACACACAAGGAATTTGTCTTTGGTGCATATGCTCTCAGTGTACATAAAGAAAAAATAAAATATATTCATCAAGAATCATAAGGTACAACACTTAATGATAGTCATAGGATACTAATAAGCAATCAAATCTTACTAGGAAACAATAAAGTATAAATTGTAAAGATACAAGCAACATGGTTATAGCCATAAGTGGGAAGAGATAAGTACTAGGAAGGATGAGAAGAATAATAGTAATTGCCACATGGAAACCGCTTCTGGACTTTGTGCTTGAGGTGGAAAAAAAATGAAACTTTGATTTGGGGTTTTAGCAATTAGATGGATTTGTTTCTATAGAAACGGCTAGTTTATAGTATTATGGAAAAATAAAAAGTTGTGGTTTTATGTTAATGCTTTATTTTACTGCAACAGAGGGAGTCGGAAGTCAACATTTTCCCTCCCTTTTTCCCGTCCCCTCCTCACTTCTCTTTCCCCTTCTCCCCCCCACCACTGTGACTTCCTATTTTGCTTTTGTATTTTACTTTATAATCTAATAACATAATTTAAACCACAAAAAAAGAGGACGTCATCACTCTCTTTCTGCCCAAAGCCAACATGTCATCAAACTTCAGTATGAGCAACATAAAGAGATGAAGCATAGGGGAGAAATAAATCTTAGGTGACAAGGAAAGCTTCAAGTTTGATTTCCAATGGCTGAAATAATTGCTTCCTATGAATATATAAATATTGCTTATTAGTATCATTTTTTTCCCATTTACAGGCAACGGAGCAATTTAAAGCAAGCTGCATCTCATGCCAACTTTGCCATCTAAAGCCAACTCGCCACAGCCATGGGGCAACTTGCTGCGGGACAATTCACGAATATAATTTAATGATTTAAAATAATTTAAAAATTAAATGAGATTTTTTTAAAAATGGATAATTAAGATGCTAAAGTTCAAAGCAACCTGATCCTTTTGTATACCTTTGGCATTGCAATAGGAGACACAATGGACGCATTCTCCGATTTCGAAGCCGAGCTGTTCATCCAGGGAAAGGGCATAATTCTCGCCCCGTTCCAAGTCCCAGAACCTACAGAGAAGGTAGAAGAAATATAGTTAATAAGGGGCATGGCTTACAAAAACAACAACAACCATAAGGCATTATTGTAAAGCCCGATGCTGCCCGTATTTGTTTTTCTGCCTTGCCTTGGCCGTTTTGCCACCTTCTTTTTTTGTATCTGTCCCTCAAGTTGTGAGAAACTCTTCCATTCACTTAAGGCTACTCTAAAAATAATCATAATTTTTTTGTTCTTCATGTCTATTCTCTCGCCACTGCTCCTAACAGTGACTTTGAAATAATATGACAGTAATTTTCAGAATGCATCCATGAGCACCAACTAGAAGACATGATGAAAATTCTTTAATTTCACAACATATAGACAGATTTAACTATAAGTTTCAATTGGGAAAATGTGACCAAAAATGTGACTTTTTAATCCATCCGTCCATCTGTCCGTCCATCCATCCATCCAATCATCCATCGTATTTACGGACTGCCTATCTCCCTCACAGAGGGAGAGAGATTGTATTTGAGGCAGAAGTCATGGTTTAAAAGAAACTCTGGTTAACTACTAAGCAAGCCACTTTAGCCATATTTTATCAGATTGTATAAGAAAGAAGTTTTTATTTATTTATTTTTATTTGTCAAACATGTATAGTAGTAATTTCTATAAACATAAGTAAAAAGTAACGATAAAAGAGGACAATAGGACAGGGACGGTAGGCACGCTGGTGCGCTTATGCACGCCCCTTACAGACCTCTTAGAAACGAGGAGACAGTCTAAGGTTAAAGTTTTTGGGGGTTTGGGGAAGAAACCACAGAGTCAGGTAGTGCATTCCAGGCATTGATCACTCTGTTGCTGAAGTCGTATTTTCTGCAGTCGAGTTTGGAGCGCTTTACATTTAGTTTGAATCTATTACGTGCTCGTGTATTGTTGCGGTTGAAGCTGAAGTAGTCATTAGTCATAAGTTAGTGAAAAAAAGCAAAAGTTAGACTATTTTGGACATGTAATGCGACACCCAGAAAAATACGGCATCCTTCACTTAATCCTCCAAGGAAAATTGAAGGCAAGCGAGGTCCAGGCAGAAGAAGAACATCATGGCTTCAAAATCTAAGGGACTAGTTTGGACAAAACTCAGCAGCCCTTTTTCATGTGGCTGTTGATAAAAATAGGATCGCCAACCTGATTGCCAGCATCCGATGATGGATATGGCAGAAGAAGAAGAAGGAGAAGGAGAAGGAGGAGGAGGAGAAGGAGAGGAAGAGAAAGAGGAGGAGGAAGAGGGAAAGAAGAAAGAAAGAAGAAAGAAAGAGAGAGAAAGAAAGAAAGAAAGACAGACAGACAGACAGACAGACAGACAGACAGACAGACAGACAGAAAGAAAGAAAGAAAGAAAGAAAGAAAGAAAGAAGCGATAGTGAGGTCTCAGGAGTTCTTACAGGCAACTCTTTGCTCTTAAATCTAATGTTTCATTCGGTATCATTTAAGGTTATAAGTGAACCAGGCTTATCAAAAGACCAAATCATTTTCTTACCTAAGAAGGGGTTCGTTTGTTGCTGTGATAAGGAGGCTATGATCAATCAAAATGATATCAGCAGGATGATTCATTTTTCCACTCAACTTCACCTGGCGACAAAAAGCATTCAGCAGACCAAGTTATTGAGTTTAATCCTTTTTCAAAGAACATGGTCCAAGTACGCCATGTGCATTGAAATAAAAGTGGCTGACAATTTTAGAAGGCAGTTCAACGTTGTCTGCCCATAAATTATTTTGATTCTTCACTTTCAGGCATGTATAATGAAGTGGAGCTCCAGCGTCCTCGAGGCAGCTTGTAAACTAGCCCCAAAACCACAACAATTTAACTTTTTCGTAAGTGATGTGTCACAAAGCCTGCTACTACCTTACCTTCAGAAGTTCTTCTGCTTCTCCTTCGGGAGAAATTTTGTGAAGGGATAAGAGGAGACTCTCCGTTATTACTACTAAGACGTCTCTTTCCATGAACAGCATTTTTTGGATTGAAGTTTCTATAATCAACGCTTGGTTGGTCTTTCCTCTTTCACTCACATAATGCACAGTTCCTGCAAGGCAAACAATTGGGTAGTTAACTCGGCCATCTAATGAAGCTCAGGCCGTCCCAAATTCAGGATTAACGGTGAAAGAATGATCTCATATTGTCTCAGAGTGGAATCAACCGATGCCTTTTTTTCAAAATGATGGAAAGAACCTTAATGGAAGAGTAAGATGTTATGAAGATGATGGTTATGGGAGATTGTGACCTTAGCCATGAAAGCTAACCGGGTGATGTTGGGGCAATCCTCAGGAGACTGTGAGTCCAGACTTAGACATGAAAGCTAGCTAGGTGGCTTTGGGTCAGTCCCTCTATCTCAGCCCAACCCACCTCACAGGGTTGTGGTTGTGGGGAAAACAGGAGGAGGAAGGTGTGTTGGGTATGTTCACCGCTTTGAGTTATTTGAAAAAAATAACAAATGTGGGAAGTAAATAAAAAATAAAAAAAAATTGAAAGACTAAAAATAACAGGGAGCCAGGAACACATAGGCTAAAAGGAATCCACAGAGACCCTACGGAAAGTGGCATTATTCACTGTCAATATTAAGAGCGTGAACAAATAAGAAATTACAGGAAACAGATCCAAAGAGCTCTCTCTTTCTCTCTCTCCACTTGTGCCAAGATTCAAGGGAAATGATCTCTCTTAATGCCTTGTTTACATCTCAAAAGGTAGGAGCAACTTGCCAAATTTAAAACCATGCATTGATGGTTTGCCAATAGGGGGAGCTGTGGCCTTCCAAATTAACCACCCGATGAATTTCATGGGGAGTAAAGATTGGTTTGCGTCTTGCGGCATAGTCAGCCAGATGTTCAAACTGGAGTTGGCATTTTAATTTACCTATCGAGTCCTTCCCAAGGACCTGGGATAGGCAGGCATGGATGTTTGATGGTGTTAGAGGTAATGTCGCAGGATGTAAGCTGCTCCAAGTACAGCTGCCTTTTGCAATTGACTACTGATAAATTTGTCAACGCCAATGGTGTTAAGTAGTGCTCCAGTTGTTTTGGGATTTATCATAAAGAGTATAAATGATATGGAATATATTGCCGTGTTTCCCCGAAAATAAGACCCTGTCTTATATATTTTTTGAACCCTGAAATAAGCGCTTGGCCTTATTGCCATGCACTCAAAAGCCCGATTGGGCTTATTATCAGGGGATGTCTTATTTTGGGGGAAACTATATGTGAATTATTATATAAGTGGACCTCAAAGGTCCTTGGTGCAGCTTGTAGGACCCACAAGAATTAGCTTTTTCTTAAGTAATCCATCCCGTAGCTTTAAACATTTGTATAAATTGTGTAACATAAAAGTAAAGAACAAAGATCAGCCAATAAATTCTTGCTTTTAAAATCTTACCATCGATCACGCTCACAAAGAAGGACAGGCCTTCCTGGGGTCCCATTTTCAGAGCCATCCCCATTCCAGATTTTCTCCAGTTAAACATATCCAGGGCCTTTTCATCACCGCTCACTGCGGCTTTGGCGAGCTGGACCAAATCTCTGCAGGTAAGAACAAGACATTTGAGTTTTGGCACCCTTGGGATCTACAAGATGACAGCTTCCTGTTACAGGTACACCTCGACTTACAACCATCCATTTAGTGATCGTTCAAAGCAGCTTTGTAAAAGAGGAATTTTTGACTGGTCCTCGCACTTACGGCTGTCACAGCATTCCTAAGGTCACATGGTCGAAATTCGGGTGCTTGGCAACTGGCTTGTATGTCAGAGCTTAGGCAGTGTGATTAGTATTATGAGATAAACCCAGGAGCAAAAATGCAGCACATAGCACACAGAGCCTTTAGATAATTAATAGTGGTTTATATAGAGCTAAATATATACAAACTTATACGTGGTTAAATACCTTATCATACAGCTATTGATACAGAGAAGAGCAATGAGAATACATAATGAGAGAGAACATGAGGAGAAGGACACGCCCTCTAATGGCTTCCCTTATATAGGCAGCTTTTTTACCCAGCTTCTTAAAGTGGCAGTAACCCTGCTGCCTCATTCCCATTGCATCAGCTTCCAGTTGCCTTCGCTTACAACCTCTCATCAGCTTACAGCTATTAAATCTACATACCCTGACATTGTTATTTACGACGGTTGCAATGTCCCGGGGTAATGTGATCACCATTTGCAACCTTCCCAGCTGGCTTCTGACAGACAAAGTCAACGGGCGAAAGCTGGATTCACTTAACGACCAAATGATTCAGCAGCATCAGCAGTGTTTCGCTTAACAACCACGGCAAAAAGAGTCATAAAATTGGGGGTGACCTATTTAATAACCACCATCCCTAGCAATGGAAATTCTGGTCGCAGCTGTGAATGACTACTTGTAAAAAAAAAATAACTTTAGAGGTTTCCCACCCCATCTCAAAGTAGGTCCTAGATGTTTTCTAATATTAAAGTTTTTTTTTCCTGATAGGCACTTAAGGCATAGCACAAAAGGAAACAGCACACATCCATTGGATTTTAAACATATGTTGTGCTGAAAGTAACAGCAGAATGGAATGGAATGGAATGGAATGGAATGGAATGGAATGGAATAGAATAGAATAGAATAGAATAGAACAGAACAGAACAGAACAGAACAGAAGAATGGAATGGAATGGAATGGAATGGAATGGAATGGAATGGAATGGAATAGAACAGAACAGAACAGAACAGAACAGAACAGAACAGAAGAATGGAATGGAATGGAATGGAATGGAATGGAATGGAATGGAATGGAATGGAATGGAATGGAATGGAATAGAATAGAATAGAATAGAATAGAATAGAATAGAATAGAATAGAATAGAATAGAATAGAATAGAATAGAATAGAATAGAATAGAATAGAATAGAATAGAATAGAATAGAATAGAACAGAACAGAACAGAACAGAACAGAACTGAATTGAATTCTTTATTGGCCAAATGTGATTGGACACACAAGGAATTTGTCTTTGGTGCATATGCTCTCAGTGTACATAAAAGAAAATATACATTTGTCAAGACTCATGAGGTACAACACTTAATGATTGTCATAGGGTACAAATAAGCAACCAGGAAACAATCAATATTAATATAAATCGTAAGGATACAGGCAACAAAGTTACAGTCATACAGTCATAAGTGGGAGGAGATGGGTGATAGGAACGATGAGAAGATTAATAGTAGTGCAGACTTTGTAAATAGTATGACAGTGTTGAGGGAATTATTTGTTTAGCAGAGTGATGGCTTTCGGGAAAAAACTGTTCTTGTGTCTAGTTGTTCTGATGTGCAGTGCTCTATAGCATATAATTTTAGTTTAGACAGCTTAGGAAGGCAGAGAGAAACAAAATGAAAAAAAAAATCAAAGGTTTCAACCTGAGGAGGAGGCTATAAAAATAGATAATGTTAAAGAGCGATTAAAAAGAAAACATGAAACAGAGGGAAGAACGTGGCACTTGATTCATCACCGATATTAATGCCTAAACATCGAAGAAGTTTCAAATTTTTGTTCCAGTGGAATTTCGTATCAACGGACAGAAATTCTGGCCAAAGTTTCATACTTACTCTCCGGGAGGAGGTGGGCGAAAAATGCAGAAATTCAGATGTTTTCCATACTCATGTTTTAACAAAGGGGGGCCTTGGACTCTACCCCGCTGATCCATCCGCCACAATACAAGAACCCCAAGCTATAAAAGAGAGATTATTCAATTAATACTTTCTTATGGACCATTTGTTCTGCAATTGGTGGTCTTGGTTTGTCTTGAGAAGAGCTCATATCTTTATCGATCATTTTATATCAGTGGTTCCCAACCTTCCTAATGCCGCAACCCACGTCCCGCCCCCGCGCTCCCACCGTGACCCACCCCGCCACCATTTGGATTCTTTTACTCTCTGCGCATGCGCAAAGCATGCTGTGCATGCGCAGATGATAAAATAACCCAAATGGTGGCAGCGGGGTGGAGCGCAGTGGGGGCGCGGGTTGTGGGGCGTGATATGGCCAGGCTTGTGGCAGTGGGGGGGGGAGAGCTGAGGATGCCAGGGCGACCCCTGGGAAATGGTCGTTCGAGCCCGACCCCCAGGTTGGGAACCGCTGCTTTATATGGAGAAGCAAGTTCTCAATCATTGGCCGTACATCAGCACACTAGCCAAAATACGCTAAATGCCAATTCTTATGATCTTTTTTAGAATGAAAACAGCTCGTGGTTGTCCCCTTGCCTCCTATGCCAAGGGAATCTCATGTACAGGTAGGTAAACCTTGACTTACAACCACAATTGGGGGCCAGAATCCCTGTTACTAAGCAAGGCTGGTGTTAAGTGAGTTGGGGCTGATTTCACAACCTCGTTTGCAGGGGTGGGCTTCAAACATTTTAGCAAGGGGTTCTCTGCCCAATTGCTGGGTGGGTGTGGCCATGGTGGGCGTGGCCAAGTCAGCCTCCTGCACCTTCTTCTGCTTCTGTAAAGAGCAAGTGTAAGGGCGGTGTGTGTGAGTGTTTTTGCCCTTCCCAGGCTCCGGAGGCTTTTTTCGAGTCTCCGGGAAGGCGAAAATGGCCTCCCCAGGCTCCGGAGGCTCTCGGGGTTCAATGCTCGGGGTTCTAGGAAGGAAAATGGAAAGGGTTACATTTGTAGAGGTGTCAAATCTTGACTTAATGCCCTGCAGCCTTGGCATCAGCATGTGCATCATGTTCTTCCTGTCTGGCAGGTTCATGGCCAGACTACAAACAATAGTTGCTATGCTGTCAATCACGAATAGGCTACTAAAACCTCGAACTAAATCCCAGTTGAGTTAATTGTCAAATAACTGAGTGGAATTACAGAAAAGCAAGCAGAGAAAAGCTACATTTTTTAAAAAAACCAAAACATTACTGTTGTAGGGTAAAAGCAATGCCAAAATCTAATTTTGCCTGGGCGATGTTCACTATTAAAATTGTCTCATCTATTTGAAAATTTCAAATGCATGTAGAAATAAAGAACAATCAGCAATTTCTGAAGTTTGGGGGGGGGGAAGGTTATAAACAAGAAGAGCACCAAAGAATGGATGTTTCTGAATTTTTAAAATTCAGATAACCCTGGCAATGGATTGCTCAAGTCACATGATTCAATTTTCAGTTTGCAATCATTTTATTGTGTGCTTTGAAAGTTGGCAAAATAGAATAAAAAGCCTTGGAAAAATGTACTTGACATTGTCTCCCTTTATAAGTAAATGAAAAATCCACATCTACAAGGGAAATTTTCATATCTGTGTTAACAAATAATAGATAGACTTTGCATTGATGTGCTATTCAAAAGCCATTTTGATTTTGCTACTTACTTTATCTCCAGAAACAAGACGTGTCCCATTAGTACTCCAATTCAGGACTGAAATATCAGCATTATGATTGGAGGGCACAGCATGATGCTCCTTGTCTTGTTTATTCACTACTACCACATCTCCCATCTCGCAACCCACGGCCACAATCAGTTTGGAGGGATGCCAACTGAGGTACGTGACCCGAAAGTTTTTTTCCAAGTGTGCATCACCCACATACTCTCCCTGGGGGAGTGAGAAAGGAAAGACAGAACAGCATCATTTTTAATATATATCTATATATATAAAAGCAAAATACCACTCACGCATCATCACGAAATCTCCAGAACTATAAAGCCTACAAACTTGAAACCTGGCACGTATGTTCCTCTTGGCTTCCTAGGTGCTCCCTAAGAAAGGATTTTTTGAAATGACCATCAATTATTTCTTACATTATTATTAACATGCTCTGATGCTAAGGAGTTAGACATTCTATTCCCCCTCCCCACCTGAAAAGAACTCTGTTCCAACTGCCAGTGGGCGTGGCCAGCGCGTGACTCATCCAGCCTGCGGGCTGGGAGTTTAGACATTCTATTCCATGCTCAGGAGTTCAGTTTCGTAGCGAAGCACGGGTATCCAGCTACTAGTTTCGTATCGAAGCATGGGTATCCAGCTACTAGTTATATATATATATATATATATATATATATATATATATATATATATATATATATATATATATATATATATATATATATATATATATATATATATATATATATATATATATATATATATATATATATATATATAATCTCCCAGGAACTCTGGGAGTTGAAGTCCACCTGTCTTAAAGTTGATATGGTTGAGAAACAGACACACACAGACACACACATATATACGTCTCTCTCTCTCTCTCTCCCTCCCTCCTTCTCCCCCCCTCTCTTTCTCTTTTCTCACCCATATGAACTTTAAGTCAGGTGGACTTCAACTCCCAGAGTTCCTCAGCCAGCATCAGCTGCCCTAATCCTTCAATACACCTCTGACTCTCTAAATTAATCTAAATTTATATATAATGCAGGTAATGCAAATGCCTAGCACTTGATTAGCCCAAGACAACCACTCGTTTTAGAACACTTGCCTGTTCTTGAAAAATATCCACACTGCCGCCAGAGTTTGCATTAATGGATGCAACAGCTAAAAGTGGCTGAAGACGGTGCCAGGTTATGTGGGTGTGGGGTCCACAGGACTCAAGAGCTTCTATTCGGTGATCAATGTATACTGCCATGGTCAGACGCCTATCAGACAAAGTATTTATTGTATAACCAGATAAAGAGTGAGAGCCAACTATGAGAACAAAAGGCAAATTACTGTATTTTTTGGAGTATAAGACACACCTTTTTCCTCCCTAAAAGTGGCTGAAAATTGGGGTGCGTCTTATACTCTGAATGTAGCTTTTTTGGAGCTTTTTTTCCAGTCCTAACTAGGTGCTAAAACTCTTCCCAGCTCTTACCTTGCAGGCTTTTTCATTGTTACTCTTTCTGAAGAATGTTTTTCCAGCCCTAAGTCTTTGCAGGGTTTTTTTCATTGCTCTACATGCTCGAATAAGTTTTTTTCTAGCCCTAACCAGGTGCCAAAGATCTTCCCAGCTCTTACTGGCTTGCAGGCTCTTTCATTGTTACTCTCTCCGAAGAAGGTTTTTTTAAGTCCTAACCAGGGGATAAAATAATGTGCTGAAGCTGACCAGACTAAGGACGTTAGCCAGATGAATACCTGGTAGGCAGATTTCCCCCCCCCCCCTATTTTCCTCCCCAAAAACTAAGGTGCGTCTTATACTCAGGTGCGTCTTATACTCCGAAAAATACGGTATATGTTGAAAATAAACTGAAGAAATAAAAAATAAATGTTCTTTGCACATGGAAGGAATTAATCCCACCCATTATTTAGCTCTTAATTTAATGATATATATTTTTTCTTTCCCTGTCCTCCCACCAGGAACAGAAGCGAAAATGCACAGAGGGCGAAATTCTTGCTCTCCACCATCTACACGCAGGTGAAGAGTGCTCCAATTTGCTCCAACTGAAATGTAGGAGAAACCAAGACTCCAAGCAAGCAAATGGTACGAATCACCATCCATCGTAAGAGCAGTGTTCCTGTTCAAAGCTGTCCAGAATCCTCTGGAGTGAGTGGCCATATCAAATCAAATCAAATCAAATCAATTAAATGTTGCAGATATTTGCATTTGAAAGGCAAGGAGGAGGTGATGAGGATGAGGAGCCAGATTGTTGGGGGCAATATGTTGACACTGTAAACCGCTTAGAGAGAGGGCTGTAAAGCACTGTGAAGCGGTATGTATTTTTTATTTTATTTATTTATTTATTTATTTTTGTCAAGTACATGTTGGTAATATACATAGATATAACATTGTTTATATACATAAGATGGGTACTGATAAGAGGGAACATTAGGACAGGGACGGTAGGCACGCTGGTGCACTTATGCACGCCCCTAAGTCTAATATAGACTTAGAATATAAGTCTAAGTGCTATTGCTATACCATTAAAAAAACACACTAAAATCTCTTATCAGTCAACTCCGCAGTCTAGCCTATAGCGCGGAGATTTCCTGGTGGTGTCTTGTCCAAACACTAACTAGATCTGATTCCACTTTGCATTTCTTCCAAATTAATGGCGACGGGCAGCTAAAACATAACAGACAAGCACACCTAACGATTTTATTCACTTGTTTTATTACGTTTTTATGCTGCCCATCTCTCTTAGAGGGCAGATAATGCAAACATAGCCCCAATCACTACTAGGAAATAAAGCAACCACAAACAGTGCATAGGTCCTGCCTGCCCCATATCTGGATCTGCGTCTTTACTTCTCAACCCGGAGAGCTTGAGGTCGTGGGTGGACTTCAACTCCCAGAATTCCCCAGCAAGCTTTGCGGGCTGAGGAATCCTGGGAGTTGAAGTCCACCCAACCACAAGTGGCCAAGGTTGAGAAACCACTGCTTTAAAACCTTACGAAAGGCCAGGAGAGATGATAAAGATTGGGAGGGGGAGAATTAAACCAATTTAATTTAATTTAATTAATTTAAGGGTTCTCCCTTGCTGACCCCCCCAATCCCACCCCATTGGGGATTTCCCGCATGGCAGTTAAGCCCAGCTCGATTCCTAGAGACTTCATGGACTGCGTGACAATAAACACGGCTGTGGGGGTCGCCTTTGCTTTCCTCTGGGATGTTTCCCCCGATCTGGCAGCTCAGGGATCTCCTGGTGGTCTCCCATCCACGCTTGCACAAAAGCCGCGCTTTCCCTTCGGGAGGGGCCCAGGCGCATATGGAAAGCCCCTCGGAGCGCTAGTTGGGCCGAAACGAAAGGCTTCCTTTTCGTCCTGGCCCCCCGCTCGGAAAAGGCTTCGGAAGCAGCGAGGGGAGTCCTCCCGCCATCCCCGACTTGGCCGCCTTACCTGCTCCCGGTCCGGATCCGATCGAGGCCTGCTGGGCCGATCGAAGGAGAGGCTTCGCGTTGCCCTTGGCAACGGCGAGCGCCCCGCCACGGAAATCCCCGAAGGGGAAGCGAAGAGAGCCGAAGGGGGGTTGGGGTGTGAAGGAGCCCGGGCGGAAATTGCCGAGCGCTTTCGCGCATCGCTTGTTCGGCAAGGCGGTGGAAGAGGCGCTCTTGGGGTTTGCAAAACTGGTGTTTTTTCTCTCTCCCCCCCGTTTTGGATTTTCTGCCCAAACAAGTAATAATCACACACACACACCGGGTTGGGTTGCTTGTAGGTTTTGTTGTCAAACAAGCCAAGACGATTCGGTCTTGGCTTGTTTGAGAACAAATCGTGAGAGATGGTTCTGTTTTTCTGTGCTGAAATGCCCCTGCCCTGCCTTTTCAGTGGCAATATTTTATTTACAAACAGAGAATGACAGAGTTGGAAGGACCTTATAGGTAATCTATTCCAACCCCCCCTCCCTGCCCAAGCAGGAAACCCTATACCTATACCATTTCTGACAGGTGGCAGACCAGTTTCTTCTTGAAAGTTTCCAGGGATGGTATATGTAATCCCTCCTATAACTAACCAACTAACTAACTAACTAACTAACTAACTAACTATCTATCTATCTATCTATCTATCTATCTATCTATCTATCTATCTATCTATCTATCTATCATCTCTATTTTGCATATATATATATATATATATATATATATATATATATATATATATATATATATATATATATATATATATATATATATATATATATATATATATATATATATATATATATATATATATGTAGGTCTTTGGGTATTCGGGTTTTTAACTATAAATTATAGTTCCTCTTCCAAAGGCAACAGAAAGCCTGTGGTCTGGAAGATGTGATTAGTTTTTATAATAGCAATAACTTTCATGAAATAAAGTTTGCTTTAATTGCGAACAGATACACATCGACAGGGCACACTCGCGGGAAATACAGAACTGCAACCTTTAAAAATCCCTCCACCTCTTTCGGCATTGGTCCCCTGCCTTGCCCATCCAACAGGAATCAGCCAATTAACGATCCCAAAAAGTGACCTAATCCCCTCCCCTTTCTGAATCCCCGCCCATCCCTTCCTCGGAGCCAGTGTAGCGCCTGTCTCCACCACTTCCGGCGCCGCTTGACTGCCCTCCAATCTTTCCTCTCATCCCGCGTCTCCTCGCGCGCAGGGCCGTCCCGTGTCATCTGTCGCGCGCGGCGTTCCGATTGGCTAATTCCAATAGTTCCGATTGCTTCCGCGGCCTCCCCTCCTTTCGACGCCGACCAATGAAAACATTTGTTTGGGGGTGGGTGAAAAAAACCTCTTTCCTCCTCCCACCCTTTCGCTTTTGCCTGTCTTTTTCTTTTTCTCCCCGCCCCTTTGGAGGCGTGGCTTGCCGAGCTCTCCACTGGGCCTCCCGGGCTCGCGCGCCGGGCTCTCTCCCATCAGTGCGCGGCGCGTGGCGGCAACGAGGAAGCGGAAGCAACCGGGGAGCTCGCGGGGCAGGCAGCAGGTGGCGTTGCAAGGCGGCCGCCTGCCGAGGAGTTGCGGGGCGGAGAAGCCGCACAGGGCGGCTGCCGGGATCGGTTGCCCTGCTGCCGCTGCCGCAGGTGCCGGAGGATTCCCATGCATCAGGTAGGACCAGGCCCGGTGGCTTGCATACCTGGTAGAGGGGGGGGGTGTCTCCTCGCCCGTCCAGCCCGTCCTGTAAAACAACGCTGGGTTGCAACCCCATCAAGGGCGTGCAATGCATATACGGCTCCTGGGATTGACTTTCACCGAATCTCGCCTTGCAGGGTTGGATAGCCCGCCCGGCGGGGCGCAGAGAGGAGTTTTATGGGGATCCCCCCCTGCTCCTCCCGGCTTGGCTTCCTAGGAGAGGAAGGGTAGAGGCGAGGCAGCTTGCACGGTAGTCGGTTTGCACGGTGGTCAGCTTGCACCGAAGAAGCGAAGGAGGGGCGTTTGGATTAGGAAAGGGGGAAAAAGGGGGGAAGGTGTCATCAGAGGGGAGGGAATAGAGCCGTGGCGGGAGTAAATATTGACCGACGTAGTAAGGTGGCAGAGCAGAGGTGTCGGTGCAATGGGGGGGGGAGGAATGAATGGGGAGGATGCGGGAAGGGATGGAAATCTGGCAGCCTTGTGAAAGGTGGAAGGGAAAGGATCAGATAAAATTCAATTATTATTTTTTATTATTGTGCAGTTGGGCGTGTTCAAACGGGCCAGTTGCTCCCGTCTACTGACAATGCCACTTCCCCATCTGGGGTGTTCTGACTTTGCTTCATCATTTCCCTAAGATATCTTAACAGCAATATTAAATCGAACATACGTGGTTATTTAAGATTATCTTTCCTTGCGGCCCATGGATTGGTTTCTCTGCTTCTGTGAAACCTGGTAGCCAGTTCTGCAGATCTGTTGGTTGTCATGCTGGATGGTTTTCGTGCGGCCATTTTTGAAAGTATTTCAAGGCTGAAATGAACTGAGTCTGTCCCCAAATGAACAAAGCGTACGCCAAGAATGTGATCTTAAAGGCTCTTTGCCTTTTAATGCTTTTGGACATTTAGTTCCAGTGAAGTTATGGAGCTTCCATCTTGGTATATTCAATTTTGAAAATGGGCATAAAGTAGAATATTCTGTATTCAAGTGCTCCCAAGTGAAGCTTATGAAAGGAATGTATATGCACTGTTTTCTTGAAAGGTTATAATATTCTTTGGAGGTGCTGAATCTTTTGGCTAAAAGCAACTTTCTACTACTGTTGTTCTTGTTATGCTGGTGACTAGCCCTTTGCTGATGGGTGTTTTGTAATTTCTAATTGAAAATATCCTTATGTGTGCTTGGTGGTAAATAAGGAGCACTTAATTCTCAATATACCCTGAAGAATGCTTAATTTTTCAGAGTATATTTCCAAAGGTCTGATATTCCTATGAACGGTGATAGAAGTTGAAATTTTGCTTTGCATCTTTTCCAGTGTTGTCCTCTGCATGCATTTTTTTTTAAAAAAGAGGAGGGGGTGGTTTATGTAGTTAATACCAGTTTGCAGGCTTCCCGCCTAGAAGGTTGTTTTTTTTTAAAAAAGCAATAATTGTCAAAAAAGAAGTATGGATTACCCCTTTCATGAAAACCTGACAAGTGAATGGCCCCTGATTTGAAAAGTTGGCACAAGGGACCTTGGAATCTAAACAGTTGGGCAGGCATTTATTCCCAATACTGAAGGAGGAAGGGAAGGGAAAGTGTTACATCCACCTCCTTTTGCAAAAATAAAATTCTGAACTCTAACCCACACTGAGTTATCTAGCCATCCCCTTTTAAGCCCCCCCAATAACCCCCCCAACCAATAAAGCTGCTCTCCAGCTTCCCAATGCAAGAGCAAGTAAGTTCACTAAAGAGGGTGGGTGGGAAGCAGACGCAGTGATGGGGGGGGAACTGGCCCTCCTAGACGGGTGTGCCTTCTGCACCCCCAGACCCACCCCCAAACCTCCACCCTCCCAGCTCCAGGCTTTTGTTCGCCTCCCTCCCTTGCAAAAAGGGGAGTTGCGCGTGGCTTTTCCCCAAGGAAGGGCGCGTCGGAAAGAGGGGGCTTCCTTTTTTGAAAAGCGAGGTCGGGGCGGCAAAAGAAGAAAAAGAGTTGGAAATCTTTGGACTTCCCCCGTCCGGGAGAAAGAGAGAGAGAGAGAGAGAGAGAAAAGGAGGGAGACACATACACATACACACACTCACACAAACACACACACACACCCAGAGGCACAGGCAAGCGCACACCCTCGCTCGCAAAGAGAGGAGGAGAAACTGCTGCTGGGTTGCTGCAGCGAGGATCATGAATGCCCCCCCTTCGGGAGCTCGCCTCGCCTCGGCTCCATGGTGAGGAGAAGGAAGAGCCCCCCCGGCCCGGCAGACCCGCACCATGGGTAGGACGGGGCGGCGGGGGTCGCTCGGGGGGCCCCCCACCCGCGCGCTCCGGCCCGGCCGCCTCCTCTCTTCTCTCCTGCCTGCCTAGCCACTTTCCCTACTTGGGCCGCTTCCCGGGCTTGGGCGCCCGCTCCGGGGGTCTCCTCCGAGGATCCGGGGGCGCCCAGCCGTGTGGGGTGGGGTCCCCTGGAGCCGGGCGACGGGCCCCGCGGACCCCTCTCCGCCCGCGGGCCCGCGCGCTCGGGTCGGGACGAGGCGGCCAGAGATGGGAATCGAGTCGCAAACAACGGCGGCCATGTTGAGCCGAACGTCTGCGGCGAAACTTCTCCCCGCGGGGGGGAAAAAGGCGGGCGGGGGGCGGGCGGGCTGGGCCTGGGGAGCCCTCGGCGATGGGGGGAGACCCCCGTGGGGCGGGGAGGGAGACCCTTGGCTGCCAGGCCCGGGGGTTCTTTTGGGCCGCCAGCCTCACCCTCTTCTTCCTCCTCCTCCTCTTTTTTTCCTCCTGCCAGGATGACAGTCAAGCTGGGTGACCACAGCAGCCGCGTTGGAGCCCCCGAGGAAGGCCTGAGGAAGCTGGGCAAGCGAGGAGCCGCCGGCGAGGAAGAGGGGTGCCCTGAAGGAGGAGGAGGATGTGGAGGAGAGGGAGGCCCCGGCGGGGCCAAGAAAGCCGAGGAGGAGGGGACCCCTCGAGGAGAGACGAACGGGGGTCCCTCCTCAGGAGTCCCGGAGTCACCACCGGCCTCCTCCTCCTCGGGCCCACCACCGGCAGCGCCTGGCCACGACCAGCATCACTTCCTCCGGTCCAGCGTCCGGCCGCAGAGCAAGAGGCTGAGGAAGGATCCCCAGGCGTCCTGTGTGGCGGCCGCCGGCGGAACGGGCAGCAGCGGGGGCAACGCTGCCCCCACGGGAAAAGGAAAAGGTGGGTCGTACATGCAGACCACCAGTCCCTCATCACGCTGGGCGTGGGTCACACATGCAGACCATCAGCCGTCACAGCCGATGATTCATGCAGAAGGAGAATCTGGGGTGAACCGGCGCTTGGGAGTGGACCCCGAATATATATTATGGGGGTGCAGGTGATTTGAAGCATCATTCATCAGGCTGATTTTTTCCCCCCACTCCAAATTGATCTGGTGGGGTCAAATCTACCCATAAGGCTTGGATTCAAATTGGGATATCCATTTAGATTGGGAATCTTGCTTGGTTGTGCTATTTCTGCTGCTTGGTTTTGTTTTTTTATCTTCCTTGGATGCTCGAGGTTTAAGTTGGCCCACTCTCAGGTCTGAATGGGTCAAGAATTTAATTGATTGATTACTGTGATAATCAGCCTTGATCATCTTAGAAGCAGCCTCCTTTAAAAGCCTCAATCTGATCTTTTGGATCGCTGCATGATGATTGAGTTCCATCGTGGATATCTAGTATCTGGCGTTCCTGGGCATGGTCTGGTTCTTAGTCAACAAATGAGTCTCGATGTTTTCTTGTCCATTTTCAGAATATTATTTTCGATGCTTTTCGAGTCGCGAAAAGAGAGGCCGTTTGAATGGATCTGATGTCTCCAGACTGGGAATCTCTTGATCCATTCTGTGTTGTCTTTAACTGATGGATTGTATAAATTTCTGAACTAGAATCAACTGAGTTAGGTGGGGGTTTTTTTGTAATCACCGATATCAGTGTTTGATTAGAGCGCAATTATAAGACATTTCTAGGGATTTAATTATTCCAGTTTTGTTTTATTAAGCAGTCGCGTTTATGGAAACGGAGATCCTTAAGACTTCTTTAAAACGGTCTTCCTGGGTCCTTTTATTAAAAGTGTTTTCCCAGATGAACTAGTGTATTCGATGGGAGAAATAAATAGCTATAAAGATGTCATTAGAGATGGTTTGTTTAAGACAACCTTCCACAATTTTGGAGCATTTTTTTAGGAATCAAAATTATAGAATCCTTGACATCCTATAGAATGTTGATGCCACATCAGATTTGACATGAATCATTTTTGAATAACATAGTGAGTGGTTTCATATATAATGCAGTAACTTGTGCGGTTTTATCCTCAAAACTGGATTGTGTGAATCCATCCAGTTGTCAGTTATTCAGTGAAGGAGAGTTAAATATATCATATTTTACTAACATGATATGCTAAACTTGCCAAAGTCGTATGAGACTTCAGCATTGCTTCAGCAAAGAAATACCACTTTTATTAGTTTACTTTTTTAACCTTTGGCACTACTATAAACATTTGTACTCACACTCACTTATTCTTTGAGATTCTTCTATCCTAACGCTACAGGCAGAACAGCTAATAACCTCTTGGTGTAAACGTGTACATCTAGTGAAAGTGAAATAGACATCACAAAGTACCTTTGCTTTACCTGTTTATAGGAAGTGCTACTTCCTTATGTGGGATCTGTCTTTTTGGAATGCAACATTTCACTTAGATGTACTACCTTTTGACAATCTGAGATTGACATATATGTAGTTATTAATGTCATATTCCGTATCCTAGATTGATCTAGTTCTTATAGTTAAAAGTTAGGGAAACATTGTTTTTGACAACATGGACATGGACTTCAATTCCCAGAATTCCCCTGCCAGCGTGCCCTTTGCAGAGAATTGTGGGAATGGAATCCTAAGTGGGAAACCCAGGTATAGACGGGTGCTGATATTTTTTCCAGAGTGCTGGATGGAAAATTTTCATTTGCTACCTAATCCTTCTAAATCTTGAGTTTTCTGCAAGCGGAGTCTGTACTGCACAATTGAATTCAATAACTTTCTGCGTAATGAACGGAAATTCTACCATACAGTGTTCTCTGAACCTGGTTATTTTCTTCAGACCTTTTATTACCCAACAAGGTAACATCATCAGTGCTGGAAGAGAGGGGGGTTTGCAGAGTGGAGGTGGAGGACCATGAGGTCCTGGGTGCTCTCTGAACTTGGTTATTTTCTTGCAGATCTTTCATTACCGAACTAGGTAACCTCTTCAGCGCTAGGACCGTCTTCTACCATGACACGGCTGCATGTTAATTCAGCCTTATTTTCTTAACAGCATGGCTAGGAATGTATGAAGTTAAATGTAGTGAAAAGGGTGGGGGGGAAATTTCTTACTTTTTTCAACAGAACAACATGCTTCAGCAGTTGCAAGAACAGCCAGGAAAGTGCTAATATTTCCACATGTCTTTGATGTGTGCGTCTGTTAATGAAGTACGCTACTTTAATCATCATGGATTTCAGTTTGTAGACAGATGGAGGCAATGACCAGTGTTTAACAATGAAACGCATCTCGTAGAGTGTAGGAGGTATGGGAAAAATAGATAAATGGAGGCATGGCCTTTTGATCTCATTTCTAGGTGTTGATATGTCCTTGTGAAGAAGTTGAACTATAATTTGGGAGACTTAATGACTGTCCCTGTTTGACCTTTGAGAGATTAGCAGGGACTTTGAGCCCGTCAAACCCTGGCAATCTTCTTCACAGGTGTGCTGTGGAAATAAAAGGAAGGGACAGCCCAAATCTCACCTATACCTCTTTCCACTGCCAGAGAAATGGAGGGAAATAAATGCAATAAATATGCCATTTCCATTACTGCTGTAACTTGTACACAGGCGAATATTGGAACAGAAATCTGTCAAGTGAAGCTAATGACAGTAAGGTTACCCTGGATCTGTACCAGTTGGTTGTTTTGGTGAGATAAGGAACAGATCATTCCCAACTTCCTACTCCTCTCTAAAATTTCAGTGGTACTCTTTTCTTGCATGCTGGTTAACTGGAATAATTCTGGTTTAAAGCGCTTTGTTGTACAGGATATGTTCCCTCTGCTTATTTTTGAGGGGAGTTGTAAAAGAGGGGAATTATTTCCCAAAATACATTTGAGATCTTACCTTGACATCAAAGAGAAGTGTTCTGGAGGAGAAGTAGGGATGGAAGCCCTACTTGGCAATTCAGCATGATTCATTCATACAGGATAAATTGCAGAAATTGTAATTTCTTGCCCCAACATTTCTAGTGATATTTGAGCCAAGGTCTAACATAGACTAGAGTTCCTAGATACATGTTTAATTTTTCTGGTGTATGTTTTTAAGGACATTTCTGTACCTGCAAAGACTGTTTCAAGGCTTTATAGTATAGTTTTCAGTTGTTTAAATTGTGTGATGTTGGTAGAGTTACTAAGACTCATTATTCCTTTTTATAGGCACATAAACTCCCAATTTACTAAGGTTTTATATATGGCATGATTATCATCATTATGACCTCTGCATTGCTCCATTTCTAGCTGATTGTGCTAGCACAGCATTCATACTTACAGTTCACTGAACCATGGCTTACTTAACCCAGCATCTGGACTTTTCATATCCTATCCAAGTAGAAGTCAACCACATTGGCTAGATCCATGTATCATTCCTTAATTTAGGAGAGGAAGCCTGATGTCTACATATTTGTAAGGCACTTTGGGGAAAAGATGGGGAAAATTGGAGGCTCAGTGTGTTGTGTGATCGCAGCCATTATGGGCCACGTGAATGGTCTGTCTGTTTGAAGAGACAAGTGTTTGATTCCGGATTGAGCATTGTCTGTCCAATGTTAGGTATGTTTATTTAGAAATTCTTGTTTGGGTTCACTCATATTAAGCAACGTTGTGGTTTGCTTGATTTGGGTTTAGTTTGTTGTGTGAACATATCTACTGTGATTTATTCAATAAACTAGTTTATTCAATGTGTGAAGCCTGGCATTAAATGGAATAACCCAGTATTTGTGCAAGTGTATCGTACAGTATATTGGAAGGTACATTTTATGACACACACATACACAGTTTGATACACCTCATGTTACACATCGGTTTTTTATTAAGAGTATAACGTTTCTTAAGTAAACAGATGCTTTCAAATGTCTGTGTTTGCTGATAACCTTCAGCTATTTCAGTCCTATAGCTGACATTTTAAACATTTTTTAGAAATTTTTTTTTGCTGACAGACCTTTAAAAGAAAGTGCACGGAGGGTTTGTACTTTAATTGAAAAGTAATATGAATTTGGTACACGTTGAGGTGTAGTAAAAAAAAAAACATCCTTTGTCAAGCTTTTTCCTTCTTCCAGATGTTGGCCCTTTGTTAGCTGTCAACACAGAACCTGGTCTTGAACAGGTTCTATTTTCTTATTGGAAGCTCTTGTTAGTCTGTTGCAGAAAAAACACCAGAACATCTTGTGGCATTTTTAAAGAGAAACGGATTTATTAGGGCATAAACTTTGCAGGATATAGGCTTTAGTCCTCCCGAGTGCCTGAATATCGTACATGTTGCAGAAAGCTTTTGGTGTCGAATCCTTGCTTGCTTTGGTGGGCTTGGGAGTCCATTTTGTGCTCAGCTACTAGAGGAAATTTTTGTTCTTTAGGGACTTCTCCTGGAAATGTCTTCTGGGGATGTTCACGAGAGGTGTCAGGAGAGGAATTAACAACATGCTTGTTAAAACTAGTATTTAATTTTAAATCATTGCTGGTTATTCCTATCCTGCTGCTTTCTGCTTTTCCTTCGCCTCTGCTGAACAATGTCTAAACATTGGGCTAGCTAGGAAAATCTTACAAATAACTTTGTAGTCAAGAGCAAAGAAATGCCTTATTAAAGGATTGATTCAATACGTCTAAAGAGAGAAAAATTCTGTTTAATATTTATTACTCACCATACCTAGGAGGAGAATTCCTCTAATGTAAAAACTTCGCCATTTAATTCCTTAAAATATTAACCTCATTAATTGCTTCTAATGAATGCACAGTGTGTATTCTGAATGCAAACTATTAAGGCAGCTGTTGAGTGTGAAACCAACCAATTGTGAATTGTGTTTTCCAAATTTTGAATACTTGGGAGAATTCTTGATTGTTGTAGTTGGATGGTATGCTTATGTGGATGATCCTTATCTTTAGTTGCAAGAGACTCTAATCCACTAGGCCAGTGTAGGCGAACCTTTTCGGCACCTGGCTGAGGAATTCTGGGAGTTGAAGTCCACAAGTCTTAAAGTTGCTAAGGTTGGAGACGCCTGAGGTAGAGCATTCCAGACTTCGACAACTCTATTACAAAAATTGTATTTTTTACAGTCAAGTTTAGAACGATTTACACTGAGTTTAAAGCGGTTGTTCGCACATGTATTATTGCGATTAAAACAGAAAAAGTCATTTGCAGGTAAAACATTACTACGTACAATTTTGTATGCAATACCTAAGTCTGACCGCAAGCGACACAGTTCCAAGTTATCTAAAACAAGAATTTTGCATCTAGTAGCATGGGGAATTCTATTATGTACAGAAGAGTGAAAAACGTTTCTCATAAATTTACGTCTGAACCTGCTCGGTTGTACTAATGTCAGATATATGGTAGGGATTCCAAACAGTTGAACAGTACTCTAAGATTGGTCTAGCATAAGTTTTATCAATGACAATTATGTCAATGGAGAAGCCAGATTCACTTAACAACCGTGTTACTAACTTAACCACTGCAATAATTTGCTTAACAACCCTGGCAAGAAAAATCATAAAAGGGGGGCAAATCTCAGTCAACAATTTCTGTCTTGCTAAGCAAGCAACATAAATTTTGGGCTCAATTGAGGTTGTAAGTTGAGGACTGCCTGCAGTGATGAATTTATATGTAAAAATGTGTAAAATAGCCTCGATATCTCTTTAGCAGAACATGTCTGCTTTGTCAGAATCCATTTCAGTTAACTTGATCTCCTAGTGACCTATATTACCGTATTTTTCGGAGTATAAGACGCACCTTTCCCCCCCTAAAAGAGGGTGGAAATGTTGGTGCATTTTATACAACAAATACAGCCATTTTTTGGCCTCCTGAAGCTCCGCCCCCACATCCCATTTTTGCGAAAAATGGGCCAGTTTTTTGCAAAAACGGGGTGCGCAGAGGGTTTGGGAGGCCTGCAGAGTGCTCCTAGGGGCCGGGGAGGACAAAAACTTTTTTTCTTACTTACCGTATTTTTTGGAGTATAAGACGCACCTTTTTCCTCCCTAAAAGTGGCTGAAAATTTGGGTGGTCTTATACTCCGAATGTAGCTTTTTCTGAGCTTTTTTTCCAGCCCTAACTAGGTGCTAATGATCTTCCCAGCTCTTACCTTGCAGGCTCTTTCATTGTTACTCTCTCCGAAGAATGTTTTTCCAGCCCTAAGTCTTTGCAGGGTTTTTTTCATTGCTCTACTTGCTCCAAATAAGTTTTTTTCTAGCCCTAACCAGGTGCTAACTATCTTCCCAGCTCTTACTGGCTTGCAGGCTCTTTCATTGTTACTGTCTCCGAAGAAGGCTTTTTTAAGTCCTAACCAGGGGATAAAATAATGTGCTGAAGCTGACCAGACTAAGGATGCTAGCCAGATGAATACCTGGTAGGCAGATTTCCCCCCCTATTTCCCCCCAAAAAACTAAGGTGCGTCTTATACTCCGGTGCGTCTTATACTCCGAAAAATACGGTACCTCTTTGAAATCTTGGTGCGTCTTATACACCGGTGTGTCTTATAGTCCAAAAAATACGGTAGCTTGTCTCTCACCTGTTTTATTCATTTTAATGGTGACAGAAGAACTCATTTAAATTGGAGCTTTCAGAATACTTGAGGATGCTCAACATACTACATGGATTTTTAAAAAATTGCATGTATATGCCTGTCGGTGGAAGACGGCTACAAGTCTGCTAAAAAAAAAACCTTGGTTAATTTGCAGCAAACAAGTTACAACACCCCATTCCTGTAGACTCGTTCAACAAGAGTTGCATTGGTGTTGCTGGCAAAGGCTGGCTTATAAGGCCATTTCCACAAGGGCAGCAGATGAGTCTTGATCTCCTATGTAATTAATTCCGGGCCACTGGTACCCTTTAATTATCCTTTCTGAACCTTGCAGCCTCCACAGTGGTCCAAATCTTTCCTCGTTCCTTCTGGAGTAAGTTGAGTTCGGTCTTTGAACACCCCATCTCGTTCCTTTCTCCACCCTGTGCTATGCAAAATACGTTTGTGCGATGGCACACCCTTTCAAAAACAATGACTGCATCAGTCCACCATCATTTTACCTCTGTTGTGGGTGTGGCATCTTGGGTTATGCCCTCAAAGCAACACAGGTGAACATTTCATCCTGGGATATATATCTCATAAATAGGAGTGGTGTGGTAGCCTAGAGGTGGAGCCTCACAATCAGGAGGCTGTGAGTTCGATCCCGGGTAGAGGCAGATACTTCTCTCTCTGAGCGCAATGAGAATATATCTGCTGAACAAAACTCCGCATTGGCGACAGGAAGGGCATCCGGCCATTAAACGCTCTGCTAGCTCCATTCAGTTGCCCAGACTCCACCCGGCAAGGGATTATGAGATCGTTAAAAGATGATGATGATGATAAAGATCTCAGAAATAAATACATTTTTAGGCTTCTTTTAAAGAGTTTTCTATCCTGCTTTCCGGCTGCCCTAAAGTTTGTGAAAAGTCATCTAAAACGAACAATGGCTCCAGCATCCAATATCTGTGCTGCAGCTGGTGGGGTTTGTTGGGCTGACCCTGTCTTTTCCCTCTCCTCAAGGTGCAGATAGTGGTGGGACGTCATCTGGAAACTCCTCAGGAATCCCGTCCAGCACCCTAGCCGGCAATTCAAAATCGAGTTCCAGGAATTTGAGCACATCCACCGGAGAAAAAGAGGAAGGCAAGAAAGTGAGGCGTCAGTGGGAATCCTGGAGCACCGAGGACAAGAATACCTTCTTTGAGGGCCTCTATGAGGTGGGTGCTTTAAAACGGTGGGAACCGCTACAGGTCGTCCTCGACTTAACAACAGTTCATTTAGTGACCGTTCGAAGTTAACAATGGCACTGCAAAAAGTGACTTATGAATGTTTTTCACACTTAGGACCATTGCAGCATCCCCTTGGTCACGTGACCAACATTTGGATGCTTGGCAACTGGTTCATAATTATGACGGTTGCAGTGCCCTGGGGTTGTACCCTGTTTCCCCCAAAATAAGACATCCCCTGATAATAAGCCCAATCGGGCTTTTGAGTGCCCGATTGGCCAATAAGGCCAAGCGCTTATTTCAGGGTTCAAAAAAATATAAGACAGGGTCTTATTTTCGGGGAAACATAGTACCTATCAACCTATCTACCTATCATCTATCTATCCTATCTATCATCTATCTATCTACAGTGTGTCTGCTGTCTGTCTGTCTGTCTGTCTGTCTGTCTGTCTGTCTGTCTGTCTGTCTGTCTATCTATCTATCTATCTATCTATCTATCTATCTATCTATCTATCTATCTATCTATCTATCTATCTATCTATCTATCCTGTTTCCCCCAAAATAAGACATCCCCTGATAATAAGCCCAATCGGGCTTTTGAGTGATGGGTGGGAGGGGCCAGCCAGAAGTGGGATTTGGGGGTTCTCCGAACTGCATAGAATCTTAGCTAGAGGTTCTCCCGAACCCCCAGCAGCCCACCCCTGATCATAAGTACATGCCTGTTGCCAAGTGCCTAAATTTTGATCATGTGATGGTGAGGATGCTGCGACAGTTGTAAATGCAAGGCCTGGTTATAAGTTATTTTTTTTAATGCGATTGTAACTTTGAATGGCTGCTAAACAAACAGTTGTAAGTCAAGGACTACCTGTATACCCCATTGATGTAGCTAAGCTGTCTGAAATACATACGTTATCCCAGCGTTTTTAGGAGTGTTTATTTTGAATGGATTGTAATCTACCAACGGTGTTTCGCCTATGTTTCAGCTGCATTGTCTGGGTTCCCAGAAATTATAGTGTGAAAAAATTCACCAGAATTTTGTCTGTCTGACCCTACCGATTGTAAGAAGGGTGGATTTCTACCTGTGTGTTTTGTAGGATTCTGAATGCTAGCATTCATACGGAAAACCTATTTTCTCTAGTCATTCTGGAATAAATGTTGAAATTCTAGAAACCTGTACAGCCTTTTGACAACTCTGCAGGAAATCACATGTAAATTTAGATATCAAACTGTCTGGAGGTATGATGTGGAAACACACCCGTTTCCCCAAAATCCATGAACTTTTGATCCAACTCTGGAAGACGTGTATCCTCCAGTTATTTCTGCTGCCCCACTTCTCACGTTGTAATATGTTAGAACCCTGTTCAAACGCTTGGTTTGCTAATATATGAACAAGCCACAAATCAATGCTATATGTGTATTGCTTTAAATGAATTGAAGGCTGATTACTATATAAGGAAGCAAGAGAGCATGCTCTGAATGCTGCTGTGTGTGTATTTGAAGGTGTGTTCCGGAGTGCTGACTCTCTGCTGATTAACTCTACTACTTTACTGATGAGTAATTGACTTTGTGACTGTGAAATTACTATGAAGAGCTGCTGTGAAAAGAGTAACTATCTGTGATAGCGTAGAATTGATTGTTAGCTGTAATCTTTGTTTGTTAGTTAAAACAAGGATAGGCAAGAAGAAGATTCTTCATATGGACTGACTTACTGTGTATGACTTGGACTTTCTATTGAACTTTGCTACTACTTTAAGTAAACTATTTGTAAATACTAAACTGGCTGTTTATTGACTGAATAGCATTCATATCAAACTGCAACACCACAACCACAATCACTATTTCGCTGTGTATGTGCTCAACAGCACAATAACTCCTTAACATAATATTTGCATTTTTTTTCTCAGCATGGCAAAGACTTCGAAGCAATTCAGAACAATATTGCCCTGAAGTACAAGAAGAAAAGCAAGCCAGCAAGCATGGTGAAGAATAAGGAGCAGGTCCGGCACTTCTATTATCGCACTTGGCACAAGATTTCCAAATACATTGACTTTGATAATGGTGAGCACACCTAAAAGGTTGGCTTGGCTTCTTTGAATGATGCAACAAGCTAGCGTAGTTTATCTTTGGATGGACCGCTGGTAGATAGGGGGTAGTAAGGAATATTTAGGATTTGCCCAGAGCATGTTCTTCTTCAGACGAATCAGGCCTCCATCCAATGGAGTTTTGCCCCATTTTACGACTTTTCTCGCCACATTTGTTAAGTGAATCACTGCAGTTCTTAAATTAGGAAAATGGTTCTTAATTGCATCTGGTTTCCCCATTGACTTCCCTTGTCAGAAGGTCGCAAAATGGTCATAAACGTGAGTCAGTTGTCAAGCATCCAAAAGGTAAATCATGTGTCCATAGGGATGGGATGCTGCCATGGTCGTGTGTGAAAAATGGTCATAAGCCACTTTTTTTCAATGATGTAACTTTGAACAGTCACTAAACAAACTGTTGTAAGTCAAGGACTCCTTGTATTAGTATTAGTGCTTCCATGGTGAAAGATTTGCTGTGACATCTCTTGCCTGGGAGATACCCAGTTCATGCGTCCCCATGAAGTTGCTCACCAAAGTGGTACCCATTTATCTACTCACCATCACCTGTTTTCAAACCGCTGGGCAAGTGGGAGCCGGAGCATGTGATGGGAGTTCACCCTGCCCCGTGGCAGCAATGGGTCTCGAACGCGAGACTGCCAATCATCAGCCCAGCGTTCTAACCTCGTGAGCCACTGCGCATCTTCAGTTATCATATAATGTGTAAAGTAAAAAAACAATACGAGGGTAGAAGAGTTACATAGCAGCATAGTATTTTTTTATATCTTGAATAATCAGGATATTGCAAAAGATAGGTGCCAGTGTCATCCTAAAACCAGCTATGAAATGTATTCCCTTTATCGAACAATAAATTAATATTAATTGCAGGGAGACCTACCCGGATCAGGTAATGTTGACATAAATGTCAGTATTTGTCTGCTATGTTTTTTTTTTAAATTAGGAGGATGCTGCGTCTTAGAGTAATCCAATCATGTGCACGTTTGTGGTATATTCTTTTCCGTGAACACCTGTGTTTTTCTTTCTTTTGCAGTGTTTTCTCAAGGGCTGAAAAAATCCTCCCTTGAGCTTTATGGCTTAATTTGTTATGGGGAGCTGAGAAAGAAGATTGGGGGCTGTGAGTATACTGTTTTTCGATGCCATGAAATTAGAAAGTATGGGGCTTGCCCCTTAACTGCCATGGAAAACCGCTTCCCAACCATTTGGCCAGATGTTTCTAATTTTTCCCTCTACAGTATTTTGCCCATCGCTCTGCAAGTGTGCATTTCCCTGGCTTTGTGTGGGAGAGATTTCCAAGCATAATCTGCAGTTTGCTCTTTCATGCAGAGTAGAAGGAAGCAGAAAACACGCCAGGAAGCATCTGTTATTTGTGGGTGTCATTTCACAAACAATGAGAAATCTGCTCGTCCTTGCCGAGCAGAAGGATATAAGAACTACGCAGGATGACTTCTGCAGAATTGGAAGCAGGGATCATATCTGACTACAGATTAGGAATGAAAACTAAAATGCATTCTGAGTAGCTTTCTTTAAAAAAAGAAAACCCAATCCTCTCAATATCCGACTTTCTCGTCTAAAGTGACCATACAATAATTTGTATTTGGTTTTATCGCACACACTGGTCAAAAGTAGCAAATACCACTTGTCCTATTTAATCATTGGAAGTAAGGAACGTTTATTTCTTACTTCCAATGTTTATTTCTTACTTTCTTATTCCTGCTGGAATTGGGTATGTCTGGTTTAAAGAAAAGAGCCACAAAGAAGAGGAGTCAATCTATTCTCCAAAGCACCTGAAGGTAGAACAAGAAGCAATGGGTGGAAACTAATCGAGGAGAGAAGCAATGTAGAATTAAGGAGAAATTTCCTGACAGTTAGAACAATTAATCAGTGGAACAGCTTGCCTCCAGAAGTTGTGAATGCTCCAACGCTGGACGTTTTTAAAAAGAGATTGGATAACCATTTGTCTGAAGTGTGTAGGGTTTCTTGCCTAAGCAGGGGGTTGGACTAGAAGACCTCCAAGGTCTTTCAACACTTTCTTTTCTATTTCTATTTCTCTATTTTTGTTCTTGTTCCTATTTCTGTTCTATTCTATTCTGAGGTGGGTTTCAGCAGGTTCTAACCAGTTCTGGAGAACCGGTAATGGAAATTTTGAGTAGTTCAGAGAACCGGAAAATACCACCTCTGATTGGTTCCGGCCCCATCTATTCTCTGCCTCCCGAGTCCCAGCTGATCGGGAGGAAATGGGGATTTTACAGTATCCTTCCCCTGCCATGCCCACCAAGCCACGCCCACAGAACTGGTAGTAATTTTTTTTTTGAATCCCACCACTTATCCTATCCTATCCTATCCTATCCTATTCTATTCTATTCTATTCTATTCTATTCTATTCTTTGGTCCAATTAGGAAAGCCTTGATGTAGGACCTTTTACATTTCTCACTGGATAATGATTTCTTTGAGGAACTTTGTCTTGTGTCGAAGGAAGGCTGCCTGTGGTTGTTGCAAGAAAGGGTCTGTGTCCATGTTTGATTTTGCAACGTATCTTGGGCTAATTCTGGTGGACGCGTGGGTCTCCATGCTACATCTTTTATTTCCTTTATTCTAAGAAATTTAGGCTGTTGCTTGACTTTTCTCACGTTTCCTTTTACTCTCTTTTAACAATTGTGCAAAGTTCTTTGTATACAATTAAACGTTTGATGCCTAAAATGCGTTTTCTAGACTAACATGAAGAATCTTGCTCTGTTGATGTTTAATTAAAATAATCTCCCCCACCCCCCAAAGGAATGACAGTTTTGTAATGATAAAGATGGTCCTCGACCTGTTAATCATTCTGTGCAGTCATGTTTCGTTTTTCATATTCTGCCCATGATTCAATTTTTTTTTTCATATTCTTTGAAAGGTATGGATGACAAAAACGCAGCTAAACTCAATGAGCTTATCCAAGCTGGGTGAGTAATTTTTCTTAACCATGATTGCTGTCATGAATGAAGGTGAGCATACGTGTCCCAGGATAACGTTGCAGAATTCAATCTGGGTCGGTCACTGGCACCACGTTATAAATGCTCAGAACATAATGTTTGTTACCTTGCACTTTGTCAAGTGACTGATGGAACTATTTCATTACATTTTGCACGTTGTAAGCTGCCTAAAATCTTTTGGGAGTGGGGAAACTTATCATTAATCTAAATAATAATAGCATTAATGTGATCATCAAGAATAAGCGAATGCTTGCTTGAGATTTTCAATAAGGAAATGGTCCTCCCCTTCATTTGGACCTTATAAAGACAGATGCTACTGTAAGGCAGTAGATTATGCCAATCACAAAGATTTTTGTGTTAGCGGAGAAATCACTCCGGAGGTCGATGGATCGTCGCTTCCCTTTGAAAACATTGTTACTTACTTAGAAACTAAAACCCGAGATTCAAATCTAATTAACAAAATATTTATTTCAGTAGAAAAATAATAAAGAGAATCCTCATTAAGCTTATTAAAACTACATTTTATCGGTTAAGGAATAAATCACTTCTATCTTGGTAGAAATGGCGATGAGAAAGGGGAAGGAGGAGACCTCTGGAATGCAGACATGCGTAATAGAATATATCATACGTCTGCTTGACCATAAATACAAGAAACAGAAAAACATAGAGATGCACAACTGGCAATAATTCACATCGTGACATTTTGTACTTTCTTGGTGGTGTTTGGTGCTTAAGGCTTTGACTTTGGGCTAATTTCCATTGACTAAGGAGTGACTTTGGGCCAATCACCAGGAGATGGTGAGTTCTAGTCCTGCCTTAGCCATGAAAACCAGCTGTGTGACTTTGTATCACCAGAATAGTGGGAGTTTTACTCTCCACTTAGCCATGAAAGCCGGCTGGGTGACTTTGGGCCTGCCACTCTCTCTGAGCCCAATTCACCTCCCCTGTTGTTGTTGTTGTTGTGAAAATAGGAGGAAGGTGTGTTGGTTATCTTCGCCCCGTTGGGTTATTTGTAAAAATAATAAAGGCGGGATATAAATAAATCAAGTAAAATAAACCTTCAAGCCTCTCACCCCTTTTCAATATTTTTTTTAGAGCTACAACGGTTCGTTACAAAGGCAGGAACCTTCGTATCAAGGCACCCATGTGCAGGGCTCTGAAGAAGCTCTGCGATCCAGATGGTATGTCATAAATCCTGGGCAGGAAAGCTGCTTGGCGCAGCTGGCAGGGAGGAAGACCACCCCCTGCGCCACCAGCCGTGTGATGCTCCCTGTTAAAGGCAGATGCTGAGCTGGTGGGAAGGAGCATGTACCAGAGAGAAAATCTGACACGTGAACTGGGCATGAGCTTGTTCATAAGTCTTGGGAAGCTGTCTGAACGGCCCAACGACCATCTTTTTAGATTTCTATTACAGGCAGTTCTCGGGTTACGACCGCAATTGATCTCAAAATTTCTGTTGCTAAGCGAGACATTTGTTAAATGAGTTTTGCTCCCTTTTACGACCTTCCTTGCCACCGCTGTTAAGTGAACGGTGTTAAATTAGCAACACGTTCGTTGGCAGAATCTGTCTTCCCCATGGACTTTGCTTGTCAGAGGGTCGCAAAAGGTGATCACATGACCCCAGGACACTGCAACCGTCATAAATATGAACCCAGTTGCCAAGCGTCTGAATTTTGGTCACCTGACCCTGGGGATACTGTAATGGTTGTAAGTGTCAAAAACGGTCATAAGTCACTTTCTCAGTGATGATGTAGCTTCGAACTGTCACTAAATGATGTAAGTTGAAGACCACCTATATTTTATACCTATTAAGCTATTCTGGGCCCATGTTCTAGTTCTATAATTTTAGAGCATGTTGCTTTCGGTCTCCTCAATCTTCAGATCATGCAGCAGTCCCATGGGTAATGCACCTTACAGGTAGTCCTCAACATACAACTGTTTACTGACAGCTGAAAGTTACAAAAGCCTTGGAAGGAACCCCTTCCTTATGACCTATATGCATTTACGACTGTCCAAGCCCACTCCTGCCATCCCATGATTGCAATTCAGGTGCTTGGCTTACATTTACATCCGGTTGCAGCATCCTGTGGTTATGTGATCATGATTTGTAACGTTTTTTGCCTGTTTCGGGGGGGGGGGGACCCTATTGGTAAAGTTGGATTCACTTAACAGCTGTCTGATTCGCTTAACAACCACCATAACACTGGTCATTAAATCGGGTGCGATTTCACAACATAAATTCCCGGTCCAATTGTGGTTATAAGTCAAGGACTATCTGTATTCGCCTCCGGTGTGGCTTGTCAAGGATGATCGTTTGATCTCCTTCCTACCTGCCACCAGCCCCTTTTTTTTTCAAGTTACCATATATGGGCATGTTTCTCCTACGATGTTGCTTCCAGCCCCATCATTTCATTCCCTCAGCCCCACCCCAGTGAGTTCAAACTTGTAATTAATATAACAATTTGGTTTCCTTGCTGTGTTACCTGACGTTACCTTCCATTTGACCTCTACCTGAAGTCTAGAGGGATTATTTGTTTCTCAGCCCAAATACCTGTTTTTGATTATTGATAAGACATATATCCTATTAGAGTGTTTTAAGACTTCGGTTACTTACTAGTGCCGTGGTGGCGCAGTGGTTAGAGTGCAGTACTGCAGGCTACTTCTGCTGACTGCCGGCTGCCAGCAGTTTGGCAGTTCGATTCTCACTGGCTCAAGGTTGACTCAGCCTTCCATCCTTCCGAGGTGGGTAAAATGAGGATCCAGATTGTTGGGGGCAAGAAGATGACTCTGTAAACCACTTAGAGAGGGCTGTAAAGTGGTATATAAGTCTTAAGTGCTATTGCTATTGCTACTTTAATTGTTCTCCTTAAACTGATGCTGCAGAATCAGGAGGACCGTTCAGGATCTGCTTAATGTGTTTCCACTAGATCAGAAAACTATTTAATTCCCTGATATGGGTCTCCTTGACTTACAACCATTTTTTTTAGTGGCCGTTTGAAATTGTAATGGCCCTGAAAAATGTGGTTTTCACACCGATGACCGTTGCAGCATCCCCGTAGCGAAATGATCCAAATTCAACCGCTTGGCAGCTGATTCATATTAATGACCATTGCAGTGTCCCGGGGTCATGTGATCCCCTTTTGCGACCTTCTGACAAGCAAACTCAGTGGAGAAGCCAGATTCACTTAACAATCATGTTACTAACTTCACAGCTGCAGTGATTCACTTAACAGCGGTGGCAAGAAAGGTCGTAAAATGAGGCAAAGCTCAGTTAACAATTGTCTGGCTTAGCAACAGGAATTTTAGCTCCATTGGGGTCGTAAGTCAAGGATTACCTGTAGATTGTTCCCTCGTTGTGTGATTTCTCCGAGCGTTTTGCTTAACTGGGCTCGCAGGTAGGACTTCTGCTGTGTCCTATAGGTATAAGTGATGAGGAAGATCAGAAGCCTGTGCGTCTTCCCCTGAAGGTCCCTGTGGAACTGCAGCCACGGAATAACCACGCTTGGGCCCGTGTGCAGAGTCTGGCCCAGAACCCACGACTCAGGTACTTTAAACGCTGGCTGTGGGAGGTGGATGAGTAGAACCTGGAGCTTTGAAATCGGATTCACAGCAACAAGCAAAATAAAGTGGCTGTCTCATTTGAGCAGAGAATTTGGGATGTTGCTGGCATGTTCTACAAAGTGTTAGAGCCAGGGTGAATAAAAAGCGATGATTTTTTTTAAAAAAAATTAAAAAATCAGATTTTTTTAAAATTTAAATTGGATTTAAAAAATATTAAATTGGATTTTTAAAAAAATTAAATTGGATTAAAAAAAATTTGTAATCAAATTTAATAAAATGCTTTTGGAATAAAAATCTATCTAAAATAGTTTTCTATTTAAAATTCAATGAGGATTCCCTCTCTTGCTTAAAGCAGACACGTTTGGAGGTGCTCCCAACGAAAGAAAGTGGAAGCGTCTGCTTTAAGCAAGAGAGGGAATCCTCATTGAATCCACCCCAAAGAACTTATCCCCCTTCCACTTTCTTTCGTTGGGAGCACCTCCAAACGTGTCTCTTTTAAGCAAGAGAGGGAAGACTTGTCCCCCGTTCCTTCTCCTAAAAAGGCTGCTTCCAAGGGGGTGGGATTCTTGCTCCTCTGATTGGCTGGGGGCAAAGTGTCCCGTGCGCCCAAAAGCCCGGGGTGAACTGGGTTTTTGGCCCATTAGGCGAAGGGGCCAAGGAGAAAAGGCAGCGCCGGATTGTTTGGGGGCAGAAGGCTGGGGACAAAACAGGCGCGGCAGAGCGGAGGAGGCGAACAGTCATAGACTCCTCCCCAGGCTACTAGAAAGGCTCTGGAGCTTGGAGAGAACAAAAAACGGGCCTTCCCCACCCCCTCCGGAGGCTGGTAACAGCCTGTTTCCTGACTCCCAGTAGGCCCAGTAGGCCCGGAAATCAGCTGAGCTGGCATGCCCACCGATATGGCTCCGCGTGCCACAGGGTCGCCATCAGTGACCTATCCCATGCTGCTGTTTTACGCTACTGTTTCATTTTTATTCTACTTCCAGTGAAATAAAAATGGGAGTAATAGAATCCTAGGTTGGGTTGTAGGTAGAGATGGGGAAAGCCGATGTTTGCTTTGCTTAGCTTATCTAGTGAGACTTAGTTCCCTTGCTAACAATATCCCTCATTATCTGATTCTTCTAATTCTTTTTTCCATGACTTGACAGAATGATCGTGGAGCTGCATCGGAAGGTATCCAGCCTCATTGAATTCCTGAAACAGAAATGGGCTCTCCACGAAGTGCGGATCGTATCCTTTCCCTAATGCAGAAGTTGGTGGGATGGAACGTAGTCTGGATTCCCAGGAGGGAGAGAGGGAGGGGCTGCATTCCAAAGGAGCAAGAGACATTGAAGTTAGACAGTTCGTGTGGGAGAAATGAGATGAAGACAGCTCCTGCCTAATAGTTCCCAGAGTATCTGTTTAATAGTGTAAGTTGTCGGTTTTAGTTTGGCAAGATTTTTTGTCTGCATTTGAGGAACAATAAAGGAAACTGCTCTGAAGAACCTCAATATGTCTTTTTTGACAATTAGTTACTCCCTTGTTCCGAGAGTTGTCATTTTTAACATTACAGGTAATCCTCGACTTAACAACCACAATTGAGCCATTTGTTAAGTGAGTTTTGCCCCTTTTCATGACCTTTCTTGCCACGGTTGCTAAGTAAATCACTGCAGCTGTTAAGTTAGTAGCACGGTTGTTGAATGAATCTGTCTTCCCCATTGACTTCTCACGCCAGAAGGTCGCAAAAGGGGATCTACGTGACCTTGGAACACGGCGACCGTCATAAATATGAGCCTGTTACCGAGCGTCTGAATTTTGACCACGTGACCATTGAGATGCTGCAACGGTCGTAAGTTTGAAAAAAATGGTCATAGTTCGCTTTTATCAGTGCCGTCGTAATTTTGAACGGTCACTGAACGGACTGTTGTAAGTCGAGGACCCACTGTGCTGATGTGCCTTAAGCTGTCTCTTCCATTTAGAACAAGGGTTTCTTTCCCAGTTCTTTGCATTTGCAGTCTCACTAGTATCCAGGGGTGAAATTCAAAATTTTTCCCTACCGGTTCTGTGGGCGTAGCTTGCTGGGGGAGGTCGTGTGACTGGGTGGGCGTGGCCAACTGGGCATCACTCACATCGAGGGGCTCCTCGCCAGGCCCCTCCCCTCCCAGCCACTCCTTGTCGCGAATGGCAGGAAAATGGGGAGGGGAATTTTCCTGCCTACCATCCTTCCCTCAGTCTGCTGAGCTTGAGGAATGGATGACAGGCAGGAAAATCCCCTTCCCCATTTTCCCGCCTTTCACGAAAACGGCTCCATTCCAGCTGCTCCCTCCCCCCCCCCCGGCCCTCTTCCTCCTGGGGACTACCTTAAAGGGACAGGCTGCTGCAGCTCCGTTCTGAATGGAGGGAGCAAAGTTAGCATTCTCTCTGCTACATTTAACGTTGAATTCTGTGGAGTATCGAGCGGCCGGAAGAGGGAGCGGCGACTGGCCGGGCATGGGCGGGGCCAACGAGGGGTGATTACTACCGGTTTGGCGAACCGATGCCAATAATCCCTAGCGGTTCGCCCGAACCGGTCAGATTTCACCCCTGCTAGTAGCCCTCCTCTCTTCAGGGCTTCCAACAAGGTGCCACTGACTTGTTTGGGGTTTATGGGGAAATATTTACAGGTACAGCTGCCTCTTTTTGCTTCTCCACACCTGTCTTCCTAAACCACCTTCACATAGAGGAAAACACTAGCCGAGAGGCAGCTGCAAGATTGCAGAGATGCTGAAGCCAGCAGCAGCAGCTATTCCGAAGAGGAAACAACACTTCACCTCTTCCCGGGGGAGAACTGCACGCTGACGCCCCTGCCCGGGGTTGCCCGCGTGGTACACTCCAAAGCTTTCTGCACAGTGCATTGGCAGGAATCGGGCCGGTGCAAGCAGAGTACCAAGGATGTCCACCTGTTGCCCCCCGCGCAAATCCTGGGCATACAGAGCGGGCAGGGGACAGCCAGAGGGCAGGTCAAATACTCACGGGGGGCAGAAAGTAAGGGCGGAATCAAGCCCGAAACTACCGTGGAAGTGAGTAGAACTCCTCAGTTGATCCTTGATCCCATCGCGAACCCGGAAGATTGCTCCGCCAAAGCTGGGCTTGCCGAAGGAGCATCCTCCGACCTCGGCATCATCGGCCACCTCAACAAGCCGCCCGCTGGGCTTCAGGACCCGAGCGGGAGCCTGGAGAAGTCCGTTCCGGTGACCGAGAGCAGAGAGGCGGCGCCCGCCGTTGCCTTGCCCGCCTCGGTAGACGCCAGCAGCGCCAAGTGCAATTGTGGCGATCTCCCACCGGATTTGGAAGAACTCTCTCTGCTCGATCCCTTTCCTCGTTACATGAAGTCCTGCCACGATCTGATTGTCCCCGAGAAGTGTCTCTGTGCGGAGAAGGTGGATAGAAAAGAGGTGGTCGCCTTGCCGGAAAGTTCCCCTCCCAGCGGGGTTTTCCCTGGCGGCACGGAGACTGGCAACCACAGTCCCACACAGCTGGCGAGCGGCAGGGCGGACTTGCCCAGTGTTGTTCCACCCACTTCTGAAACTCAGGCCTTCCACTGCTCCGGACTTCAAGCGGAAGCGTGTGTGAAGGAGCTCCCTGATGTAGTAATGGAGGATTCTCAGGAGAAACTCAACAGCTCACTGCCAGCGCCTCCGCCTCCACCACCTCCAGCTCAGGGACAGACGGTGACAAAGGCTCTCAAGGATGACCCCAGCCGCCTCGCACAGCAAGTGCGAGAGAAGGGATGGAGCCTGCGGACCTCTGAAAGCCTTACCTTGGCTGAAGTCTACCTCATGATGGGCAAGCCGAACAAATTGCAGCTAGAATACGATTGGCTGGCAGTCTTGGGGCAGGAAACCCAGGATGCCGGGGAGCCGATCGCTGAACCGAAATCTCTTCCTCCATCGGCCACTTTTCACAAACAGAAACTCCTCAATTGCCTCTTGAAACTCATCTCTTCTGAAGTTAACCCCAAACCAGTAAGTTTGGACTCTGTTTGGACTCACTAGCGCAGGGGTCTCCAACCTTGGCAACGTTAAGACTTGTGGGCTTCAGCTCCCAGAATTCCGCAAAGCTGGCTGAGCAAAGCTGGCTGAGGAATTCTGGGAGTTGAAGTCCACAAGTCTTAATGTTGCCAAGGTTGGAGACCCCTGCGCTAGCGCCCTAGATTGGACCGTGTTGTCACCTCTTAAGTCATTGTTACAGATAATAATAACAATAGAGTTGGAAGGGACCTTGGAGGTCTTCTAGTCCAACCCTCTGCTTAGGCAGGAAACCCTACACTACTTCATCCCGTGAATGAGTTTGGCTGAAGGTGACCTCCATTTTCCCCGGTTATCCAGATGTGGATCTTTAAAATCTTTTGCAACTGGCTTGCAAGCTTCCCTCCTCTGCTTCCCTCTCTCCTCTGAAATAATGTCTTTAGGAAATAGGCTTATTTGGAATAATTTGGATCTTTTTAAGATGATTTGCGATGGTGGTTAATATTGCATCTACTGTTCATTGCCACAGAAAAGAAAAGGAAAAAAAAGCAGAACAGTTCATCATTTTTTTAGTTAGACATAATCCTCGCTTAATGACCAGAATTTGGGAACGGCAGTTCTGATGCTAAGCACTGCAGTAGCTAAGCCAAAATTCACATGACCCTATTGCACCTACCTCATTTCCGCTTTTGCCATTTCACTTCATATATATCCAGCCCAAAATTAGGATTGTGAGAGATCAATTTTAGGTAGACATATATAAGGCCTATACGGGCACGAAATGTTCTGCCAGATGTTGGGCAGACGTGTGGGCACCATTGTCGCAGCATTTGCAGCTCTGGCTTTGCGGAGTGCTCGCTTCTCTTCTTCTATGGCTGTTCTGTCCTCAGATATTTGGCAGCCTTGGTGGATCAGCATGCGTCATCTTGATCGATCTTGTGCCAGGGTTTCCCAGGAGGTGGTGTCAATATCGAGGGACTTGAAAGAGGCTTTCAACGAGTCTTTGTATCGCTTCCTTTGTCCCCCGTGCGATCGCTTTCCTTTAGACAGCTCACCATAGAGGAGCTGTTTAGGGATGCGATGGTCTGGCATCCTTGCAACGTGGCCTGCCCAATGTGTCTGGGCTTTCATCAGCTTGGACACACAAGATATGTGTGCAATAACCAAAACTGATTATGATGTGTAGATTCATATATTCATACCAGTGGTGAGTTCCACTTGCCTTCCCTGCCGGTTCGCATCACGTCGGAAGTGCGCGTTTTGCGCCAACATCGGGGAAATGACCCTCTGTGCATGCGCAGAAGCCTTTGCGCATGCGCAGAGGGTTCTTTGCCAGCCGCTTTCAAGGAGCGGCGACCGGAGGACCAGTTCGGGGTCGTGGCCAGCCGGCCATCGCTGGCGGTTCGGCAAGCGGGGGCAAATTTCCGCCACCGGTTCGGGCGAACCGGCGGCAACCCGCCACTGATTCCTACATATGTAAATGTATAAATGATGAATTTTGGGTGGGCGCACCAAAGTTTTTATGAGGCTTACTGGGTTTCTAGGGTAGTCTTTAAAATTTTTTCGAAATTCTGCAGCCCTTGACTTAAAGCAAACTTTCTGGACCCCTGGGCTAGACCACAAGTGAATTAACCAGTATCCTGTCCCACCATGGTAATTCTGAATGTCCTTTGGAGTATCTGCTCTTTAACATTGGATGACGATGATGATGATGATGAAGATGACTTTGATGGTTTGCAGGCAGGCTTCTGCAATTCAGGCTTCACTGCTTCCTTTCTAGATCCCCGAGATGAATTCCGTTGCAACCTCCCCCATCAAGCCCATTCAAGAGGAGCATGCTTTGACCCCTCCCGGGAAAGTGATTGCCATCAGCACCAGGAGCCCGGGCTGTGCTCGCAATCAACCTCCGCTTCATAAGAAGACCTTTCCCCCCAGTGCCACTCCCAACTCCTCAGGTGAGTCGGTTCGTACAGAAAACCTCTCCACCCTGTGCCTTGTCCACATAGACGTGCCCCTTCCCCCCCTTTTCTAAATTCTGTGCCTAGGAAGTCTCCAGATTTGGGGATCTCTCGAATTCATTATTCGATTGGGCAGTGTGGGTCCAAGAGCCATTTTTAAGTTTGAGGAAATCGTTCTGTCGTTTGGAAATCGGCAACTTGCAGCGAGCTACACATTTGCCAGTTCTCCGAGAGCAGAACTGAAGAAGCCTTCTCGGACGAGAAGCGAAACGTTTTCGAAGAAAAATTAGCAAGAAAGTCCAGTTACCTTTTGGAAAAGCACCTTTTTTGGGGGGTGGGTCTCCTAGAACAGTGTTTCTCAACCTTGGCAACTTGAAGATGCGTGGACTTCAACTCCCAGAATTCCTCCAGCCGGCTGGAGGAATTCTGGGAGTTGAAGTTGTCACGTAGTGAATATTGTCAGTTGTATGTCTATGCAGGGTGATGCACCCCTATCCTAATATTATGGTATATTCCAATACAGGCAGAACACGTGATATGAGTTGTACGCATGTGTGCATTCCTGATTCTCCATTCTTTCTCTTGTGGTTTGGCTCCGTCCTGCCGCGGTCGCATTTAATTAGCAAGAATGTAACTATTCAGAATTTATTGTTTTTGTGCCGAAATAAATATTTTCTATTAGACTTTTAACTTCGGCTTTATTTCTAAATGTCTGAGTTCCGAGAGAAAGATCAACATCGCCTCTATGGAGATTTATTTATTCTCCTTAACAGAAGTCCATGCATCTTCAAGGTTGAGAAACACTGCTGTAGTAGGGAGGTTGCACTCATCCATTTCCCTGTTTCCTTGTGATGTAATTCACACCTTCCTGCAGATCCATACAGGTTTATGGAAGTAATTCCAAGACTTTTCCTAATAGAAGTCCTCCTTGGCTGCCCTTCTCCGTAAATCAGGGGTAGGCAAAGTTGGCTCTTCTATGACTCGTGGACTTCAACTCCCAGAATTCCTAAGCTAGCATGATTGGCTCAGAAATTCTGGGAGTTGAAGTCCACGAGTCATAGAAGAGCCAACTTTGCCTACCCCTGTCGTAAATCAACGCTTAATGTCTCTATCATTTCCTGTCAGGTTTCCGAAATCCTTCTAAACCCCTCTTGGTGGCTAGTTCTTCAAGTCCCAGCAACCCTGATGCCGACGGCGGCCTCTTTGCCATTCCCACCACCCTCCCACCAAACAGCAGGCACGGGAAGCTTTTCTTGCAAAACAAAGAAGCAGACCTGAGCTTCCGCCAGCGCTTGGACACCATCAGTGTGAGTCTTAAAATGTGTAAATGTAACATTAGGAGAAAACCAACCCAGCCTTCCTCGTAGCTGGTAAAGTTAAGCAACTATCCGTTCCAGGTCTCAGTCTTGGTCACACAGTTAAGGTTTCATGGCATTTTATGTCCTTTACTATGTTATGGCTTACAGCTGTGTTGTTGGGAATGAGGCGAAGGATCTCAGGTTCACACAAAATTTGGGAAAGAATGAAGGCAGAATTCCAGCCAGTAGGGAATCACATTGCCCGCTTCTTCCTCTACTGTTACTTTCCCGTTTTCTCCATCATCAAAACATATTTTGAAGTCCTCCTCCTCACTTTCCAGGCAGAACCGCACAGTCTGAAATCAAGTTTGTTTGTTTGTTTCTTTATTTGTTAAATGTATTTGCCGGCCATTTCACTGAGGGGTTACTCCCTGCTTTTAGGGGAGAAGAGCCTGCCACTCTCTCCGAATTTCTGATTCTGAGGTCTTGCAGCAGAATATTGCTCTGCTCTTTCTGCTACCAAGTTAACTGGACCCGTTTCATATTCGCTTATATAAGTTATGTAGAACCATAGAATCTTTGCCACAAGAGAGACTAAATCCATGTGGGACGCCTTAGTCCAGAGCTGTTCGGGAGTTCCCTTCATGCAACAAGCCAAGCATCAATGGTCTAGTTAGAGTATCAGAATCCTGTATCATGAACTGCTGTTTCTCTTTAGATGCAATCCGATTTTTTCTTGCCAAAGCCAAGAAAACTACGCAGCAGACACCTGCGGAAGTCGCTAGTTGTACAGGTAAGAGAGAACAGCTAATTAAAGTACATTCTAATTAGTATTGATTGTTTCCTGATTGCTTACTTGAACCCTGTGACAACCATTCTTGACAAATGTATCTTTTCTTTTATGTACACTGAGAGCCTATGCACCAAAGACAAATTCCTTGTGTGTCCAATCACACTTGGCCAATAAAGAATTCTATTCTATTCTATTCTATTCTATTCTATTCTATTCTATTCTATTCTATTCTATTCTATTCTATTCTATTCTATTCTATTCTATTTTCATTCCATTATTCTATTCTATTCTATTCTATTCTATTCTATTCTATTCTATTCTATTCTATTCTATTCTATTCTATTCTATTCTATTCTATTCTATTTTCATTCCATTATTCTATTCTATTCTATTCTATTCTATTCTATTCTATTCTATTCTATTCTATTATTCTATTCTATTCTATTCTATTCTATTCTATTCTATTCTATTCTCTATTCTATTCTATTCTATTCTATTCTTCACTCGATTGGCCAATGGGTTCATTTGGCTTATTTGGGGGGCTTATTGTTAACTTGCTTTTCTCCCCGTCCATTTGGACAGAAGGTGATTGGTTCCTCCTGCTTAGGTTTCTGCTTTGTCTTGAGCAAGGAGAGGTCGTTAACAAGGCCTGTCATTTCAGTCATTAGTCATTTCAGTTACGAAAAAAGCAGCCGAAGGTGCATCTCTTTGTAATGTAGAATGGATCAGACTTGAATACACAATGAGAATTCTTTTAAGGTACAGAAATTTGATTCTCAAGTTGCATCCTAAGAAGGATTTTTGGTTTTCCCCACACTCTGTTAAAAAAGATGGACAATTTTTAGCCATAGGATCTATCTTTCCTGAGAAGAAACTGAATAGGAGAAAGAGTAATTTTGTACACATCTTAGTTCCTGTCTGTTGCCAACATATAGCCCTTAGCACATACCATACTCCCCCCCCCCCAAAAGAGGGTGAAAATTTGGGTGCTTCTTATACACCGAATGTAACCGAAAACGGAGGCGGTGATGGTCTGTGGCAATCCCTGCAGCCTGGAACAGCTGATTGGGGGTATTCTGGGAGGCCAATCCACCCGTCAGTCAGCTGCTCGTGCTGAATCAGGCTGCAATAATGTGCTGAAGCTGACCTGGCAGTTTGCTATTTGCTGCAAGGACTCAGATTTTGCAGTAGCAATCACATCCAGAAAGCACACACAAGTAACTGATTCAGCAGGATTCAGTAACATCTCTTTATATATAATATAACACATGAAGTAAATATACAATACCAAAAGCAGGTTTCCCAACGTGGTAGTAATATACAAGCAAAACACAAGCAGAGGAGAGGAGTTTCAGTTTCAGTTTTGAGCAGCAGACTAGTTTACAGCTCAGCGGAGACTCAGAGCTGCAGAGCTAAGCCACGCTCCTTGCTGTCTCCTTCCTTGTTGCTCACACTGCAAATACTGTTTCAGTTTCCAAACAGCCCCCAACTCTCTCACACACTGACAGGACGCTAGCCAGATGAATACCATGGATGCTGGTAGGCAGAGGCAGATTCCCCCTCCCTCTTATTTTCCTCTCCAAAAACTAAGGTGCGTCTTATACTCCGGAGCGTCTTATTCTCCGAAAAATAAGGTAAACCCCCAAAGAATATAGCTCTCCATATCAAATCAAACTTCTCCAACCCTTAACGTAGCTGAATGCAATAAGATATCAGCAAGGGTCCCAGGCGTTCATAAATATACAAATAGTCGGCCACAATTGAGCCCAAAATTTCCATTGCTAAGTAAGGCAGTTTTAAGTGAGTTTTGCCCCCATTTTATCCTCTTTCCTCCACACAATTGTTAAGAGAATCATTGTAGCAAGCGTTAAGCAAGTCTGACTTTCCCCGCTGACTCTACATGTCGGAAGCCAACTGGAGACGTTACAAAGGGTGATCCACATGACCCTGTGACAGCGCAGCTGTCATAAATGCATGCAAGGTGTCGGAATTTTGATCGTGTAACCATGGGGATGCCACAACAGTGATGTAAAAACTGGTCATAAGTCGCATTTTTCAGTACCCTTGTAACTTCGAACAGTCAACTAAACAAATGGTTGTAAGGTTGAGGACCATGTCATACAGAACGTATTTGGAGATTGTATGACGATTGAAGATGGACCAGGGAGATACAATCTAGACACCATTGGGGATCTTTTATTTTTCTTTTAAAGTTATATCTCGCTTTCTTCTTGCAGAGGACACTGCTTCCTAGGCCTTCCGAAAACCCTTCCCAGCATGTTTGTTCCTTTTCCATCTTATCGAACTCCTCCATAACAGGTGAGCAGCTCAGCCATGTAGTATGATCTGAGTAATATGTTTCACACTGAACTGGCGAAGGCTGTACATTCTTTGGCCATAAGGGATTTAAAATTGTAGCCTTTTCTATCTACGGGCTCCTCCCACTGTGGTCTCAACAGCCCTGTGACCACAAGTCTTTATTTTGCTTGTTTATATGACATCCTTCCTTCACAGAGTGGAGTTCGATCCTAGGTGGAGGCAGATATTTTTCTCTGTGGCCACAATGAGCATATATCTGCTGAACAAAACTCTGCATTGGCAACAGGAAGGGCATCCGGCCAGTAAACACTCTGTTAGCTGCATTCGGTTGCCCAGACTCCACCCCACAAGGGATTATGGGGTCGTTAAAAAGAAGATGTGACCTCCTCCCTCCCTCGGGGGAGGTAAAACATGAGCCTTTGGGTAGAATCCTAAGGACATTGATGGGGGAGCATGCCTCAAGGAAATTTGGGCTCCTGGGCTCCTATTAAATTGCCAGGATAACCCCCAAGTGAAAGCCGAGAAAAGATACAAGCATTTAGCCAATAGCTTGAGCAGGGGGTTTGGACTAGAACAGGGGTCTCCAACCTTGGCAATTTTAAGACTTGTGGACTTCAACTCCCAGAATTCCACAGCCAGCTTTGTTAGCTTTGCTGGCTGTAGAATTCTGGGAGTTGAAGTCTACAAGTCTTAAAGTTGCCAAGGTTGGAGACCCCTGGACTAGAAGACCTCCAAGGTCCCTTTCCAACCCTGTTATTCTATGTTTGCCATATCCTTATGTTGCCCATTCTTTCGATTGGGGGCCTCTACAGCTTTTGTCTTCGGTTTTCTTCCTGGGAGAAAGACCTCGGAACTGGGTGCCATGTGGGATATACCGTATTTTTGGAGTATAAGACGCACCTTTTTCCTCCCTAAAAGTGGCTGAAAATTTGGGTGCGTCTTATACTCTGAATGTAGCTTTTACGGAGCTTTTTTCCCAGCCCTAACTAGGTGCTAACGATCTTCCCAGCTCTTACCTTGCAGGCTCTTTCACTGTTACTCTCTCCGAAGAATGTTTTTCCAGCCCTAAGTCTTTGCAGATTTTTTTTCATTGCTCTACTTGCTCCGAATAAGTTTTTTTCTAGCCCTAACCAGGTGCTAACGATCTTCCCAGCTCTTACTGGCTTGCAGGCTCTTTCATTGTTACTCTCTCCGAAGAAGGTTTTTTTAAGTCCTAACCAGGGGATTAAATAATGTGCTGAAGCTGACCAGACTAAGGACGCTAGCCAGATGAATACCTGGTAGGCAGATTTTCCCCCCTATTTTCCTCCCCAAAAACTAAGGTGCTTCTGATATTCCGGTGCGTCTTATACTCCGAAAAATACGGTAACTCCCAAATGACTGTTTTGTTTTGTTTTTTTTTTTTCAAATTTGGTGTGCTTTTAACCATTCCTGCTGTTTTTGATTGTATTCCTCATTTAGGAAGGGGATCTTTTCGGCCAATCCAGTCTTCGCTGACTAAAGCTGCCATATCGCGCCCCATTGTCCCCAAGATCCTCCCAGCTCAAGCCACCAGTCGTTTGTCTAGTAAGTCTTCTTTTCCAACGAAAGTCCAGGCACAGGGAGGTAGAGGTAGGGTTAGGTTTCCATGGGAAAATCCTACTGGGGAATGGGCGGGGTGATACACTATGGGTTGGGTCTCCACGAATTGGGAGAGCAAAATGGACATCGCCAACAAGTTTGTACCTCATTCAGTATACTTGGGAGGGCGCTGACTTTTCAAGTCTACCTTACCTAAGTCTCCCGGGAAAATACGTGGGAAAATCACAATTGGGGGAAGCCCCCCCCCCAAAAATCCACTTAGGGTTAGGGTTAGCTCTCCATGAATTGGGAGAGCAAAATGGACGTCGCCAATGGATTTGTAGCGCATGGAGGGTGCTGACTTTTTGAGCCCGCCCTATCTACGTTCCCTGGTAAAATACATGGGAAAAATCCCACTGGGGGCAAATCCACTTAGGGTTAGGGTTAGTTCCCCATGAATCCAGAGAGCGAAATGGACATTGCCAATGGATTCAAAGCCAATCAATATGCTTAGGGAGGCCCTGACTTTTTGAGCCTGCCTTATCTGCGTCTCCCAGTTACTACTAGTTCTGAAGTAACCGTTTCTATCTTCCCCCATGATTAGTTTTTGAAGTGCTCATTATGTCCACCCAGGTCTCTAAATCCTTTTGAAAAAAGATCCTACTGACCTGGTTTAATAATCCAGGTGATATCAGGACCATGGAGATAAAGGTTTTAAATAAGGTTGAGATAATGAAGCAATGGAAAATCTTAGCTTTTTGACATAGAGGTCATCTTCAATCTGTCTGTTAGCGGAGATCACTCCGGAGGTCGATGGATCTATGCTTCCCTTTGAAAACATACTTACTTAGAAAATAAAACCGAGATTCAAATCTAATTAACAAAATATTTATTTCAGTAGAAAAGTAATAAAAAGAATCCTTATTAGGCTACATTGTATCGGCTAATGAATAAATCACTTCTACCTTGGTAGAAATGGCAAAGAGAAAGGAAAGGAGGAAACCTCTGGAATGCAGACATGCGTAGTAGAATATATCATACATCTGCTTGACCATAAATACAAGAAACAGTAGAAAAACATAGAGATGCACAAACTGACAATATTCACATCGTGACACTGTCATTGTGTCAGGGTTCCATCATCTCTACCATCCTCCTATCAATGTCAGGGTTCCAAGTAACACCCCCAACGAAAGAAAACTCCCAAGGCTTGAGTTTCCTCAAAGTTCCATTTTATTAGAGATGTCATATTGGCACATCTGGGAAAACCCGAATCTGAACGTTTCCAGGTTTTCCCCACCCAAAAGAAAATCCAAGCCTCTGCCCCAGCACCCACGTGTCTTGTCACATGGTCCAATCAATGCGCCATCCAAAACTGGAAATGCCTCCCAGTCATCTCATCGGCAGCTGCAGGCCAAGACGGCCTTGACCTTCTGAAAAGAATATTATTTTGACTCTGTATCACCCACACTCCATACAGACCCCCCTCCCATTTTCCCACAGTAGGAAAATGTGGCAGGGCTGAAGGTAAAAGATGGCTTCCAGGTCTGACACAGTGTCTCAGTTAAGCAACCATTTGAGTTACCGCCATGATGGAAAAGTAACTTGGCCACCAGTCCTCACATTTACATCCTTCGCAGGTCTGTAAGCAAAGCAAAGCCGAAATAAGATCATAAGCACAGTTGTAGTTTCACTTAGTGACCTCTGTGTTTAATCATTGAGTTGCCGCTCTCCATTGTGGTCACTAAACAAGGACTACCTATTCTGAATCGGTGAACTATGTAAATATAAGAAGGCGCTGTTAAAACAAAGTGTTGTTTTCCTGCTGGTATAGATGTAACATTGCCAGAACCTCAGGTTTAGTGTTCCGCTAAAAACTTTAGTTTCAGGAAAATGCCCTTTCTCACATTTGCTTTTTTCTGTCCAAAGGTGCGATTGATTTGGCGGCTAAATCAGCCGGTATTATCCCCGGCAGTCCGTTGCCACTTCTGGGGACCGAAGGCTTGCCAGGTGTTTCCCCGCTCTCACCAGAGGCAGTAACCACCGTTGTTGGAGGTCAAGACTCCACAGTGGCACGTCAGAATGGAGGCTCCATAGCAACAGTGGCGGTCAGTTTTCAGCTCTACTATAAAGTTTCTCTCCTTTTATAACCAACTTTATCCAAATCTAATGCAGGGTTAGGCATCTATGGCAATTTTACGACCTGTGGACTTCAACTCCCAGAATTCCTAAGCCAGCATGGCTGGCTGGCTGGCTGGCTCAGAAATTCTGGGAGTTGAAGTCCACAGGCCATTTAAGTTACCATAGTTTGCCCATCACTGTTCTAATAGGATGTTGCTTTGGGCACAACATGCACCAATTAGACGTCAGGCTCCAAAAACCGAGAAAGACACATTGTGATTCTTCCGAGCAGATTTTATTGTTCTTGACTTAGAGACAGAATCTTGCCAAACTGAAGCAGACTCTTCCCTGCATGCATATATTCTTGGAACTAATGAGGCGGAGCTGTCTTCACTCTCTTTCTCTCACACATAATATCTGGGCTGAGTTTTGCCTCTTACTCCTCTGGAATGCACCCCCTCCCTTTTGGAAATCCAGCCCTCTATATTCCATCCCATTATACTCCACCAGACAACACAAACGCCTTAAAAATCTTGACCTTCTTTGCTCTGCATCCTTACCCTACCTCAAAGCCCCAGCTTTCCAGAAATGGCCTCTCTACCCCAGTTCAGATTGACACCGCATCTACTATCTTAGACATTAATGGTTTGTTCTACCTGGCGGGATAGTCGTTCCTGCCCTCTGTAACAAAAGAGAAGGTCTCCCAGGCCAGCTAGCCATGATAGCTAATGGAGAGACTAGTTCTGGTTTCCCTGAATTTCTATTCTGTATCTTCCCTTTTTTTTCTTTTACCATTTATTGGTTAGATTTATTTCCCTTCTTTTCTTCGGAAACTCCTTGGCAGTAGCAGGGCAAGCATGATAATAAAGCATTAACGTTCCATAATTTCAATGTCTCACTTCCAACCATGTGGCTCAGGCAATCTTTCTTGATTCCAGGGTTCAAGCCATGAATGTCAGGTTCCTTTCCTTGGTCTACCATCCCAGCCTGAGCAGGAAGCCATTCCTGATGGCTTCCAGGTAAAGTATATTTAACTAATAATTACTTACACTTCAGAACTTAATAGATGCTAACGCTGTCGTTTTGATTAAGGGTGCTGTGTGTAAAACCAGTATTTGAGCTGCTTGCAGCCTATTTTTAGACAGAGTTATTTTAGAATAGTCATTTTGGAACCTCTTTCATCCCTAAATGAAGAAGGTGATATGATAGCAGTATTTGAGGGGCTGCCACAAAGAAGAGGGGGTCAAATTATTCTCCAAAGTACCAGAGGGCAGGACAAGAAATAATGGTTGGAAACTGATCAAAGGGAGAAGCAACCTGGAATTAAGAAGAAACTTCTTAACAGTAAGGACAATTAACCAGTGGAACAGCTTGCCTCCAGAAGTTGTGGGCTCTCTGTCACTGGAAGTTTTTAAGAGACTGGACAGTCACTTGTCTGAGATCGTATAGGTTCTCCTGCTTGAGCAGGGGGATGGACTAGAAGATCTCCAAGGTGCCTTTAAGCTCTATTCTATTCTAAGATTGGCAAGGCACTCACCTGAACGTTGTGTGAACTTTTAAAGTCTGTTATTAGATACCCGAACTTTTTTTTCCTCCACAATCTATGAACGCATGACACATGCTAGTCTCTGTAAACACTGATACACTTATCGTTACAGAGAAGCAAGAAGAAAAAAAATCTTGATTGCTAGATCAAAATGTGAGGCTCAAAAATTGCAAGAAGGCAATTGTGAACTGCAAACAAAGTGGGGAAAAAATACCTTCTTTGTGAACTTGCTGGCATCCTGTAATCTAGGCTAAGTTTCCGCAATGTTTGCAACTTCCCAGAATGTGGATCCGTTTCTAGAATTTCCCATCCAGCAGACTTAATTGCTGAGAATTCAGATCAATAAAATCCATAAATCTGAAAGGCACCCATGTTTGTCTTCTGTCGAAATGGATAGCCCAGCATCTGATATGGATGCGTTTCATACTTATGGGCTTCGTTGCCCTGAATGATCAGCAACAGTTCTGCTGGAGGCTATTAAAATAAATGTTTCATTGGATAACACATATTAAACAAGATACTTGTCCGTAGCAATGAGCTTGAACCTTGGGGGGAATCTGATTTTAACCTTGCTAGATACCGTTCTCCAGATCCCACCGTTAGGGAGAGCTGTGAACTTGGTTATAGGTCACCTGTAAAAGAAGAAATCATCAATTTTTGGGGGGCTGAAAGAGGGAACAGGGATGGGGGGATTGTAAGCAAAACTTTATTTATTTATTTATTTATTTATTTATTTATTTATTTATTTATTTATTTATTTATTTATTTATTTATTTATTTATTTATTTATTTATTTATTATTTGTGAGATTTATATACCGCCTCGCAGTGCAAGCACTCTCTAAGCCAGTGTTTCTCAACCTTGGCAGTTTGAAGATGTGTGGACTTCAACTCCCAGAATTCCCCAGCCAGCGTTGCTGGCTGTGGAATTCTGGGAGTTGAAGTCCACACATCTTCAAACTGCCAAGGTTGAGAAACACTGCTCTAAGCGGTTTACACTAGTAAGCAATGTATATTTATATTGCCCCCAACAATCTGGGTCCTCATTTTACCTACCTCGGAAGGATGGAAGGCTGAGTCAACCTTGAGCCGGTGAGATTTGAACCGCTGACCTGCGGATCACAGTCAGCTAAAGTGGCCTGCAGTACTGCTCTCTAACCGCTGCGCCACCTCGGCTCAGTTAAACTTTCAACCACTGTCATCTTCAGGGAGATGATACCGAACCATAGATGAAATAGATGGTTGCGTCCAATGTAAGGCAGCTTTCTGTATTCAAGCATGGACGTAGGGTTGCTGACACGCTTCACGGTCTTCTGCACGGCGTAAAAGCTTTAGAAAAATGACATGTTGTTGATGTTACTGTTGTCACTATTACCGTTTGCTTGCTACCACAGGGAACACCAGTCCTCTCCCTGCCAGAGCTGCCTAAAGCGTCCCTCCAGAATGGTCTTTCTTCCTCCCCGCTTCCCTCGTCTGAGACATCCAGCACCCGTCTGTCTCCCCCCAATGTCTCTGCTCTCCTCGACATCTCTCTTCCTGGGCCCCCTGAGGATGTTTTGTCTCAGGGAGAACCGGCTACTCAAATCAGTGACTCCATCATTGAAATAGCCATTAGCTCTGGCCAATACGGTAAGGGAGAAAGAGAGGAGGCATAAAATGAATGGAATGAATGAATGAATGAATGAATGAATGAATGAATGAATGAATGAATGAGAAAGAAAAAGAAAAAAGAATGAATGAATGAAAGAAAGAAAGAAATAGCAATTAGCTCTGGCCAATACGGTAAGGGAGAAAGAGAGGAGGCATAAAATGAATGAATGAATGAATGAATGAGAAAGAAAGAAAAAGAAAGAAAGAAGAAAGATAGAAAGAAAGAAAGAAAGAAAGAAAGAAAGAAAGAAAGAAAGAAAGAAAGAAAGAAAGAAAGAAAGAGAGTTAGCTCTGGCCAATACAGTAAGGGAGAAAGAGAGGAGGTATAAAATGAATGAAAGAATGAAAGAAATAGCAATTAGCTCTGGCCAATACGGTAAGGGAGAAAGAGAGGAGGCATAAAATGAATAAATGAATGAATGAGAAAGAAAGAAAAAGAAAGAAAGAGAAGAAAGAAAGTTAGCTCTGGCCAATATGGTAAGGGAGAAAGAGAGGAGGCATAAAATGAATGAATAAATGAATGAATGAATGAATGAATGAATGAATGAATGAGAAAGAAAAAGAAGAAAGAAAGAAAAAAAGAAAAAGAAAGAAAGAAAGTTAGCTCTGGCCAATATGGTAAGAGAGAAAAAGAGGAGGCATTGAACGAACGAACGAATGAATGAGATGTCAAAGATTAGCTGTTCAAAAGATTGCCATAGGTATGGTTCAGCAATGGTTTTTTTTTTGACTTTGAGAATTGCTCAAATGCACGAGTGTTCTTTGAAAGCAAGAGTGGAGAACTCGTGACTTTCCAATAAGGACGGTTGCATATTTTACACCCTTCAGTAAAAAAAAAAATGTCCATTTACAGGTGAGAATGTTTCCCTGTCCCCAGCCAAGCTGAACGGCAGCGATAATTCCAAAAGTCTTCCATCCCCGTCCTGCAGCCCCCAGCAGAGCTGGATCGCTTCGCCCAGTCATGATCCACAGTGGTATCCCAACGACTCCACCGACTCTTCGCTCAGCAGCTTATTTTGTGAGTGTGCCCAAAAAGTCTTCCAAGGTCCAGGCTGGTTGATATGACCAAGCTCATCTGTTTCTTTTGCCCCTTAGCCTGTCTGTTGCCAAAACCCAGCTGTGAGATGTCCATCGGGCAAGTAGGAAACCCAACCATACTCTTTTTAAAAAAAACAAAAACCTGAGCGCCGTATAATCAGCAATGTGTTCTGACCTAGGCTTCCTGATAAACCATAAAGCACAAACATAGTCCCAGAAAACCTCTTTTTATTTCAACGGCTGTGAATTATGTTCATTCACAGCCGTAATAAGTCCCAAACACTGTTAATTAGTCCGACAAAAGTCTGCCACAGTCTTTTGGAAGAAGGCTGATAAGCACCAACCTTTATCTCTCTTGACACGCTGCCAAAGACCTAATTGGCAAGGAGCTTTGCAAGGCCAAACAGAACACTGAGTCAGAACGGGGCTGCTGAGTTACACCAACTAGAATTGAACCAAGTTGCTTCCTGCAAGGAGCACATCCGTTTGGCCCTCTTATGTCCTATGGGAGGGGCCAATCATCTCCAAGCCTTACTCCCGAGTAGCCCTTTTCTTCCGTAACTCTTCTTGCCTTCTGGCAGCTCCGTGCATGCGCGCATTGGGAACAGGCTCCCCCTGTTCCTCTGCCTTGCTCATGTCAGCCTCTGGAGGCTCCGGAGTCAGCACAGAACTCCCAGATGGGCCTGGCCCCATCTCTGCCTCCGACACCGAGCCTTCAGGCCTGGCCCATGTTCCTCCCCAGCCTCCTCACTGTCTGACTCTGCTGCCAGCTCTGCAGGCCGCTGGCAGACCACAACATAATGTTTATTCCACCATTATGCCTTCTTATTTGCTTCTTTTCCTTCTTCCCACAAAAAACCTAAAATCATTGGGAATATCAAAATTTTTCACTATAAATAGTCCAAGACTTAACAACCACAAATTGGGACCAGAAATTTCTGTTTGCTAAGCCAGGTGGTTGTTGATGTGAATCCCGGGAAATTTTTGCAGCTGTTTTTGCCCCAATTGCTAGGCGCATTGCTGCAGTTGTTAAGTGAACCGCGCAATTGCAATGAATCCGTCTTTCCCCGTTGACTTCGCTTGTCAGACGTTCGGCTAGGAAGGTTGTAAAATGGCGATTACATGACCCCGGGATTGTGCAACTGTATTGTAAATACAAGCTAGTTGTCAAGTGCCCGGATTTTGATCATTTGATTGTGGGGATGCTGCAGCTGTCATAAGTGTGAGGACTATAAGTCATTTTTTTCCCAGTGCCGTTATAGCAATAGCACTTACCGTATTTTTCGGAGTATAAGATGCACCTACCTTTTTTTGAGAGGAAAACAAGAAAAAAACAATCTGCCTCTGCCTCACAGCAATTTGCCTCCTTGCAGCAAACAGAAAACAGCCCGTTTCAGTTTCAGCACAGCCTGATTAGCACAAGCAGCTAATTGTCGGTTGGATCAGCCTCCTGACGATCAGCTGTTTCAGGCTGCAAGGAATGCCATAGCCAATTGCCGCCTCCGCATGCCCCATTTTCGGCGGGTGGGCTACATTCAGTGTATAAGACGCACCCAAATTTTCACCCTCTTTTTGGGGGTGTGTGCGTCTTTTACTCTGAAAAATACGGTACTTTATATACTGCTTCACAGTGCTTTACAGAGCCTCGGTGGCGCAGTAGTTAGAATGCCGTACTGCAGGCTACTTCTGCTGACTGCTGGCTGACTGCAATTTGGCAGTTCAAATCTCACCAGGCTCAAGGTTGACTCAGCCTTCCATCCTTCCGAGGTGGGTAAAATGAGGACCCAGATTGTTGGGGGCAATAAGCTGACTCTCTAAACCGCTTAGAAAGGGCTCCAAAGCACTATGAAGTGGTATATAAGTGCTATTGCTATTGCTTTCCAGCCTTCTCTAAGCGGTTTACAGAGTCAGCCTATTTCCCCCAACAATCTGGGTCCTCATTTTACCCACCTCGGAAGGATGGAAGGATGAGTCAACCTTGAGCCGGTCAGGATCAAACTGCCAAATTTCAGGCAGCCGGCAGTCAGCAGAAATATCCTGCAGTACTGCATTCTAACCACTGCGGCACCACGGCTTATAACTTTTGAACAGTTGCTAATCGAATGGTTGTAAGTCGAGGACTACCTGTGGTGGCTTTGATCCCAGTTGGGAAAACAACATGATACAGTGGGCACAAGTTGAGTGCTGCCTCTTGCCAAAAAGGAGGGGGCTTTTTCTGAGGACATCACTGGACTTGGACGCAGAAGACAAGAGATCGCTGCCTGACATCTTCATCCTTCTGTTTTACAGCCAGTTTCCTTTCTCCGGAAAAGGGCCGAAAAATGCTGTCCAGCTCTGTGGGCAATCCAAGCAGCACCTCCTTGTTGGGACCCGGTCTGCTGGATGGGAATTCACGGGATTCTTTTGTCTCTCGGTCCATGGCTGATGTCGCTGAGGTACGACATACCTTTTTCTGGGTGAGATGGTACAGAGCTTTTGGCTGAGGGGGATGGCGGAGAGTGTGTGTGTGTGAGAGAGAGAGAGTTTGGGATGCTGGTGAAGGTGCTGACCTAAGAAGGAAGGAAGATCATGGGTTCCAGGTCTGGCTTTGGCAGAAAAGCTAGCTGGTTGACTTTGGACCTGTCTCTCAGAGCCCAATCCCCTGAAGGGTGGTTGTTGTGGTGCAAAATAGGAGGCGGGAGTATTAGGGAGGGAAGGGAGAGGAGGGGAGGAAGGAAGTGGAGCAAACAAGGAAGAAAGGAATCTAGCAGGAAGGAGGAAGAAAGGAAGCAAACAAGGAAGGAATCTAGCAGAAGGGAGGAAGGAAGGAATCTAGCAGGAAGGAGGGAGGAAGGAAGTGGAGCAAACAAGAAAGAAAGGAATCTAGCAGGAAGGAGGAAGGAAGGGAGCAAACAAGGAAGGAAGGAATCTAGCAGAAGGGAGGAAGGAAGGAATCTAGCAGGAAGGAGGGAGGGAGGAAGTGGAGCAAACAAGAAAGAAAGGAATCTAGAAGGAAGGAGGAAGGAAGGAATCTAGCAGGAAGGAAGGAAGTGGAGCAAACAAGGAAAGAAGGACTCTAGAAGGAAGGAGGAAGGAAGGAATCTAGCAGGAAGAAGGAAGGATGGAAGGAATCTAGCAGAAGGGAGGAAGGAAGGAATCTAGCAGGAAGAAGGGATGAAGGAAGGAAGTGGAGCAAACAAGGAAGAAAGGCATCTAGAAGGAAGGAGGAAGGAAGGAATCTAGCAGGAAGGAGGGAGGGAGGAAGGAAGGAAGTGGAGCAAACAAGGAAGAAAGGAATCTAGCAGGAAGGAAGGAAGCAAAGAAAGCAAATAAGGAAGGAATGAATCTAGCAGAAGGGAGGAAGGAAGGAAGGAGTGTGGAGCAAACGGAAGGAAGGAATCTAGGAGGAAGGAAGGAGACATAGACAGAGAGACAAAGCCCATACACATGATATTTTGCATCGCTACTCCACCCCAGCAGTCCTTCCTCCCCCCCGCCCCCAAATGTTGTGCAGCTATTGGCTAGTAAAGTCGCACAGTGCACACTCATGATAACTTGTGTGCCCTTGAGCATATTCTAAACTCAGCTAAGGTCAGAAGAAAGCTGGAAGACCAAGAAGCCAATCGCCTCTTTTCTTCCCCTTCTCTTCCTTTGTAGGTGGTAGATTCCCAGTTGGCCTGCATGATGAACGAGAACAGCATCGATTACATATCTCGGTTCAACGACCTTGCCCAGGAGCTCTCGATCCCTGAGCCGACCCGCCGAGAGATTCTCTTTGACGGAGGGAGTGGCGTCCCCCCCATTGGCGACCTCTCTCAGTGAACGCATCCCACCAGCGGGCTGGTGGGCGCCATTGAATTGGCCATAACGTGGAGGAATGACGTCATAGCTATGCAGCGGATTGGGTTTTTTTAAAAAAAATTTTTTAATTTTTTTTAAATTTTTTTTAAATTTTTTTCGTTGTCCTGGCGGGAGCATGCCTGAGAAGAAGAGAGACGTTTTCTCTTCGACCTTCTACGGTTCCTGGAAAGTGCAATAGGCTGGGAACAAGACAGTGTGGAGCAGTATTATAGGAAGTGACGTGTGTAAGCTGGTGACCAGCAACGTTTACAAGGCAGCTCCGGGTTTTAAGGTCTGAGCAAGAAATCCCACAGACACCATCCTTAGATGTTGTCGGGGTATCCACAAATAAGCTGAAAGTTGGGGGTAAATAGTGGTGTGGTTTTTATTAAGTTTTCCTTTAAAAAAAAAAAACTTCCTCTCCTGATCTGTCACGCTTGTCTTGTTGGCAAGTCAGTTGAGCTAGTATTCCTGGCACTTTCTTGTCACAAGAGCAGCTGAATTCCACAAGGCTTTTAACAGAATTCTTTCATTGTTTCTTTATAATCATTAACATTCCAGCAGGACACAGGGAGGGGGGAAAAAAACCCCTGTTCCTGTTCCATCTTTAAAAATTAGGATAGGGTCAGAGGAAATCTTGGAAAGACACAGAACCTATCCTGCTTCTTTTTAACCTTCTCCCCCGTGCTTAAAAAAAAAGATAGCTATCACCCAAGGACTTCCATTTTTCCTAGCATGCTGGCTGGGGGATTCTGGGAGTTGGAAGTCCACACATATTAAACCAGGGGTCTCCAAACTCGGTCACTTTAAGACTTGCGGACTTCAACTCCCAGAATTCCCCAGCCAGCAAAGGTGGCTGGGGAATTCTGGGAGTTGAAGTCCGCAAGTCTTAAAGTGACCGAGTTTGGAGACCCCTGTCTTAAACAGAAGACTTCTCTAGGGTCTTCTAAATATGTTCAAAGTCAAATTCCTTTGAGATGAGCACAATCATTGGTGACGGCCATGGAAATGTCCTTGTAGTCTCTTCGGCAACAGTACCAGTGGTTTCCCTTGTCTTTTGGGGGGGATGAGTTTCTGACTTCCCAGTCTAGCCTGCAGCTCAGGGGGTTCTTGGTAGTTATTAGATGAGAGACCTCTTGGCAAAATCGGGGCCACAGACTAGACCGGGATGTCAGCACGCTCCCCAAAGAAGATCATGATAATGCACTTCCATTTTGTTGCCTCCCCAAAAATCATGTTTATATCTCTTTAGATATCAAGAGTCAAGCTTGACACTTTATCTTTGCTTGTTTTTTAAGAGCCCCTTTGATTCTTGGTTGTTAGCGTTTTGGAGAACAAATCTCTCACACACTTTTCCGGTTGCAGTTGAGGATTGTTTTGATGACGTCCTGCAGATGAAAGAAACGGGTAAAATTCTCTACTTCCTGTAGGGTCCTAAGGCAAATAGCAGTTTTCCACAGGGCTCTCTCCCATCTACGGTCATAAAATGCCCTTCCTGAGGTCTGCAGATGTTGGCTTCTTAGCCTTCAGAGCTTGCATAGCAGACAGCCATCACTTAATTTTACTTTTGCGGCCGCCAATAACCATCTCGTCCCATTTCTTTACTGATTATTCCAGACGATACAGTCCCCTTAGTTGTTCATCTCTCACAGGCGAGCATTTCCAAACACCATTCCCTTATGAAACGCTATTTGCCTGCAAGCAGCCGCTTTTTACAAGCTTGTCCTGTGGATGTCTCGTATTTCTTCAGATGTTTGACGGGCAACGTGACTTCGGACCTGGTCCACAAGGTCTCGGTTGCTTTTGCCCAAACCGATGTCAAAGGGACCAAAAATTGGTGCTGATCAGGAGAGGTGCTTGGGATTTTTATCCCTAATAATCTTTTAGCATCACTCCCAAGTTTCTTCCCTTTGCCTTTGCCGCAGAACTGGATGTCCTCTCCTAGCTTCGGTGTATTTGCAACGGAGTCCACCTGCCTTTCATTAAATTAAGATGCTCTGCAGATTCTGCAGAAGCTGAACAGAAAATTGCTGAGATCATGTATACCTCTAACTTAATCGTCTGATATCACTGCTCCTTCAAAAGTAGTAGGCCTTTCAAATATCTCACCATAATTGATAGCTAAATGTACTCTTTTTTTTAATTTCAGGCCAAAACATCCTATGCAGTTCTGATATCCAGGGACACAATAGCTGTCCACAGAGTTCTGGCAGTCTTAGAGATTCCCTCCTTTTAGCATCATGATATCCAGACACCTCCAGGCAGCACCTGTGATTTAGGAGGTGTTTTAGCAATTTAGCCTAGATCCCACACCGCCAGAATCCCCTTATTGCACCCAGGTGCGGTTTCTGCCAGACTCTTGTCTAATGCACTCTATTTTTATCCTTGGTATCCTTCAGCTCTTTGCAATTCTGTGTCCCGTAGAAAAACGTTTTATTCAGCACGTTTTGTTCAAATAAAACAACCTAGGCTGAATCTTCCAGTGGTCATCATGCAGCTTGCGCTGTGATTTAAAGCGTGTATGTGGATTTTTCCTTAGGAATTCTTTCCTCTATTTGACATGGGTTATTTCCTCTATTTGACATGGATTATTTTAAACTCAAGTTTATGGAGCCCTTTGTTTCACGTCTGTCTGCGTTATTCACCTACCTTGCAATGCAAGGTATGGCGAAGTGGGTCCTTTCTGCCACTAGCTTTCTCCATCTATGAAAACATAGGATGCTATAAGAACTATTATGGCTAGATGTCTGCTCAGCAGGTTTTTAATATTCTTTCCTTGCCTGAAACAACCAGAAGTAAGTAAACATTCACAAAAGCATCTCCTTTCCCAATACTTGACAGTTTTAAAGCAGTATCTACATACCAGCTTTAGTACTTCTGAAATCCTCTGCACACAACTCTGAACTTCCTTCGAAAAAATCTTGTCTCCTTTCTTGCTTCTTTAGGGGTTTTGTCCACAAAAATTAAAAAAAAATCCTTTTGTGGCCTTTTATGTCTTGCATGTTAACATCTGAAGTCAAGAGCGAGGACAGCTCTGCTTTTAGGACTAAAAATGAAAGGAGAAATTCCAGTGATCTCCGCTCCAGCCATTTTACTACAGTGCTTATTTATATAAGTGATTTTTAGTTCTTGGAAAAGCTGCTGGCCTTATGGCTGCTGTCAAAGAGCTATCCTGATTGGGATAAGTGCAGGAGACAATTCTGAGCTGTTCCTCTGGCCCTTTTGGATCCGGAAGAATATAAAATTCATTACAAAGAACTTCTGTGCAACTTCTAGGGAATTTGCTTATTGGAGTCATCCTTGCCTTTATTTTTGGTTTGAGGCATTGAAAGGAAAAGCTCTTGTGGATCGCCTGGTTTTCATTGGTGCGTTTGGTTCCCAAAAAGTGTCAAATGTTCGTTTTTTTGCAATCAGATGGGACGGGTCGATGCGTGTATTTACAAATGAGAATGTATGCAGTGGAGATAAGCTTTTCTCATAGGCCTACCAGACAGGGCACTAGGAATCGGAAATGTTTGCTCCTATGTAAAGTTTTAAGAATGTGGGTCAGGCATTGTATCTGCCCATTTTTTTTGAGTGCCTGGATTGGACAGTAGTTGATGGTCTTGCTTGCGCATTGCATTGAAATTGGCCAATCGTTCAAGCGTTGACTTTATTTTTACTTTTGATCATCTGGGATAGGCAGTTTACGGGGAGTTTTCTCTACGCAACTTTTTTGTTGGAGTGAAATTCCCTATGAACTGCGTCCTAATTATCACACTTTCCCCCCCCCTTCTTTACACAAAGGTGTTCTAAATTGGCATTATGTAACCTCTCTTTGATTGTTAACTTTGTGCTTTCTTAGCCAGCTTGAGTTCAATTATACCCATAATGATGGCTTGTCTTTGACTTGACCAGTGGTGGGGGTTTTTTTAGCATTGCGTTTGGGGTTTGGGATTGTTTTTAAATACGCATATATAAACCCTCAGTACATGTATGCTTACACAGAGAAGACAGCTGAATTTTTAAGGAAGAAACGGCACTTTTTTTTAAGTTAACCCAGCCCTTTTTAAAGCTTTCCTTGTGGACCTGTAAATGCTAAATAATGAAAATATTTGCAAGCACTACAGCAATGAGTTATCACTAGTTGCCAAAATGTGACAACTGGCTTTTGAGCTTGTGCATTTGGCAGTGGACGATGTTGCTGTTTCTTTTAATAATAGTTAAGCCATATCATCTTTTTTAAAAAAAGTTTTTTGTCTCGTTTTAAAATGTGAATTTGTTTTTCAGATAATATGCATATATATATAGCGTCTGTATAAAGCAAGAATGCCTGTCCTTAACTGATTATTTTTTTGTACCATATTGTAAATTATATTATTTATTCTTTATCGATTTTTGAAAAAAAAAAAGGAAAAAAAGGTGTTTGGGTTATTTAATATAATATACACTTCCTCTGTTTTCAATTTCCAATTCAAGTTGTAAAGTTGTTTTTATGATTGTCCATAAACACTTACTAATCCTTGGTCTAATTTGTGTGTCTGAGATAAATATTTGATCATCATTTCTTCTTCTCCAAGTTGCCTATATTTTGAGTTCAGAGAGGCTGTTGGGAATTTCTTTGAGGCTCTGTGAAAATTTCTTTGAGGCTCTGTTACACTGGGTGAAATTGAGTATAGAAATGCCCTGGAACGTTTTAACATTTGAGGCATAAATATGCAGCCCTTTTATTTCTTGTTTTGAAGAGCCTGCATTCCATGGAAATTATTTTAATCACGCCTCAAAAAGTGATGAGTTAGTTTATTTATTTATTATTTATTTTGTGAGATTTATATACCGCCTCACAATGCAAGCACTCTCTAAGCAGTTTACACCAGTAAGCAATGTATATTTATATTGCCCCCAACAATCTGGGTCCTCATTTTACCGACCTCGGAAGGATGGAAGGCTGAGTCAACCTTGAGCCGGGGAGATTTGAACTGCTAACCTGCGGATCACAGCTAAAGTGGCCTGCAGTACCCCACTCTAACCGCTGCGCCACTTCGGCTCTGCTACCTGTAGGTAAAAATGATCCTGAATTGCTGTCACTAACTTTTGAATAGAAAGCAACGCTACTCAGCTTTGAATGTTGCTGATCATCCTTCCCAAATCTGGCCTCTTGGCCAATTTGTAGACTTCTAACTCCCAGAATTCTCTAGCCCAGGAAGTGTCCGACCTTGACAACTTTAAGATGTGTGGACTTCAACTCCCAGAATTCCCCAGCCATTAAATTCTGGGAATTTAAGTCCACAAGCCTTAAAAGTTGCCAAAGTTGGATACCCCTGCCCTAGCCAATGTAGCCATTGCGGAGAATTCTAGTAGTAAATGTGTTCACACATCTAGAAATGACCAGTTTGCAAAAGGCTGGAACACAACAGCCCTCCAAAGTGTCTCCCGACAAGAACTACCAACTGTGCCCAGCAAGCAACATAATTGATGCTTCAAATTGTAGATCAATGTCTCACATTCTTATCCTTGAAGTGAAACAATGGATTTGTTTTCCAAATATGAGAAGCATGCCCAAGCTAGATACAGAAAAGACAAAAACACCAAGGTCAAGAAAAGTCAAAATAGTGACATTTTTTAACAACATCCCTCCACCCATCTGGCTCTTAGAATGATTTTAAAGTACAAATTAACTACTATAATGAGTTTTATTATGAGCACTGTTCCCTCTAAGGTGCGCGCCCGCGCGGCTGCGCACGTGATCAGAGAACGCCGCGCGGAAGTTTCTAACTTCCTGCCGGCATTTCCTAATGGGAGAGGCTGTGCGCATGCGTGGCCGCGCAGATGAAATGAGAACGCCGCGCACCGTTTTTTTTTATTACAGGGAACGTTGATTATGAGTCGACTTGAAGCTGATATTTTGGTCTGATCAACACATCACCCATTGCGTTCACACAACCACCCAAGTACAGCATAACTAAACTACAGGTAGTAGTCCTCAACGACCACAACTGAAGCCAAAATTCATGTCGTTAACTGAGAAATTTGTTAAGTGAGTTTTGCCTCATTTTACGACACTTCTTGCCACATTTGTTAAGTGAATCGCTGCAGCTATTTAATTAGTAACACGGTTGTTAAGTGAATCTGGTTTCCTTTTCCTCCTTGACTGCTTGTCAGGTCACAAAAGGGTCACATGACCCCGGAACACTGCAACCGTCATAAACGTGAGTCAGTTGTCGAGCATCCGAATGTCAATCACGTGACCGTGGGGGATGCTGCAACGGTTGTAAGTGTGAAAAATGGTCACAAGTCACTTTCAGTGATTTAACTGAACGGTCACTCAATGAACTGTTGGAAGTCGAAGAAGTCGAGGTCTACCTGCATACTTTATTGAATTATGCCAAATAATTGGTTAGTACCAGTAAACAACTATAATCACATTGGATGACATCAAAACACCTTGCATGAATTGAGCGCGCCACTTTTCATCAGGAACAATCCAGCGGGCACAGATCAAATAAATTTCTGAATTTGTCAAAGATCAATCGTTTTCCCAATGCTAGTTCAGCCAATTGCCTATCCTTTTTGATCGCTCCTTCTTCCAACTGATGGCCACGTTCACACGACCCACTTTATTTTATTTTTTTGTGTCAAGTACGTGTTGGTAATATACATAGATATAACATTGTTTATATACATAAGATGGGTACTGATAAGAGGGAACATTAGGACAGGGACGGTAGGCACGCTGGTGCACTTATGCACGCCCACTTAAACAAGGTTAAAGCCTGATGACTGCATTTATTCATATTGGACTTCGTACAAGTTCACCTCGGGTTAGGTTTGGCGCAGTTGAACGTGTTTATGCGAACTCGGACCCTGCGGGAACCAGGTTAAAAAGAGCGTTTAGGAAACACGTGGGGCGTCCCTTTAAATTAAATTTTTTTTAAAAAAACTTCCCAGTCACTTCCTTCTTTTCTTTCCCCGCCATCCAATGAGCGCCCGATTTCCTCGGAGCGGGGCCCCCCGCCCCTTTCCCAAAGCGGCCGCCCCGCCCCTTTCGGCTCCCGCCACCTCAATCCCTCAAATCCGCATCCTCGTCTCGCGCTCCCAGGGGGGGCGGGTCTTCCCTCCGCGATTGGCCAAGCCAGGGTGGAACGGCGCCGCCCTCGGCCAATGACCTTCGAAGGGCGGAGCCCAGCGTCCGGCCGGGAGAGACGCGGGAGAGAGACTGAGGCGAGTCGCGCGGCTGGGCGGCAACAGAGAAGCTTTGGCGCCCGTTCCTCGCTCTACTGGCCACCATGTTCCAAGGGTCCGAGTCCGACCCGAGCAGACCCAGCTCCAGGTGAGGCGGCCGTCAGAAGGCTCCGAGCCACCCCGCTGTGGGGAGGGGACTCCAAATCCCAGCATCCCCAGCCTTGAGACTACCCGACCCATACCGCCGCACCCCGACGCCTCTCTGCCGGCCGCGTTGAGGAACACGTGGACGCCGACTTGAAGGGATGAAAAGGCGGAGGTTCTCCTCCGCCCCGTCGCCCCCCCTCCCCGCTTAGCGAAACCCTTCAGGTCGCGTTCACACGACGCGTGAAACCCGGGCGTGGAGGATGTCTCCCTCCCTCTCCCGTTTCCACGCAAGCCACCCAGGGACCAGATTGCACGGCGTGTCTCGTGGGGACACCTGGTTTGGGTCTGGGGGAGTGAATCCCCGCCTGGGGCGTCGCGAGGGGACACCCCCCCCCCTCTTGATGCCGGCAGCGGAGAGGCGACTCGGCTCGCCTGGGGGGAGTCGACCAGCCGGCTGGAGCCCCCCCCCCGGTGGTCTTGGGTGGGGTGGGGGTTGTCTGCCCTTTGCGGTGGTCCTCGAGGGAATAGAGGCAGGGGTCGTCTCCCTCCTCCCCCTCCCCCAAAAAGGAACCCTGCAACACGAAGGGTGGGGTGGCCGGCACCTTATTGTGTCTACCTTGCTCAGAGCAATATATATATTGTGGTCTTTATATTGTGGTCAATATATATTGTGGGGAAGATATATATATATATATATATATATATATATATATATATATATATATATATATATATATATATATATATATATATATATATATATATATATATATATATATATATATATATATATATATATATATATATATATATCTGACGAGAGCAAAATAGCTCGAAATAGATCTATAATAGTCTCCCTTTATTTTCATTTATCAGCAAAAAATGTTACACACATATATATATATATATATATATATATATATATGTATGTATGTATGTATGTATGTATGTGTATAATATATATATATATATAATATACATACATATATATATATATATATATGTATGTATAATATATATATATATATATATATATATATATATATATATATATATATATATATATATATATATATATATATATATATATATATATATATATATATATTCATAATCTCCCCTCTTCCCCCCTCATCTCTATTCGTTTATAATGCCTTGATAAGACCACACTTGGAATCATTGCAGCCAGTTTGGGTTGGCCAGGTATAAAAAAAGATGTTGAGACTCTAGAAAGAGTGCAGAGAAGAGCAACAAAGATGATTAGGGGACTGGAGGCTAAAACATATGAAGAACGGTTGCAGGAACTGGGTATGTCTAGTTTAATGAAAAGAAGGACTAGGGGAGATAGGATAGCAGTGTTCCAATATCTCAGGGGCTGCCACAAAGAAGAGGGAGTCAAGCTATTCTCCAAAGCACCTGAGGGTAGAACAAGAAGCAATGGGTGGAAACTAAACAAGGTGAGAAGCAACCTAGCAACTAAGGAGAAATTTCCTGATAGAATAATTAACCAGTGGAATGGCTTGCCTTCAGAAGTTGTGGCTGCTCCAACATTGGAGGTTTTTAAGAAGAGATTGCACAGCCATTTGTTTGGAATGGTATAGGGCAGTGATGGCAAACCTTTTTTCCCTCAGGTGCCGAAAGTGCATGCGCGTGTGCTATCACACATGCGTGAGTGCCCACGCCCATAATTCAATGCCTGGGGAGGGCGAAAACGGCCTCCCCCACTCCCCCGGAGGCCCTCTGGAGGCCGGAAATGGCCCGTTTCCCAACTTCTGGTGGGCCCGGTAGACCCATTTTTCACCCTCCCCAGGCTCCAGAGGCTTCCCTGGAGCCTGGCAAGGGCAAAAACACCCTCCCCAGTCCCCCCGGAGACCCTCCGGAAGCCGAAAATGCCCTGCCAGAGCCTCCGTGTGAGCCAAAAATCAGCTGGCCGGCATGCACATGCGCGCTGGAGCTGAGCTAGGCAATGACTCGTGTGCCGGCAGATATGGCTCCGCGTGCCACCTGTGGCACCCGTGCCATAGGTTCGCCATCACTGGTATAGGGTCTCTTGCTTGCACAAAGGGGTTGGACTAGAAGACCTCCAAGGTCCCTTCCAATTTTGTTATTCTGTAAGGGCTGGTGGGAAACATTCCATGAAAGATGTTCTGGCCAGAAGGCACCCAGTCCTGCTTAACTAAGTGGTTATTTATTTATGGCATCCAGCCCGGTTTGTTTATTTGTTTGATTCTTATCTTTATTTAATTTATTTAATTTCTATTTCACCACTCTTGCCTAAGTGATTGGCCGGTTATAAGTAACTCAAGGCAGCCAAGGTACATAAGATTCCTTCCTCTTCCTGTTTCCCCCCACAGCAAGCCTGTGAGATGGGTTGGGCCGAGAGAGCGGGACAGCTCAAAGTCACCCAGCCGACTTTTGTCCCTAAAGCGGGACTAGAACTCACCTTGGGATTATCTTCCTAAATTGTAAAAATGCTCCGCTGCAAAATTGATTTGTCTGGGTTGTGACACGGTTCCAGGATTTTATTGCCGGTGTTTGCTTTCAGGGGTTTTCAGGGATTGTACAATCTGCTAAACAGCATTTCTGGCATTGGATAAATAGACATGTAGCAATTTCCATTGAATCTGGCTATGTCGTTAGAACAATATTCTGCATGTGCTAGAAACAACTTTTTAACAGGCACATGTTGAGCAGCAGCTGCCTTTGCCTTGAGGGATTATGAAAATGAACCTGAGTAGGATTTCAAATGAGCAAGAAGGGTTTGATTGATGTTCTTTTGAACCCTCTGCCTGGTTACTAGTTTTGGAGTCGCAATACTCCAGCATAAATTTTTGATTGGCAAAGGGAATCAGGTGCCACCCAACCATGCTGTCTGGTATGAAATTCCAAGAAGGCTCAACTGCATTTGCTTGCTTTGTTACAAAGTGGGTGTGGGTTGTGAGACAGGAGATCTTTGCTGTAGTTCTGCATCTCTGCAGTTTCGTGTCTTGCCTGAGGCATAAAATCTTTTCTCTAAAACTGCCAAGGAATTGCTCTTTCAGGCCATGTGCAGTGGGCTTTTTTTAAAATGAAGCAGTAACTCAGGATAAAAGTTGGAATTCAGTCCTCTCTTTTTTTTTTACTATATCTGTCATAACTTAAAACAACAAATATTGTATTTATTCAATCTTTCATATGTTTAGACCACTAGCCCCAAACCACTGGGAGTGGTTTGCAACAAATAAAGTACATAAAAGCAATGGTAAACCCCACAAAACAATTCTCTCCTAGTGCCAGAACATTACTTCAACTCTGGTATCGAAATCCTTTTTTTAAAAAAAGTCCATGTAAACTGCCTTCCAGCATTTAACAATGAATATTTGGATCTCTCGAGATAAAAGTGAGCCATAACGGAGCATCATGAAAGCAATGCACCTTAGTTTCCTCTCTTATCAAGAAATCCACCACTCTTGACAGCACGTAAGCTGATGGCTGACCATCAGAACATCACACAAAAGTGGATGGAGGCGTAGAATAGCTGCACCCCCCAAGATGTCTCTGGGCACATTAGCCCTAGTAGTATACCTCCAGGATTCGGCCTACCCCGATACATGTTGGTGACATATAATAGAATTAGAACAACTCATGGGGTGTGTGCTGACTCCTTGCATAAATGGGGAAAGATATCTTCAGCACAATGTGATTGCGGGGCTCCGCGACAGACTATTCAGCATATAGTGAGGGAATGCCCTAACAGAAGATATCCAGGAGACTGTAGGGACTTCCTCTGCACAACAACGGCAGCTACTGACTGGATCTCCAAACTTGATATTAAGCTTTGAAATGTTATTTCTGTTTCCCTTTTTAGGTTTTTCTTACTGCTTTAACTGTTTTTAATTTGTAAAAATGAAGTGTTTTAATATTGTGTGTGACCAGCCATACGCTAAATAAATAAATCCTCTCTTATCTTGAAGTGGTGGAGGTGGTGGGGGAGCTCAACACCCCGCCCCCACCCTCTGTGCTGGCCTTATACTGATGGTCCTGCAGGCAGTTTAGGGTCATGTCATACAGGGCTCTGTAAGTTAAAGCTAGAACATAGAATTGTATTTAGCAGTCTGTGGCTTCAGAGCAGCATTGAGGTTATGCAAAGTGGATAATACCTGTTAGTAAGCCATTGCATTCTATAGCATCACTTCCAAGTGTGTTGCTAGGGCGTTATCTTCCTGAAAAGGCCATAAATGGCATAGGAGACAAACCAGGGCAGAAGCCCCATTAGTCACAGTCTCCATTTGCCAACCTAGTGCCAATGTAGCTGCTGTCTAAGGGGAGCCCAGATTGTGAAATCTTTCCTACGGGGCAAATATCCCGCTCTCTTCACATTTGACACAAGGAGCGGACAAAACACACAGCGGTCTCTGGAACCATCTTTCAGGCATTCTGTCCCGTTTTTCTCTTTTAGGCTCCAGGCACTGAAACAAGAATCCCCTTCTGATTCCCATGATCCTGACCTTGTTGATCTTTAACAAGCTCCTGAATCTCTTGGGTTTTTCCCCCAGGCATCAGGCTTAAGAGTGTCCAACCTTGGCAACTTTAAGACTTGCAAACTTCAATTTCCAGAATTCCCTGGCTGGGGAGTTTTGGGAGTTAAAGTCCACAAATCTTAAAGTTGCCATGGCTGGATACCTCAGGGCTAGAGCATGGGATGAGCTCTGGAAATAGCAATTACATAAATGTATTTTTCAAATTAAATTTGAGATAAATGAGCTGCCTGTGAAAATACAGTTTGCATGTAAATTGCGTGAAGTAATGCCAAACTCTGTGTGCATGATTGGGCTACTTCTGTAATTTCCTCTGGATGCAGATATAACACTGCAGGCCCTTTTCCACTATGGCATGTTGAAAGAAAATAGCTCTTAACTCTTCTGCAGTGGAGTTATGATCTTCATTTCTTTTTCTTATCCAAGCAGTTTGATTGTAAAGGAAATTTGCTTTATGAAATAAGCATGGTAAACATCTGGTGTGGATTATAATAGTATCTGCATGGGTTATAACTGCATTTTTACTGTCCCTTTGGCAAAAATGGTATTGCCAGTGAAACATTTTATCTCCTTTCCTTTTTAGATCATAATCACTCAACAAACTATGATTGAGATTTCTGAACATATTCCTGAATTGTATTAGTCAGTTTTAGGTATCCTTGCTTTTTACACTGCATTGTCAAGCACTGTAATCCTTCAGGGTGTGTGTTGTACAGTTGTCTGGTTACCACCAAAGCTGTGTTCTTAAATGATGCAGCTTGTAACTTTGTAGGCAAGTTGATTTTTATTTTGAAAGTGAGCCTCCATTGACTGCAGCAGTCTAACAATGTATGCTAAGGTGCCCCAAACAATGGATAAAGGTTAATAATTTTCTGTGATATAGTCCTTCATGTCTCCATTTGCATTTGTTGCTGGTGTTGAGCCCCATCTTTTTCTAATTGCAGCTCCAAACTTGCTTTTTTTAAAAAAAATGTCTCTGGGCCACCCTTATTAGTCTCAGTGAATCCACCTCAAACCACAAACTTTCAAACAGGTTAAATGAGGGTGAACATTTTTTTGGATAAGCTTCGGCACGTTTCGGGCCTGTCAATTTGGAGAGAATGGATTAGACTAATAGACTTTTAACAGATCAAGATATAAAATGCACTACTAAAATAGTTTAATCCAGAGTTGTTCCAACCTTGGCAACTTTAAGACTTGTGGACTTCAACTCCCAGAATGTTGGCTGGGGAATTCTGGGAGTTGAAGTCCACAAGTCTTAAAAGTTGTCAAAGTTGGACAACCCTGGTTTAATCCTTCAGAGAACAATAAAGAGCAGTTTTTATGCTAGGCAATAATACAGATCTATAATCTTTTTTAAAAAGTGTATCTCCTCATCAGTATTCAAATACTGTAGTTTTCACACATTCATGAAAGGGTGTGAACAAGTTCCTGAGGGATAAATTGAGCTCAGCGTTCAGCCTTCCTCAGCTTGGGATTGGGTGTGGTTGTAGCCTCACCCAGCAACCGAAAGGAAGGGAAAATCGCCAGCAAGAAGAACCAAGCCAATTGTTGATCCTACTTTGCAACAATCTCTTGGTGTGTGTGTGTGTGGGGGGGGGAAACGTACATACAGTTCTTGTAGGAAAGGTCTGCACTAAGAACATTATTTGCCAGTACTGTACAATCTGATACTTTAATCAGAATTCTTCACATGGATTTAAACGAATGTTAATTTTGAAAATAGTTAAGTATTACAGACTTCAAGAAACTATTGTTGCTACTTCCTTCAAAAGAAATATTTTAGATAAATCGAAGACTTCCAGATAAAGAAGAACCTTGGTTACTCAGATGCCAACCAGAGTTTGCACATCATTCCATACTCCAAACCATGGTTTCCAAATTAAATGATCCCACAATTCACAGAATTATATTAAATGGAAGCCAGTGTGATCTCTGAACCTTAGCCCCCCACTGCCTACTTCTTTTTACGGACTATCTTTTATAATCACGATTAATTGTGGATTATCTTCTGCAAAACAGGGTGCTGCAGCCGCCAGGTGGATCCTCCAGCGATCTCTTTGGAAGCGCAGAAGTGTCCTCCTCGTCTTCCAAGTCACAGAAAATGGCCTCTAACATATTTGGAGCAGCTGAAGAACCTATGAATTTCCCAAAGAGAACAAATCCCCCAGGTGAGAACCATACTCTTCTTGAAAATACTGAGAATGGGAGTGACAGGTTTGATAAGTTTGTCCATGAACCCAGATAACTATCATTTATCATTCGAAGAGCTGTGGTGGTGCAGTGGTTAGAACGCAGTATTGCAGGCTGTTTCTGCCCACTGCCAGGAGTTTGATCCTGACCGGCTCGAGGTTGATTCAGCCTTCCATCCTTTTGAGGTGGGTAAAATGAGGACCCAGATTGTCTCTGTAAACCGCTTAGAGAGGGCTGCAAAGCACTATGAAACGGTATATAAGTGCTATGGATATTGCTATTATCATGGTCACTGCTCTAAGCTACCTTTGACTATATAATATTCAAACTTACCTATTTTATACAAATCACACACTACCCAATTGCGATATTTTATTTGAAGTGAACGGATTATATAGTCCCAGCCATTGTCCTGATTTCAACAGAAGAACGCCTGTTGTTCATTACTTGACATAATTTAGGTTGCTAACAATATCAGAGTTAAATACTCATAAAAAGAACAAGTTTATTACTATGCATAAGTGAAGTGTTTTGCAATTGAAGCAAGTAAACAACTTGTTCTGTAACAGCATCTTGTTCTTTTGTAACAACAGCGTGTTACAATTTTTAAACAACACTGATCACATCCTTGGGAACGTGCATAAGGTATAAGATTTTTTTTATGACTATATGTTAATACTTTGGAGTTGCTGGTACATGTAGCAAGGAAGGAGTAAAGTCAAGATAGTAACCACAACCAGGCGGTCAAAGCTCCCACATTTTTTATATGTGCAGACACCCCTAGTTTATATATTTATTTATTTGTTAGTGACATTTATATACCGCCTCACAGTGCAAGCATTCTCTAAGCGGTTTACACCAGTAAGCAATGTATATTTATATTGCCCCCAACAATCTGGGTCCTCATTTTACCTACCTCGGAAGGATGGAAGGCTGAGTCAACCTTGAGCCGGTGAGATTTGAACTGCTGACCTGCGGATCACAGTCAGCTAAAGTGGCCTGCAGTACCCCACTCTAACCGCTGCGCCACCTCTGCTCTTTTAGTTGCAAGTATGATCATTACATTGGCAAATGGAATAAGATAGATTTACCTGGAGTGATTTGGCATTACATCTGTTTGACATGGCAGTTCCTTGCTTCTACATTAACTTTTATTTTCCGCTTTCTACAAGATTATTTGAAAGGAGGGAGTCCTTATCCTCAGAGACTTTGTGCTTGTGGTTCTTCGAAGGTAGAAACTCTTGTCTGTAGGTAATCCTCGAGTTATGACCACACTTGAGCACAAAATTTATGTTGCTAAGTGAAATAATTGTTAAGTGAGTTTGCCCCATTTTACAACTTTTCTTGCCACAGTTGTTAAGTGAATCATTGCATTTGTTAAATTAGCAACACGGTTGTTAAGTGAATCTGGATTCCCCATTGACTTTGCTTGTCAAAAGGTTGCAAAAGGGGATCACATGATCCCAGGATATTGCAACTGTCATAAATATGAACTTATTTTATTTATTTATTTATTTCTATTTGTATGCTGCCCAACTCCCAGGGGACTCTGGGCGGCTAACTTGCCAAGCATCTGAATTTTGATCACATGATCATTGGTATGCTGCAATGGTCGTAAGTGTGAAAAACAATCATAAGTCACTTTTTTCAATGCCATTGTAACTTTGAACGGTTACTAAATGAATGGTTGTAAATCGAGGACTACCTATATGGCTTCCTACGGGGCCATTTTAGGGTATCTCAAGACATGTTTTCTCTTTATGTATACAATTTATAAAATAAAATATTTATAGTTTATACAATTATTTCAGAATTTAAGGGTTAGATACAGATATAGTTAAATCCAAATTACATTAACTTTTAAAGGATGTTAACACTTCATTTACATTCTAGTTTGCAAAACACGCTTACCGAGCCATACATTGGTGCAAATCTCTGGCTTAGATGTGTTATTTTTACATGATAATTTCTTCAAGAAAGGGTTTTCTGTAACATTTTTTTTTGTATTTATAATGCTGATCAAAGAGTGTAATAAAGGAGTATTAAGAAGCAGAAAGGAAAATCCACAGGATTTCAAAAAGGAAACATTTATCCAAAGCTGTACAAGCATGTCTGGTTCCTGGAGGGCCTCAACATCCTTGCCTTAGGGTTCGCTGCTCGTTTCCTCCTGCCCTGGAGAATCGGAGAGGAAGAGCAATTCCTGTAAACTTCCTCAGTTATTGTTGCCTTGCAGGTGGGAAGGACAGCGGCATTTTTGAGGATCATAAACCTAATGCATCCCGGCAATTTATAAACCCACCTGGAGGAAAAGCAAGCAATATCTTTGGGACCCCATCTCCTGTCAGCGCAGTCAAAGCACATCCGAATAAGCCCAAGGTAACTCGCTTACAGCTTCCACTCACTTTCTTTTATTTTAAAAAAGGGGGAGCCCAAATTACAATAATTATGTAGGCAAAGCAGTTGTGTTTGTACAAAGGAAGCTGTTGAATACGCATCTCTTGAGCAACAGGAACTTCTTACGAAACCAATGCTGTCCCGATTGGCCAAGCAATATAAATAATCTAGCTTTAAAATTGACTATAAGGGAAACATTGGCGTTAATACGAAACAAAATCTCTATAAAAGCCGTGAAAGACCTGGCTTTTTCTGCAAGCCTGGGGCCAGTGAATGAATTATGGATGCTGGCCCATGAAATGATTGGATGACTGAATGTTTTTAAAATTGTTATATTGTCTTTTAATCTGTTTTTAATTCTCCTTTTATATTAATGCTATTTGTATTCTTGTTAGCCGCTCAGAGTCCCTGCGGAGTTGAGCAGCATATAAATACAAATAATAAATAAATAAATATAATGATTTTTCTGTCTGATGCAGGACTGATGCAGAGTTTGCATGTCCTTAGAAGCATTGCTTTGGAAAGCTGGATTGCCAGCCTTGGTTTTTCTTACAGCCCGAAAGGATTCTCATGAAAACCAGCCTTTTTAAAGAGTTGGTTAATATCTAGAACCTTTTTCTTCCTCCTTATCCAGGATCACACCTTTCTCTGGAATGATAGAGGAGATTCACCACGAGAAACAAAAGGTAATTGGAGCAAGGCTTCCCCGAATTCGGTCAGCTCCATTATTTTATCCTTTATATCATACCAGATTTTGAAAATCATATCATAGCTTTTAGTACTATATACTTTACAGCAGGGATGTCCAAGCTTGGCAGCTTTAAGACCTGTGGACCAACTCCCAGAATTCCCCAGCAAGCCTAGGTTTTGCATGCAGTGTTCCAAGCATAGCTGGCTGGGGAATTCTGGGAGTTGAAGTCCACAAATTGCCAAGGTTGGCTCTAGAGCAGTGATGGCGAACCTGTGGCACGTGTGCCACAGGTGGCACGTGGAGCCATATCTGAGGGCACGCGAGGTGTTGCCCTATGTCAGCTCCAGCTTGCTGGCCAGCTGATTTTAGGCCTTCTTTTCGGCCATTTTCACTCTCCCCAGGCTTCAGGAAAGCCTCCTGAAGCCTGGGAATGGCGAAAAGCGAGTCAATGGGCCAACCAGAAGTTCACTTGTGTGTGTCACCCCCAGCCTCCTTTTCGTTGTCAGAGGTCTTCAGGAACTTCTTTGGCTTTAGACAGTTGCAGCCAGGCCTCTCACACCTCGGTCCATTTCTTCTGCAGCCGGCAAGGCTTTCCTGAAGGCCTCTGCAGCTGATAACAGAGCTCTGGATCGATCCCCAGGCTTCAGGAGGCTTTCCTGAACCCTGGGGAGAGCGAAAAACATCCCAACAGGCCTACCGGAAGTCCGGAGGCTTCAGTGAGGCCTGTGCGCATGTGCGGCGGGGGGCAGTGCAGGGGTTTGTGCGCATGTGGGGGAGGCAGTGCAGGGGTTGTGCGCAGGCATGGGGGGGAAGAGGGCATTGCATTATGGGTGTGGACGTGCGCGTGCACCCTTTTGGCACCCGAGCCAAAAAAGGTTCGCCATCACTGCTCTAGAGACAGAGATTTCCCCTTATGATCCTAACAATGTACCACATCTGACAGGCCATGCCTCAAGTGTTAAGAGTTTCAAACCATCCCCCCCTCCCCATTCTTCCAAGTGATGATGTGTGGGGAAACATTGCATAAGCTGAACTAGCTAACATCTCCTTCAGATGAAGTAGTAGAAGACTCACTGGGAGTAAGTAAGTTAATCAAACACCGCACCATGCTTGGGAACCTTGCATGCAAAATCCAAGCATTGGCAGCATAGTTGGAATAAAACCGAACGGAATGACCACCATATTCTAACCTGCCACGTATCATCTTCCAGTTCCAGTTCCAATTCCAATTCCAGTTCCAGTTCCAGAAGACCAAAGACCACAGAGAGAAGAGTTGAGTGAGAAGAAGGACCTGCCGAAGGAGACCATCAAAGAACCTGGCCCCAAGATAGATGATCACGAGCCCAGGCTGGGACCACGGCCGCGTTCTCACAACAAAGTCCTCAACCCGCCGGGAGGCAAATCTAGCATTGCATTCTATTAGGGAAGGCCACTTTCTCACCCCACCCCCCCACCCTTCCCCAATGTCTTAAGCTTTCATTATCAGAACCAAAAGGCTAATTTTCTAGTTCTTTAAAGAAGGAGGGGCTTAGTAGTTTGGCTTATTTAGTGCACGGCAGCCCTCATCCTAAGCCTTTCGGGTGTTCGTTTGTAATATAGGGATGAGCCCTGAGCCTTCCTTCCTTCCTTCCCTCTGCATTCTGAACACAGTTAAGACAGACTCCCTGAGATGGATTGCAGAACACATTCCAATTAAGGTGCGAGACCAATTTTTGGTCTGCCAGCTAGGCAACACAGCCTCAAGGAGCTTTTTCCTCTGTGTTGGTAAAGAAGGGAGGCTGCTCCACTATGCCCTGGAAAAAAAGAGTTGTCCCTTGATCGTCACGTTGTAGAAAAGTGAAAGGAGCAAATCAGTTTTTGAGATAAATTGTAGTTGAAATGAATCATGCACAGATCCCTTTCTGGGAGAGATGTAGAAGCTTTGGCTTTGTGGCACTCCTCTTTTGACCAGTTGGGCATAACTTCATGGTGAATAGCACATTTAAAAAAAAAATAAGTCTGTTGAGAGAACGAAGCCAAACCACTTAAGTTTAAAATTAGAGCCTGAATCATCTCCAAGGAGGCAGTTCAAAAGCTAGTGACTAACTAACTCCTTCATCACTAACCTCCTTGCACAAGCTATTGTGCCTGAAGATTTTAACTTTCATTAGGCCGTGAACTGCTGCTGCTTGCAGAAAGGTTCTCATTCTAATTTTATGCTGACTCTTAGTCTGACTCCTTGTTGCTCTTTGGTTGCCTTTAGCGACCTCTCTCTCTCCCCTTAGCTAGGTCTTCCCATGCAGAGGCAGCCTCTGTTACCTTTAGCTACATGAGGTGTTGCTTAGACACTGCCCGTTTTGTTTTTCAAGTCCTTGGGCTCACCTCTTCCACTCCCTCTGTCAATAGGAGAGGGGAAAAAAGCATTCTGGGGCCCACCAGTTCTTGTAGGGCAGGTAGTGACAAAAGAGGTGGGGCCAGAGTAATGGACGGTACCTCAACTATGGTGGTCTCATAATATCACATATTCGCCTTCCTGTGCTTTCCGGGAACAATTCTTCATCTTATTATATGTTCACCTATTTGATCTCTTCCTCAGCACCTCCTTCCCACCTATACCCACTTCAAACATTGCACAGTGCCAATTCATGTGGCCTCACAGATTCTGAACATCAGGGGTCTCCAACCTTGGCCACTTTAAGACTTGGGGGCTTCAACTCCCAGGATTCCTCAGCCAACCATGCTGCCTTGAGTTGGAAGTCCACAAATCGTAAAGCTACCAAGGTTGGTGACCCCTGTTGAACACCACTCCCCAAATGGCCAGGGTGGTGGTCTAACAACAGAAAGCTTGAAAACCCAAGTTATTGAAAGTCCTTTCTTGGAAGAATGTAAGTATAAAAGCTTTCTTTGGAAAAAAAAGTTTCTGTAAGAGGTCACATATTCTATAGTTATTGGAAACCAGAGAGCTTCCAGGTTTATCAACGGAACATTAATATCTCTGTGCCTTTTAACTTGCAAGAGAGTATTTAAACACCCTTCCATTGCTATAACCCTTAAACTGTGAATATCAACTTCCTGTGAATTTTTAACCTGATTCTTAGGATGACCTTGAGGTCTATTTCTAAAAGTACCATTAGGAAAGGGTCAATCTTAGTTCCCGCACGTACACTCACATATTCCATTTTTAAACCTCAACAGGAAGCATTCAAAGACCACTCAGTTGTAGAGAGTATGATGTCTGGATAACTGGAATGTCATTTCTTCCATTTGATTTACAAGTAATGCTTTTCTATCCCCAGTCACAGCTGTCCTGCCCTAACATTTCCTACAATCATATGATCTCGTCCCTGTGAACCTACCTTTAAGTATGATGAGAAAACTGCCTATTTTTGTAATGTTTCAGTTATCTGTTTCACATTGGAACAAATATAAGTTGACCCACCATAAAGCAGCCCAGATCTATACTTAACACTCAAATAACCTTCTTCTATAATTCAAAGGAGGTTCAAAAGCAAGCAAAGTCACCCTAGAATGGGTTTGTTATTCGCGTTGACAAGAAGCTATGAAAAAGATCAATCCCAAAATACATTCCAGCATTCATTGTTTAAAATCCCCATTAGGGGAAGGCAAAATTAGAAAATAAAACCGAGTATTATCTTCCTTGTTTCTTCTACCTTATCATATTCACCTGTTTGGCTGGGGGCCTTTTCAACCGGTGTCCTACTGACATCATGTCTGCTTTTTTGCTATGCAGATGCAGCTCAGGGTAACAAATCCCAAAGAGACATGGGCAAAATGGCAGCCCAGTGGCTTATTCTGGAAGATTTCCTGAGGTGTGTATTAAATGTAATATCTTGCTGGAGAGGACAGAAGCAAGAGGGAGTTGCAAATTAGATGATTGCCAAGGGAGGGAGGACTTGAAGGAGCAGGATGCTTCCAAACATGTGTCCATTGAGAAACACTCTTTGGCAGAATTAGAAACTTGGCTATGATGGCTATGCTGTACAGAATCGAGAGAAAATGTTGTATTGTTACAGTCCTGCTACATGTTCTATTGAATGGTTAGCTAACATCTCCAGGCACAAACTGGAAGTAAGGACTAACTTAGCTGACTATTAGACCTGACTCAAGACCCCTATTGGTCTCTCCTCATCACTGTTGCTGCCAGGACATTTGCAATACATGTACAATGTTGATGTCACCTTGCACTGTTTCCCATAATTGCAGTGTGAGTTCGTGAAGAGACAGAAGGGAAAAAGTCTTGTGTTTTTGGATGAATTCATTCTAGGCCAGGGCTGTCCAACTTTGGCAATTTTAAGACTTCTTGTGGGTTTCAACTCCCCGCTGGCTGGGGAATTCCAACAGTTGGAAGTCCACAAGTCTTAAAGGTTGCCAGAGTTGGACACCCCTGGTTTAGACAGTGTAGAGGTAGTCCAAATTTCTCAATGTCAAATGATCAGCCCATTGTGGCTTGCTTTTTTTCAACTCCCTGAATTTTCTGTTGGAATTCATCAAGCATATCAGAAAACAAGTGGCCTTTGTAAAATAGCTTGATCTATCAGCAGTATCACAAGTTCATTGCAAAGAATTTCTGCTCCGTACCAGAAGCTGAAGCAGCATCAGCATTTTGATAAACTCTGAACTAAAACAGTCGACCTGTGCTTGAAACTCAGCGCTGGTTTAATATTTCTTGCCAAGTTCTCTCTCACAGTTTGCTATAGTAAATGCCACCCTTTCAATACTAGGGAGATTTGGTGGGGGGGGGGGGAAACAATGCAAACACTGTTTAGCTTTGTAATGAAACGAGCAATATGAGAACAATTGGCCAACGTCAGCTTTGGATGCCATTTGCATAGGTCATTGCTACACATGGATTACTTGGGATTGCAAAATTTCAAAGGGGCGTTTTCACCAGTGCTTCTCTGTTAGTCTTTTTTTCCAGCTAAGCCTTAAAGTTCTGATTGATTTAACTTTGTGCCTATCATTTTTTTTTTCGAGGGGTGGCTGAGGATTACACTGTGTATCTAGAAAGGGTTTTGTTTCTTTAAAAAAAAACTACATTAGGGGTTAATAACTTAAATACATTGAATCATGCTGTTTAATAGTCGAGCTGATGTCCATTAGTCGACCTGATGGATTCTTCAAGTCTTTTTTTAATCCCCTTATAGCCTCATGAGCTTTACATGTACGAACTAAGATAGCCTAAGCCCAAGGTGCCTCTCCTAAAAACCAGTCATTTCTTCCCAAGTGGCTGGTAATCCAGAGATTTTACTGTAACCAAACTAGCACACAGTATACCACATGAATTGTAAAGAATGCGAATTGTTGGGGGCAAAACAGAAGCAAGGTTTATGAAATTCCTTTTATTTGTGCTAATAGCCATTGCGAGGTGGCACAATCATTAGCTATGCAACCTTGACATTCAACCCTTGAACTGACTGTTAGTTTCCATAGGCAACCCACTCATTCCTAAGACTTTTGTGAACAGGTTAAGATGCAAGCAGTTCCTTTTGTGAAATTGACAATCCGTACTGAGGAATGAGAAGATTTTCCCCAGTTCCTCCTGTCATAAATACAAAAATGTTTTTGGTCTACTGAAATGCCTTTAAGCCTTTCTTTGTAATAGCGTTCAGGGAAATAATAATTAACTTGATTGAATCCATTTCTGTGCCATTGGTTCTCACATCAGTCAAGGCTGTCTGGTACATCTGCATTTTTTTAAAAAATTAAATCCCTTTGTAACATTACCACTATCCCTTTTCCCCCACTCTAGTATCCAAATGTGAAGAGCGTTGCTATTCGACAAATCAAGTTGTGTCGATTGTTCTTTATATTATTTGACAATAAAAAAAATTTAAGTTGGCAGTCTTTATTTTCATCCGAGTTGGACTACACAGGCATTTGGAGAAAAGTTAGATAAGCTGTAACCCAATGGTTCATTTAAAAGGAACAGCAAAAGTGGTGTAGATATCATTTCAAAGGAGTAGATGGGATGCTTGTAACAATGATTGGGTCTAATTTTGCAAAGAGGCCTCTTGTGAGTGACAGCGCTTGATGTATGTAAGTCTAAGTGCTATCACAAAAATATACCTATCGTATATTCCCATTCTAAATCTTAGCATTCCAAGTGGCCTTCCCTTAGCAGAGTTGCAGGCCACTTTTCTTCTACTACAAGCTGAGGTAGGAGATCAAGCCAAGTTTGGCATCTATATATTAAAACACTCGTTCCTGTGGCAAAGAAGCTTTTTCAAGACGCAACTGGACTTTCTTTGAAGACATTTCACTTCTTCAGTTCTTGGATGAGAAGAGAAACGCCTTCAAGGAAAAACCAAGAAAGTCCAGTTGCCTCTTGAAAAAACACCTTTGGGACAACCATGACCTTAGATGACTGAGCGTCTCCATAGAGATCTCGTTCCTGTAATCTTTAACCGAATGCATCATGGAGCAAAACGTTTTCAACCAAGGTGCCTTACAGAAACTCCCAAATTTGGGATGCCTGATTCTCATAGGATTGAAATTTGGCAAATGTTATGTTATAAAACATGTTATGACGTAAGAATCCTCACAAAACTGTTTTGTGACATAATGCAAAATGTCATAAAGCATTTTCCGCATTGGCGTTTGTGCTATACAGTTCCACATGGGTTATTTTCAAGGCAGATGCATCTCTGAATGTATCTTGAATTTGATTTTGAAGACATGAAACCTGGTCGGGAAATATCTCTCAGATGATGTCCCGCTGGATCATGGGTTGTCTAGTTGGGCTAAAAATGAGCTTGCAATTTGACCAGGAGAAGGAAGAGGATGAGGAATACTGACACGTGTATTTTTACAGAAACCCATCCATCTATGTTCAGGAAGGCCTGTCTACAACCTGCCTGCAGTACTCTTCCAAATTCTAGAGATTTTCCTACCAAGCGGTTGAATCCCATCAATAATTGGCTAGATATCTAGATACATATTGATAAATATCTAGATAGCTGGGGAAAGTTATTGGCATAGGCTTGTTATATTTTCTAATTTCAATGCAACATCTGAAGTCTAAGGCCAGCTAATCACTTGAGGGACAGCAGAGCCAAAAGCTAACTCATAACTGGATCACGTTACTTACTGCTGGCTCAAAGCATCAAATGCCTCTGGGATGGGTTTGGCCTATCCAGAGTGGTTAACTCTGAAGTGAATAGAATTAACAGTGTTATTATATTATCTTAACGGGTATTATGTTTCTACTTCTAGAGCAAAGTTAAACAGCCCTCTTGACAAATTACCAACTTATATAGCCACAATGACTAGTAAGGACATTGTGCTAAAGAGATACAGAATATTCAATATCCACTTTGCAGTCAAATCAATAATTAGCCTTTACATCCCCGAATAGTCAGGAAGGAGCTACTGGAACCCTTCAGAAGTCAAGAAAGGAGAAATGGAAACTGAAATATCTGGGAATGTACTATAATGCCTCAGTTCCTGAATATATTAGGATTTTCAATACTGTCAGATTTTAAAAAGAAACCAAGTGAAACAGATGTTTGAGGAAGGCAAACCTTGACTTAAAACCTCATGATTTTGGAAAAGGAAAATTAAAAAGGATTTTGATAATACTGCTGTGGTGGGTGCTACAAGGATGAAATCCATTATTAGTCTTTAACAGTGCAAGAGGGCTTTTTTAAAAAATGAGTGCAAGGTTTGTATATACAATTGCTTGCACAGAGTAATTTACACTCCCGCCTTTCATCCAATTAAGATCTACAGAAAAATAATTTCAATCTCTTCAGCAGAAAATTTCCCGCAATAAAGAAGACATCTTAATGGCTAAACAACTCATAATTGGCATCAAAATCTCTCCGCACTCATGGCAGCTGTAGAATTATAGTGTAAGATTTTCAGTTAACACACAGCACCTAGCAGCCACTTGGAAAAGCAGCTATTCCTATACACCGGATTTATGCTCTGGTTTTTAAATTCCCTTATTAAACCCCCAAAGGAAGGAGAAAAAAAAGAGGGACACGTTGAAGAATGAGGCTCATTTGTGTTAAACTCCCATGTCCCGAAGGCCTCTTCTTTAGTTGATCGATGGTTCTTCCGCCTCATTGAGAAGGGGAGCTGTGTCAACAGACGGTTGGGCCACTGCCTCGGTTGGCGAGCGTTTGGTCGAGCGGTTCAACGTGCCACCCTGGGAATTCATAGAATTGGGAAAGTTTGGTGAAAGTTGAACCTTTATGGAGGTTACCCTAGTCCAGGGTAACGGATTCCCCTTTGTTAATCGGCCAAGATGGATTCTTACCTGCTTCTTATCTACTATGTTAAGGCAGACAGAGGTCCCAATGCAAGCGATGGTGTTGGCCAGCATGAAGATCATCATCTGTTGCCAGCGCCATAAGGGGATCTTCAGTTCACTGGCAAAGATTTAAAAAACCAAAACATTACCAGCCTCAATAGGGAGGAAGAGGAACAAGCCCAAGCACTGACATCATATCGCATTAGTTCCGTAAGATACAGCAGGGGCGTCAAACACAAGGCCCGCAGGCTGCATCCAGCCTGTGATGTAGTCTGATGCAGCCCGTGGGGTCGTCCTGGAAAATGTAGGGAGCCGGCCAGCGTGGCTTCAGCCCGGTCTACCCAATGCGAAGAGAAAACATGCCAGCAGTTTGGGGAGTGGCGTCAAACTGGCCACGCCCACCCAGTTGGCCACGCCCAATGAGTGGCATCAAGAGCCGAGGTAGCGCAGCGGTTAGAGGCAGTACTGCAGGCCACTTTAGCTGACTGTGATCCGCAGGTCAGCGGTTCAAATCTCACCGGCTCAAGGTTGACTCAGCCTTCCATCCTTCCGAGGTAGGTAAAATGAGGACCCAGATTGTTGGGGGCAATATAAATATATACATTGCTTAATGGTGTAAACCGCTTAGAGAGTGCTCGCACTGTGAGGCGGTATATAAGTCTCACTAATAAATAAATAAGCTGGGCACACCCACCCAGTTGGTTACGTCTGGCCGGTCCCCCCGAGGTCAACCACAGCCCTGATGCGGCCCTCAATGAAATTGAGTTTTGACACCCCTGAGATACAGGTAGTCCTCAACTTACAACAATTCATTTGAAGTTACAACCGCACTGGAAAAAAAGCGATTTATGACCGGTTTTCACACTTATGACCATGGCACTCTCCCTGCAGTCACGTGATCAAAACGCAGACTTTTGGCAACTGATTCATATTTATGACAGTTGCAGTGTCCTGGGGTGATGTGATCCCCTTTTGCGACCTTCTGACAAGCAAAGTCGACGGAGAAGCCAGGTTCACTTACTGACCGTGTTACTACTGTAGTAGTTCACTTAACAACTGTGACAAAGATGGGGCAAAACTTATTTAACAAATGTCTTACTTAGCAACATAAATTTTGGCCTCGACTGTGGTCGTAAATCAAGGATTACCTGTACTTGCTTATTCCATCATCAATTTATGGAAGCCGTTCGGAATGATACTTTTTTTTCTTGAAGGCATAAATTCCCACTTAAGCAGAAGGACAGCTGTAGTTACCTGGACTTTGTTCCCAAGATCCGTCCCACGATCACATTAGAGAGTCCAATGCCGATCATTTGCACGGAGGTCGCCAGCCCCATAGCTGTTCCCAGTGTTGCTTGAGGAACCACAAGTGGAATTGAAGGCCACATGCTGGCCTGAACAAAAGATGGTTGAAAAGACCAGGGAAACGGTGTGAGAGAAACCACTTTTGCAGAAAGAAAATCAAATTTCACAGCAGCTTCCATCTTGAAGGAAACAATCGGATAATAAAGCAATGTTTCTCAACCGTAATAGTTTGAAGATGTGTGGACTTCAACTCCCAGGATTCCCTAGCCAGCCCGTTCATTTTAAGATGACTAAGGTTGAGATAAACTTGTTAAGAATCCAGAATCAACAGGAGTTCTTATCAACAACTCCTAAGTGATCACGAGATCCCAACCGTCTTTTAATACCTCTGTTGACTGATAATCACAACGGGATGCCACAGATTAGGCTCCTTAGATCAGGGGTCTCCAACCTTGGCAACTTTAAGACTTGTGGACTTCAACTCCCAGAAGTCCACAAGTCTTAAAGTTGTGAAGGTTGGAGACCCCTTGCTTAGATGGACTCATTCTCTTCCCAGTAACAGGAGCCAACTCATTTCTCAGGAGCGCTTAACCTACCAGACCCTTAAATTTGGATTCCTGCAACGAGCAGAAATTAGACTCTATGTGCAGAAATTAGACTCTCTGTGCTCCATGACCTCTGATTCTAAAACTGTTGAAGCCAGCAGTGGAATGTGAGACTCAGCAAAATCAAAATCCCACTTAAATTGGCTTGCCAGATCTTCTGCTCTGACTGTCTCCTCGCCTTCTAGCCTTTCTCTTTCTAGAGAAGAACCCAGCGACATGTGACAAAAGTTAGGTCAATACCAGAAACTTCCCTGTGGCTTAAAGTTGAGTAGAAATCAGGAGAGGATCAATACATTAGAGTTCTGAAAACTTACGGCTGCAAAGGAGTAGGTGATTCCTAACCAGATGGTGGAGACCAGGGGCGGAACGAATGTGAAGGCCAAGAGAGCAAATACGGGCAACGTTAGTACCGCACAACCAACAGCAAACACACCTCTCAGCCCAATATAATCCTGGAAAAAAAGCAGAAAAAAGAGAAATGAGAGCCAGTTTGGTGGAAGCTCAAGGCATCAAGCTAGAAACTGGGAGTAGGTGAGTTCTAGTCTTGTCTTAGGTACAAAGCAGCTGGGTGACCTTGGGCCAGTCACACAGCTTTAGGAAGAAGTCAAGGACCAACCACTTTTGAAATCTTGCCAAGGAAGCTGCAGTCACTAAGAGCCAACACTGACTTGAAGACACACACGCACACAAATCTCATAGGGTAATATCAATGCATCCAGCTTATTGGGGCCACACAGAAATCTAGCTTTAAAAAGGTAATTCACGATTTTTTAGAACAATTAATCAGTGAAACGACTTGCCTCCAGAACTTGTAAATGCTCCAACACTGGAAGTTTTTAAAAAGATTGGTCTGAAATGGTATCAGGTTTCCTGCATGAGCACTGGGTTGGATTAGAAGACCTCCAGGGTCCCTTCCAACTCTGTTATTCTATTCTAATTGTATTCTAATTTTACTTCCAATATTTTTTTGCTTTAGGGCACGTCCACCACATGTGGTAATACGTTCCCTGGCTTTGTTTACATTTCCAGCAATTTGACGGGGTGTTGGGGAACATCTTGGCCAATCTCGCAGGTGGAAGGTGCTACCTATAAAACATTTTATACATATTTTCCTTGTAGGCTACAGACATTGTCAGTTTATAATTTTTGTTCCTTAATTTCTTCCATTTATCCAATTCTATATTATAACTGAAATTTTTGGCCCAAATTATCATATTTTCTTCGACTACCTCCTCCTCCAATTTGTATCTCAATAGGTAATTACACATTTTTGTTATCAATTTGTCCTCTGTGCCTTGAAGCATTTTATCTAATTCATATGTTTCCTTTTAAAATCCATATTGTTCTAAGTCTGTCTTATATCTGGATTGTATTTGCATGTATGGCCACCAATCAATGTCTGTACCCTGTTCTTTTAGGTCGTCTTGTTTTCAGTTCCCCTTGACCATTTAGTAAATCTCTGTATCTCTAAATTTTGTCAATATTCGATACATTTGGATGGGTTGCCTTTGAGTTGCTCTACAAACGCAAACCTGAGGCAGATGCCCCTGCTATTGCCCTATTTCTACCCTCAAGTCTTAAAACCATCTGTCAAAACGTACGATCAGTATGCCAACAGCCGCCGAGAGCACAAGAGAGCTGTCGTAAACCGCTCCAGCTATATAAGCAGCTGCCTGTTGACTGTAGCCAGGATACTTATCTTGGATAAACTTACTAGAAAAAGAGACATGGAAAGGGGACAGGAGAAAGAGAAACAGAGAGAAACCCATTAGGACAAAATAAGTCAGATTTATTTTGTACAAACAAGTCAACTCTTCTAGATTGATCAGTGTTTTTAATAGCCTTTGGTCACATGGTTTAGTTTTAAGATTCTGCCTTGGCAAGCGAAGCCAAAGTCTAGAAGACAATTTTCCAAGCAACGATGAGAATCTCGATGCTCTCATATACTAGCTAAGGTTTGGTGGACGGACACATCTAATATGGCGTTTTCACTGTAAACCTAGAGAAATTTCCCAACCTGATCCCAGCCCTTGCTTCCAAACTTACCTATTCATCCAAAGGCAGCACTAGCTTGATGATTAATTATTCATTGAGTATTCAATAATTATTTTTCAAGTGCCACATTTTTTCACCCAGTGCTGGAAAGGACCATTCTATGACCAATCCTTGCTTGGTGGAAGCTGCTGTGGCCTAGAGGTGGAGCTCTTGCCTCACAATCAGGAGGTTGTGAGTTGGATCCTAGGTAGAGGCAGAAGTAAGGGTCTCCTGCTTTGGGCAGGGGGTTGGACTAGATGACCTGCAAGGTCCCTCCCAACTCTGTTAATCTGTTAAGTATAGAAAATCTTCACCAGGGGATTCCTGGCTTCTAACTTAACATCTGCACAAACCCAAATGCAAGATTCGGATATTCCGCGTCGTCCTTGGTTAACATCTGCTCTCGTCTTTCCTATTTCTCCTCCCCCACCAATCAATATTTCTGCTTTGCTGATGTAAAAGAATCAAGCAGGAGACTTGTCGAGATCGCACAAATTTGAAAGAGTCAAGGAAACCGTCCCTAAGACAATCAGCTCCTTCTTCGGAAGAAGATGCAACAACGGACAGAAAAGCCACAGCTAGCATTTTTGGGTCCAAGGACTGCACAGGAAGCTGGTTGGTGGAAGCTTTGTAGGGTGGGTAGGCCCCCCCAGAATCAGTGTCCTTCAAGACCTTGTTCTTTCTCTTCAGAACTATTTTCACTGGTTCCTTTGACTGACCTTAAACTTAAAATTCACGTCACCGGACTTGAATCTAGCGGCATTAAAGCATGCATAGAAATGATTTGTCGGTCAAGAACGTCTTGGAAATCCAAGGGATCACAGCCACCTCCCAACTGACTGCTTCTTATTGCAATCCGGGTTGCAATCATAGCTTGACCAAGTTAGCTCTGTTTTAAAACTTATCTCAGCTGCTTTATAAAGAGCTGTGGTGGCAAAGTGGTTAGAATGCGGTATTGCAGGCTAATTCTGCCGAACTGCCAGCAGTTCGATTCTGACCAGCTCAAGGTTGACTCAGCCTTCCATCCTTCTGAGGTCGGTAAAATGAGGACCCAGATTGTTGGGGGCAATATGCACAGCAATACCTGCAAGAGACTGTCCAATCTCCATCTGAAGATCTCTACACCTGGAGAACCCACCCTCTTTAAGGAAATGTAATTGCTCTTCCTGATAAGGTACTTTCCCACCTATTTGTCAATCAAAACTGCCTATCTCCCTCACAGAGGGACTCTTTGTTTTAACTCCATTCAATCAACTTGTGTCCTGTAAGGAGTAGCACAAAATCTTTTATTCTTTCCTTGTTCAGCTTAACCGATTCTCTGGGGGGGAAAACACTGCATGCCACGGGATTCGCTCCCTTCTTGCCAACAACCAAGCCCCTATCCCAGTGTTTCCCAACCTTGGCAACTTGAAGATATCTGGACTTCAACGCCCAGAATTCCCCAGCCAGCGAATGCTGGCTGGGGAATTCTGGGAGTTGAAGTCCAGATATCTTCAAGTTGCCAAGGTTGGGAAACACTGCAGTCTATCCCATTTTGCAAAATGAAAACGTTTACCTTGCATCGGCCACAAAAGGGAAGATCCCATTGTAGAAGAACATTATAGTAAGGACCAAAAGCCAGTAGCGAAGGGGTAAGTGTCGGATATCTTGAACTTTCTGGAAGTTAAAAATAAACCGCACGTTAATTACCTACAACCACAGCTCTGACGATTAGTCTCTCTAAAGGCAGCTTTCTCTAGCCCAGTGATTCTCGAGCTTTTCTTCACCATGGGCCCCCTTTAAATACCTTTTGTGGCCATAGACCCCCCCCCCAAGATTTAAATATTCACATTTCTCCAAGCTTTCCTGGATCCTCTGTGATGATATCGTGTCCCCCCCCAGGGATCCGCGGGCCACAGGTTGAGAACCATTGCTCTAGCCCAGTGATGGCGAACCTATGGCACGGGTGCCACAGGTGGCATGCGGAGCCATATCTGCCGGCACGTGAGCTGTTGCCCTAGCTCAGCTCCAGCGCGCATGTGCATGCCCGCCAGTTGATTTTTGGCTTGCGCAGAGGCTCTGGGAGGGCAATTTCGGCCTCCGGAGGGCCTCCAGGGTGGCAGGGGAGAGCGTTTTCGCCCTCTCCAAGCTCCAAGAAAGCCTCTGGAGCCTGGGGAGGGCAAAAAATGGGCCCACCGGGCCCACTGGAAGTCGGGAAATGGGGGAGTGTGGGGGTTGTGCACGCATGCGCAGGGGGGTGGGGCGAGTGGGGGGCTTTGAATTATGGGTGTGGGCACACGTGTGTGTGATAGCGCGCGTGCGCACTATTTCGGCACCCGAGGAAAAAAAGGTTCGCCATCACTGCTCTAGCCCATGGATGTCAAACTCGCTGCGTCACATTGCCATCACGTGACGTTTCGCGACGTTTTCCCCCTTCGCGGAGCTGGGGTGGGCGTGGCCTGCGCGTGACGCATCTGGCTCGCGGGCCGCCAGTTTGACACCCGTGCTCTAGCCTATTGGACAACAGGCATTCTTGAATTTCAATTCCCAACGTTTCTGATACGCTGGCTGGATCGACGGAGGGTTGCAATCCAGCTCAGCTGGAGAAGATGGCTTGGATCAGTACTTCACCAAGGCTTCCTCCCACCCTGGTTCTGCTTAGAGGAGAAAAAATAATGATGCACCATTCTGAATTCCAGGCTGTTTTATATGATCATACAACAGAAGAACAGGGGAACCAAGGACTCATTTTCCACCATGTCTTCCTGCTGAATCTCGTTTTATTTTCACATTTCGCGTTTAAAGCTACCGGAGACTAGGAGGCAATAAACTGAGGAAGGATGAAGCTTTTCTCCTATAGAAGGCAACACTTGAACTACATTTGCAAGATCAACGTCCCATCCACCACAGGCAAATCAACCAGCAAAAGAAGCAACGGGGCAACCAGATGTGTAGGTTAATTCTGTCCTGTAACGTGGTTCATTTAGTGTTAAGGGGGGCAATCCCCTGTGGAGGTCGATGGATCTTTGCTTCTTTTTGAAGTCATTCTCATTAGAAAATAAAACCGAGATTCAAACCTAATTAACAAAATATTTATTTCAGTAGAAAAGTAATAAAAAGAATTCCTTAGTAAACTACATCTTATTGTTAATGAAAAAGTCACGTCTGCCTTCGGCAGAAATGGAGGAAGAGAAGGAAGGGAGTTGACTCCTGGAATGCAGGCATGCGTAGTAGAACATATCACATGTCTGCTTGACCATAAATACAAGAAACAGTAGAAAACATAGAGATGCACAAACTGGCAAAATTCACATCGTGACATTTAGTTTGGGTTCAGAGGGTTCTTTAAGACCAGCCAACTAGCTTCATTCCACAAAACCATGGACAATGGCTTTAACAGAATGTATGAACTGAGTCAGAAGGCAAAGCCATTCAGACAACCCCCATCCTCTCTCCTTTCAAGAGATAAGAAAACTGGGCAAGCACAATGAGTTTTAAATGTTTGAAGTCTCTCTTGACTGTCAGGGTCATTTATTATTTGTATTTATATGCCGCTCAACTCCACACGGACTCTGAGCGGCTATGAATGACTCACATCCAAAAGGCAATGAAAAGAAAGCAGCAGTTGCCTGTTCCGACATCCGCCCTACCTACCACTTTCTTGGACTCTTGTTGGAGAATTCCATCCAAGCCGAGCTGCTTCGTGCCCACTTTGTCCAGCACGCTAACTGTGATGGCTGAAATAAAGCCCAGCACACATAACAAAGCTCCTGTGAACAGAGAAGAACCAATGGTTAGAACCTCCATCAATAGTGGACCTTATGGTTGGCATGAAACTCTTTTAGGTCTGGCAACCTTTGTGTCAACTCTGAAGCGAACCTGGCTGAAGCCATCCTTTAATGCCTCATAGTTGCCACGAACTCTGAAGGGGGGAAGGGAGAGGGGAAATAGATAGAAACAGAGTTGGAAGGGACCTTGCAGGTCATCTAGTCCAACCCCCTGCCTAAGCAGGAGACCCTACATTTGCCTATACCTAGGATCGAACTCACAACTCAGAGCTGAGGTGGCGCAGCGGTTAGAGTGGGGTACTGCAGGCTACTTTAGCTGACTGTGATACGCAGGTCTGCGGTTCAAATCTCACCGGCTCAAGGTTGACTCAGCCTTCCATCCTTCCGAGGTAGGTAAAATGAGGACCCAGATTGTTGGGGGCAATATAAATATACATTGCTTACTGGTGTAAACCGCTTAGAGAGTGCTTGCACTGTGAGGCGGTATATAAATGTCACTAATAAATAAAATAAAATAAACCTCCTGATTGTAAGGCAAGAGCTCCACCTCTAGGCCACAGCAGTCCATAAGTAGATAGACTGGCTAGAAGTCAAAACAAAAGGCTTTCTTGTGGGAACCAAGGTCACCCCAACTGGTGCCGGTTGAAGGAGCATAGGAGTGACCAAGCAGCCCGCCAACTACTGTACTTTAATTGGACAATGTGACCTGTGACATACGGGGAGGGAAACAATTGCTCTTTTAATTAGGCGGAAACCGCGGGAAACTTTAGAGTTGGTTTTCACTAGCTGTGCCGATATGATGTATCCAATAAACATGTTATTTGAGGAATCTACCTGTCTCGGAGTTCTGCTTTTGGCGGATGCGTTATTGGGAATGCTGACACTTTGTATTCAAAGCATCAAATGTGTTACTCCACCATAGATCTTCTGTTGAGAAGTAGCTGCATTATGTTATTCGTTGACTTACCTTCTGGAGAAGCTCCAAGTTCTGATGGGGCATTCTAATGGCATCTTCTCCCTATTTAATACAGGTAGTCCTCGACTTACAACAGTTCGTTTAATGATGGTTTACAACGGCACTGAAAAAAGTGATTTACGACTGTTTTTCACACCACCACTGCAGCATTCCCCATGGTCATGTGATCAAAATTCAGACGCTCGGCAACTGACTCCCTATTTATGACAGTTGCGCCGTTCCCGGGGTCATATGATCCCTTGACATATTTATGACGGTTGCAATGCCCTGGGGTCACGTGATCCCCCTTTGTGACCTTCTGACAAGCCAAGTCAACTGGGAAAGCCAGGTTCACTTCACAACCGTGTTGCTACCTTATCAACTGCAGCGACTGTCTTAGCAACCGTGGCAAGGAAGGTCGCAAATCGGGGGCAAAATTCACTTACCGTATTTTTCGGACTATAAGACACCAGAGTAAAAGATGCACCTTAGTTTTTTGGGGAGGAAAATAAGAAAAAACAAATTCTGCCTACCAGCATCCATCTGGCTAGCATCCTTAGCAAACAGCCTGGAACAGGTATATTAGCCTTGCAAAGCTCCGTTTGAGAGGTTGTTTTCAGCCTTGCAAAGCTCCGTTTCAGAGGCTGTTTTCAGCCTTGCAAAGGTCCGTTTCAGAGGCTGTTTTTAGCTTTGCAAAGGTCAGTTTCAGAGGCTGTTTTTAGCTTTGCAAAGGTCCGTTTCAGAGGCTGCTTTTTCAGCCTTGCAAAGCTCCATTTGAGAGGTTGTTTTCAGCCTTGCAAAGCTCCGTTTCAGAGGCTGGGCGGGGCTACATTCGGTGTATAAGACGCACCCAGATTTTCACCCTCTTTTAGGGGGGAAAAGGTGCGTCTTATACTCCGGAAAATACGGTAACCGATGTCTCACTCAGCAACAGAAATTTGGGGCTCCATCGCGATCATAAGCCCAGGGCCGCCTGTATCTTCTAGATGCGGTTGGGGATTGACAGCACCTCAGAGAACGTCGAGTCGAGCCACGCGGCGTAATCTAGAGCTCATGCTCCCAAGAGGAACTCACCTCCCCAAAGGGTCCACTGGATTCCAAAATGGCTTTCAAACTGCTGGGTGAAAAAGAAGTTGAGGACGCTGCCGAGACGGGAGAAAGAGAGAGTCAGCCCGAAGGCAAGCGCCAGCTCCTTCCCCTTGAACCAAAAGGCAGTGATGCGGTTCTGCACAACTCAAAAAGCAGAAAAAGAGATCAGCGTCACTCAGCATGTTTTTCTGAACTTTATAAAACCCATGCCTCCATTTAAGGAAGCAAGCAGGACACTTGAAGCAGAGAGAGGAGAGAGGAGAAAGAGAGAGAGAGAGAGAGAGAGAGAGAGAGAGAGAGAGAGAGAGAGATGGAGGAAGGGAAAGAAAAAAAGAAAAAAGAGGAGGAAGGGAAAGAAAAAAGAAAAAAGAGGAGGAAGGGAAAGAAAGAGAGAGAGAGAGAGAGAGAGAGAGAGAGAGAAAGGAAGAAAGAGGAAGGGAAAGAAAGAAGAAAGTTAAATATTATGAAGAAAGAATACACAGCAAAAAAAAAAAACCATGCTAGTCCATTTTAATAAGAGTCCACTGGGACTGACCATCTAGAATTCATTGGATTTATTGAGTGCACTGGTGTTGGGTGTCCAATAAATAAATGTTGAAACATATTCCGAAATGCTCATCCCTTTCCTTTTGAATCAACAATTTCCCCCAGATGCAGCATTAACATCCACAGTCTTAAAACACCAGATTCCCCATCTTGCCTGGAATAGAAGGTCTTGGTGAACTGCCTACCAGAGGGTCCATAATCAGGCTGCTATCTGTATAAAAATGCCCTCTCATACACCTTTGCCTGATACCAGGATTATCTTTTCAGATGTCATCTGAACTTGTTTTGTACATTGGAATTGGATGAGTAACTCCCACTGCTTTTCTCCCTGCATTTAATGCACAGTTTCTACTTTCTATTAGTATGTTCTTTGTGCTTCTGTATTCACTTAGCCTTAGACTGAAGACTTTGTAAGAGCCTCTTATCTGAGTGCTACCACTGAATGAGAATAATGGGGTTTTTGGCGTCATTATCATTATTATTTCATCTCCCACTAATCTTCATTTCTTAATTTATTTTCCCAGAATTGGACAAGAAAGTAACAATTTAGAGAACTCAATTGACGCTGCTTTTATATTGCATTCTCTGCTACATTATTTCTGCGTGTGGCAAGATGTTTAAATTCTGCAATTTTAATTGTCTGTACTTGAAGAAGCTATACATTTCATTTATAAATTAAAACAAACCCACTTCATTTTTCCACTGGAAAAAAAGGCATGGTTCTGGAGATAAAAGCAAACAGTCATAGGCTTCCACTCCCATATAAGACTAAAGTTCTTTTTAATCCCTTTTCAATAAAAACTAGAGGAAAGCTAATTTGTGTTTGCAAAAGTCTGAATCTGATAATTTTTTTTTAATAAGTTAATTCTTTCAACAATTAACTAGATAAGCATGGGTTCAGATGTCATCCTAAGCCCCAATTTGTTTATCTGATTTGTGGGTTTGATAAACTTTTAAAAAAGAGGAAGGGGCTTTAGTAAGAGATATGAATTCATCTTGACTCAAATCAAGACTCCTGTTGTGTGTATCAAGGATCAAATCAAAGAAAGCAGCTATGGCGACATCTTGCTTACCAAAGAAAAAAGAGTGGGAAGAAGTTTAGACATTCAAAGCTTTGTCTGAGTTCCTAGAACAGTGGTGGCTAACCTTTTACGTCACCGCGTGCCGACCTGCATGCCGGAAATGGCACGCAAAACCATCCTGCCTGGACCATGCGGCCTCCGCGCACACCAAAACCTGGAAGAGCAGTGTTCCGGCACTCATGCACGTGCCGGCACCTGAACTTACGGTTTCTGGCGGGGACGCACACCCGACGAACAGCTTGCGCAACAGAAACCCGGAAGTTCTGGTGCCGCTGTGCACATGTGCGCTGAAACGCCGCTCTTCCGGGTTTCGGCACTCCCGTGCGCGAAGGCCAACTGATCGGCGTGCGTGTGTGCACAGGAACGCGGAAGAGAGCCAGCGAGGCCGCGCATCCCGCATGGGGTGGCTCTGTGTGCCGCTTCCTGCACGTGTTCTATAGGTTCACCACCACGGTCCTAGAACCTTGTCAGCAAAGCCCAGATTTAACCACGTTGACACAATGTGCTCGTTCCTTACTTGTAAGAGATCCATTTCCAGAACCAAAAAGCAACCTGCCCGTTAGCATCAGGGGCAAGAGGTACGGAGTTCCTTTTAGGTGGGAGCCCAGTGCAAAAACGGATGATCCCAAGACAGTCAGGAACGAGAAAACAAAGACACCAACTATAGAGAGAAGGAGGGGAAAACAAGTGTGGGGAAAAATTATACAGGCAAAACATGCGGCTTTTATAACAGCCATATAAATTGGAATTGAAGAGGAGACAAGATCAGAGTTGTAAATTCTTTCATCGCTTCTGATCACACAGATACTGTCTCCAAGACATGCCGCTGCTGTTTCCAGTTGCAGCTACAGGTAGTCCTCGATTTATGACCCATTGCTAGCAAGGTGGTTGCGCCCTATTTTGATGTTTTGGCCACCGTTGTTAAACGAATCACTGTGGTTGCTAAATAAATCAGGTGGTGGTTAGGCAAATCCAATTTCTCTCGCTGACTTTGCTAGGAAGGTCACAAATGGTGATCACATTAGCCCAGGATGCTACAACCATGGTAAATACAAGCAGATGTGTCAGGCATCCAAATTTTGATCATGTGACCATGAGGATGCTGTGATGAACATAAGAACAAGCACCAGTGATTAAGTCATTCTTTTTAGTGCCACTTTAACTTCAAATAGTCACTAAATGAATGGTTGCAAGTCAAGGATTACCTGTAACAAAGACGATACTTCATTCCTATTTCTCATAAGAAACATTTTCTGCTAAAGCTTGTAGGAAATAACCTGAAGAAACTCTCAAAATTCTGCCATGCAAAATACATAAATACATTACAGTATCCCCATAGAGTGGTGCGGTGGCCTAGAGGTGGAGCTCTCGCCTCACAATCAGGAGGCTGTGAGTTCGATTCTAGGTAGAGGCAGATATTTCTCTCTCTGGGCACAATGAGAATATATCTGCTGAACAAAACTCCGCATTGGCAACAGGAAGGGCATCCGGCCAGTAAACACTCAGCTCCATTCAGTTGCCCAGAATCCACCCCGCGAGGGATTATGGGGTCGTTAAAAGGAGATGATGAAGATGATTACAGTATCCTCCTGCTTTCCAGGAAACATGCTCTGAAGACCTGGTATTTAAAATGTTTGAAAAATTCTGGAAGGGCTAACCAAAGATACTCGATTTCCCTGGCAGTCTTACATCTTTTTACTCTCAAGAAAAGCGGTCAAATCCAAGGCTGAGTTTAAAAGAATCGCATTAATGTCTGCCAACAGGTTTTAAACTCTGCGTTTTGCAGCCATCTATAGAAGTAACCAAAATGAAGAAGAAGAAGAATTTCCAAATAAATAAATAAAAATGGAAGGTATGGCGCCTGAGATCACACAGCCTGCCAACTTCTAATGCTAGGTCAGAGTGAGTGTTGTTATGACGGGGGTCCTTGGTGCTCTCTGAGCTTGGTTGTTTTCTTGCAGGCATCTTATTACCCAAACTAGGTAACATCATCAGTGCTAGTGTTGTTAAAAGAACAGAATGGAAACCATTTGTCAACTCAGAATCGGCTTTCTTTTAGTCTCGGGGTAGAAAAGAGGAGGTGGAATTTACCGTATTTTTCGGAGTATAAGACGCACCGGAGTATAAGACACACCTTAGTTTTTGGGGAGGAAAATGGGGGGGGGGGGGAAATCTGCCTACCAGGTATTCATCTGGCTAACGTCCTTAGTCTGGTCAGCTTCAGCACATTATTTTATCCCCTGGTTAGGACTTAAAAAAACCTTCTTCTGAGAGAGTAACAATGAAAGAGCCTGCAAGCCAGTAAGAGCTGGGAAGATAGTTAGCACCTAGTTAGGGCTGGGGAAAAAAGCTACATTCGAAGTATAAGACGCACCCAAATTTTCAGCCACTTTTAGGGAGGAAAAAGGTGCGTCTTATACTCCGAAAAATATGGTAAATGTCCGAAAGAAAGCTTCACTTTCAAAATGCATCCCAAACCATAACTGAGTTCCTTTATACACTTAGAGCATTCAAAGCCAATGTACCCAGATAGACGTGGCTTAAAGCGAACGCTTCTATTTCACATTTAAAAGCTCCTTGTGAAACTTCTCGGACAGAGATAAATGCCAATAACCTCCCAGGGAAGGCAACTCTTCATAATGTACTAACAGAGCAGAAAAGGTCTTCTTTAGCCAGCTGGATTTGAGAAGACAAAGGAACATACAGAACAGCATTCCCCACCCCCAAGCCCCAGATGATCTGAGAGAGAGGGCAGGCCAGTGGCAAAGAAAACAACGGCACAGTCACCCGGGTTGAGATGGGCGGGCATAGAAATTAAACAAATAGTTCAGCTCCTCCAAACTTACAGCGATTTCCAAGTTTGTCAATCAGGAAGCCAGCCACAATCACCACCAGTGCATTACTAAGGGGAACAAAAAGAAATTAATAAATCACAAGGAGGAGGTGGAGATAAATAATATTTGTGTGTGTGTGTGTGTGTGTGTGTGTGTGTGTGAGAGAGAGAGAGAGAGAGAGAGAGAGAGAGAGAGAGAGAGAGAGAGAGAGAGAGAGAGGAGAGAGAGAGAGAGAGAGAGAGAGACTCACGTCCAGGCATAGATGGCATACAGAAGATTGTATTGTTCAGGAGTCATTCCAAGCCCTTCCACGCAATCAGTTGTTGCATTATGTTCTGTGCCATTGTGTTGAGTTCCGTTGGGGCAGGTTAGATTCTGGAGGACCAATCAGAACAGAAACAAAATTATCAATATCACAAATTACAAATGAGCCAAGTTGAAATACATCCCGATTTAGTGAGGCCCACCTGCATATTTGTTCCGGATAATTAGAGAATTCCATCTACCTGACTAAAGCACTGGATGAGTAGTTCCCTTGCACAAGGTGGTTTTGGTTGTTCGGTTTTGCTCATGTGTATCAAAGGTGTTAGAACCCTGTTCAAACGATTGGGTGTGTTAAAATATGATTAAGCCACAAATCAAGGTTATGTGTATATTGCTTTAAATGCATTGTGGGTGAGTACTATATAAGTAAGCAAGAGAGCATGCTCAGTGTGGTGTGGTGAGTGGTGTTTGACGGTATGTTCCGGTTTGAAGACTCTCTGCTGCTTTACTGATGAGTAGATTACTTTATGACTGTGTGGAATTGCTGTGAAGAGAAGATTAACTATTTGTGATAGTATAGAAGTGAGTGATAGCTGTAATCTTTGTGAGTTAAAACCAAGATAGGCAAGAAGAAGAAACTTCGCATTGACTGAATAACTGTGTATGACTTGGACTTCCTATTTATCTTTGCTACTATTCAAGTAAAACTATTTTGTACATACTAAAGATATTCTGTTTATTAACTGAATAGCATTCAGATCAAACTGCAACACCATTACTACAACACATTTCGCTGTGTATGTGCTTAACAGCACAATAACTCCTTAACAAAAGGAACGCACTATGCAGCTATTGCGGTCTTCTGATCAAGATTTGTGGCTTAGTATAATCCAACAGCGCAGTCAGTTATCAATAAAGCATAGTTTAAAAACCATAGCTTAGTACAATGTGTGAAGCCGGTATGTAGCAATATCTAAAAATTCTTAAGCAGGACCTGGGTCTTATATATGGAGAACAAATGAAGTTGCTACGTCAACTATCAAAAATGTGGCCTGGCATTCCCCCAGTGCAGAGTTTCTTGAATTTCTACCAGTGGTGGGTTCCTACCGGTGCGGTCCACTCTATAGCACCGGTAGCGGCCCACTGGTGATGTCACAGTACCGGTGCGGTCGGTTGCCGGTGCCTGGGCACCGCCATTTAAAAAAAAAATTCTTCTGCGCATGTCCAGAAGCCGAGCTTCCGGCACTGCGCATGCGCTGCCTTCCTACCCCACAGTGAGTCCACCGCTTGAAAATAATAAGAAGCTCGCATTTGACACTCTTCCTTCGCTTTTGCCTAAAGCTTCCCAAAGTGGGCATTTTCCGAAAGCTTAACATTTTATACTGTTAATTTTATACAGTTTTATACTGTTATTCTTTAGACAAAAACATTGAGGACTGTTAAAAGATACTGTTCTTTTAACAGTCCTCAATATTTTCATCTAAGGAATCCATGATTGAAACCAAAAATGCTGTAAGAAACTTGCTTGTCTTTTAACTCTAGCATTTTCTGCATATAAAGGTTGCTGTGTTGCCATGGTGTAACACACACTTTGTATGCAAAGCTTTTCATGTAAGATATAAAATAGCAAAAATAGTAGTAACATCTCTCTGAAATAACTAATATATGACCGGCAAGCCACGCCCACCCGGTCACATGGCTGGCAAGCCACACCCATAAAATAAGCCATGCCCACAGAGTGGTAGTAAAAAAATTAGGAACCCGCCCCTGATTTCTACATATACCTTTGGTAACTCAGGTATGGAAACAGCTGACTTTTCGTTGTTAATCTCTGCAGCTCTGGAAAGACCTGAATTGAAAAAGGCTTGGAAACTTTGTACCTCTAATCTATTTGCTCCATGTCTGAAATCAAGTTGACTTCTAACAGGGTCAGAGAGAAAAGGGGGAAAACACTCACCCCTTGAAACTGTTCTTGCAAGACACTGGGAATGTCAAAACAGAAGTAGGAGCCAAAGGTCAAGAGACAGTTGAAGAAAAGTACAAGGAATCTGTAATAAGCTGCAAAGGGAAATAAAGTGTTAGAATGGTAGAAAATAGATATGTGCAATTACTGTAAAAAAGAAAAAAAAAAGCACCGTAATTTCCCCAGGATTTTGATTTCCAGTGGCACCAGGCATCTGAACAACTGATATAATGCCCAGACACTATACTACTAGTTTACACAAACACACTAATTGTGGTTCTGATTTGTTTTACTTCCCAAAGAGTGGAATGTAGTACACTGAGGCCCACTTTTTCGTGTTAAGTGAGCAGCAAAAACCACAAGGAGGCGCTTTATATTGTCGAATACATTTACATTTGCAATATAATTTGGAAGGCATTTATTGAAAATATTTGCTCTACTGTATTTTAGCTACAAGTAATCCTTGATTTACGACCATTCATTTAGTGACTATTGGAACTTGCAACGGCACTGGAAAAAGTGACTTGTGAGTGGTCCGTGCACTTATCGCCATCACAGCATCCCAGTCACATGATCAAAATTTGGGCACTTGGCAACTGGCATGTACTGATTACAGTTTCGGTGTCCCAGGGTCACGTGATCTCCATTTACGGCCTTCCCGGCCTGCTTCCGATGGACAAAGTCAACGGGCAAAGTCAGTTCATTGTTGCAGGGATTCACTTTAACAACTGTGGCCGAAAAGGTTGAATAATTGGACACAACTCACTTAACAACCCCTTTGTTTAGCAACAGAAATTGTGGTCCCGACTGCAGTCTATTGAGGGGCACCTGCACTTTCCTGTATACCATTCTTCATTCTTGCCGTCCATAAAAATTCAAATAAATAAACCAAATCTTGCATTCCATCTGACACCCAATCTGAGATTTTAATCACTGGGAACTGCCTGATGCAAAGGCCCAAATACCCCAGCCCATGCTTAATCCAGCCCAAAGATCCCCTAATCCCACATCCTGTTCCACATGATTAGTTTTAAAGAGTTGGAAGGGACCTTGTAGGTCATCTAGTCCAACCCCCCCCCCAAAGCAGGAGACCCTACTACACCATTTCCGGCAAATGGCAGTCCAATCTCTTCCTGAAAGCAGGATGCTCGTAACCTCAAAGCAATGCCACTGCTCCCTTCCAAATGTTCCCATCCGGGGCCTGTTATTCTTTCTGATCTTGCCCTTTTTGCTTTTTTGACTTTGCGTTTAACGTTTTTAACACCTTTTATATTTATAATTTTAATTGCAAGGGACTGAGATAAGCAGTGCATCACACCCACAACAGGTATGCTAGAGTTAACATTCCAGCCATGGCGAGTAGTTGCCCCCTGGTCGCCTCTTTTAGGAATCCGCCCCAGGGAGATTTGCACCATCCCTTCTCCTGCTTAATCCTGCCCAGGATGGAAGCAACCAGACCTCCTCCAGCCCCTGCCCACGTATCCCGAGGAAATTTGTTTATTTTATCTATCTATCTATCTATCTATCTATCTATCTATCTATCTATCTATCTATCATCTATCTATCTATCATCTATCTATCTATCTATCATCTATCTATCTATCTATCATCTATATCTATCTATCTATGTATCTATGTATCTATGTATCTATCTATCATCTATATCTATCTATCTATCTATCTATCTATCTATCTATCTATCTATCATCTATATCTATTTATCTATCTATCTATCTACTGTATATCTACTATATCTCTATCTACTCTATCTATCTATCTATCTATCTATCTATCTATCTATCTATCTATCTATCTATCTATCTATCTATCTATCTATCTATCTATCTATTTGTCAAACATGTATAGGATAGTAGTAGTTTGTATAAACAAAAGTAAAAAGTAACGATAAAAGAGGACAATAGGACAGTAGGACAGGGACGGTAGGCTCAGTGGTGCGCTTATGCACGCCCCTTATAGACCTCTAAATTCTCACGGGGTGTGATCTGGGACAGATCTGAGCATCAGATCAGTCCTCAATGCAAAAAAGGGGGGGCCTCTGCGCATACGCAGAGCGCGCCTGGCAGCCTGCACGAAGAAAGCAGCCGGGGTTCGTGCAGACGATGAACTAGCGGGGAGTCACCAGCTCCGGCTCACCTTTCTCGGCCGCCGCTTCCGCCATCGCTCAGATTCCCAGCTGGCCGACTCCGCTTCTCCCGAGGCAGCACTGGCCCCGCCCCAGGCCCCGCCCACCATCCCCGGGACTGAGTCCCCGCCCCTTTCCTCATCAGCCACGCTCGTTGTTCCTCCCTGTCGCTCCTCTTCCCACATTTCGCCCCGCCTACTACCCATCCCTCCCGACGGGGGCTCCGGCGAAACTCCGCCCTTCTGTCTCGTAACGTGAAACTCCGCCCTCTTTCCCCCCCCCCCCACTCCCTTATACGCGTTCCCGTATTTGTAATCGGAGCTTTGCCTCCAAACCACGCCTCCTCCGCCCCTGCAGTTGCAAGCTCCGCCCCTGCAGTTGACACCCTTTGGATGCTTGGAGGCTCCTCTGCTCCGCCCCTCAGCGTGAAGCTCCGCCTCCCTTCCAGTGGCCGTTCCCGCCTTTTTCTGAGGCGGCGCATTTGTCTCTCGCAAGGCGAGGGAGGTGGAAGTCTGTATGTGGTAAACTTTCCAGCTTCCTTCATTCCTAGAAAACGTCCCATAAATAATTACTATATTTGGCCATTTATTATAACGGCCCAAGGCCAATCATAAAATCATCGGTTTTAATTTAAAATGTGTCCCATGTGTATTTTTTGCAAACCTGCTAACAGGTGCTTCTAAACTCCTTTCTAAAAAGACTTTTTAAGGACTTTTTTCCCCCTTCAGTGTCTTGCACCAATAGAAAAAATATCAAGCAGTGTGTTTTAACAGACAAACAGTGCCATTAGGTTCTGAACAGTTATTTTCAGGAAATAACAAGTAAATTAAATTTTAAATAACAAGTCTTTTTTTTCAAGGATACATTGAGCCAATACAGTAACTTTTAAATGTATCTTTTCAAGAAAGCTCAACCAATCACATACTTTCTAAACAATTTGCCATGTCACAGAGTGGATAGTGAGATGGGCAGGATATAAATTTAATAAATAAATTATATTTTCACTGCATTTTCCTTGATATTAATTTGAAAACATTTTTCCTGATTATATTTTTCAAAACATCCACAAATTACTTTCTCTTCAGTCTAAAGGCCAACATCCAAGTCAATGAAATGCATTTAATTTAATTAAATTAAATTAAAAGTTCTTATATGCTGCCCAATTCCGTAGGACTCAGGGCGGTGTACAGCAGGAATAAGAACAATACAAACAAATTTGAATGAAGTATTGGGTATTTCCGTTATGTTACCCATGTGGGAAAGAAAAATGAAAGGAGAAGAAGAGAAAGGAAATGGAAATGAAAACCAGAAAATAAAAATGAAGACTAGAGGTAGAAAAAAAGAAAAAGAGGCTCAGAAAGGAAAGTTCCAATCACAATAAACAAAGCTTATTAAGGAATGCAGATGGTGGTATCTAGTTGACTTTGGAAGCCATTATTAAGACCACTGGTTAATGCTTCAAAGTAAACAAACAAACAAAATAAAACAAAGCAACAACATGGAAAAAAAGCAATGCACAATCATGTCCATATTGTAGGGAAAGCAGAATGGAAATGTTCATGAAGTCACTTTTATTTTTTTTATTTTTTTTATTTTTTATTGATTTATTTTGTCAAGCGTATATGATTATAAGCAAAGTATAAACAAATATAGACATGATTGTATATATAATAGTACAAGCATGATTAAGAGTACAAGAAGTATGAATATATGGGTACATTAGGACAGGAACGGTAGGCACAATTGTGCGCTTATGCACGCCCCTTACAGACCTCTTAGGAATGGGGTGAGGTCGATGGTAGATAATCTTGTTCTCAACTTGAGAACTTGTTCTCGAGAGTATCCAAAGCTTTATCTGCTCTGATAAAAATCTTATTGATGCTTTTGGATTTTGTAGTTGGAGAAGGCTCCTGAGGATGCCATGGACAGCCAAGAAAACAGACAAATGGATCATCAGATCGGTCAACCTTCAGTCCTTACCCAAGGAACAAATAACCAAGCTCAAGTTACCGTGGTTTGAACATCTTATCTGAACACCTTCTCTCTGTAGAAGTATGTAATGCCAGGGAAGATAGAAGGAAAGGGAAGAAGAGGACAACTGTCAGCAAGGTAAATTTGCACAATTAAATCAGTGATAGGTGCACCATTGGAAAACCAGTAGGTCTGGGACAGATGATCCTTGAGAAAATCTGTCTGTGTGATTGGTAAGAGGTGCCATCAACTTGATGGCACATAATTCATTAAACTCTTGTAGAGTTTGCTTCCACATAAATATGCTGAAAATTGCAGCCCAAGGTCTATTTCAAAAGCAATATACTGTATACTTCGCATGTTGTTTTGAGTACAGATAATCTTTGACTTATGACTGTTTTTCACACTTAACAACCATTGCAGGATCTCCATGGTCACGTGATCAAAATTCAGGGCAACTGGCATGTGTTTATGACTGTTACACTTTCCCAGGGTCATGTGATCCCATTTGTGACTTCCCAGCCAGCTTCTTGGCAAGCAAATTCAATGGGGGATATCAAATTTGCTTAATGACCACATGATTCACTTAACAACTGCAGTGATTCACTTAACAACTGTAGCAAAAAGGTCCTAAAATGGGGCTCAACTCACTTAACAACTGCCGTGCTTAACAACAGAAATTTTGGGGCTCAATTACAGTCATGAGTTGAGGATTACCTGTAGTGCATCGTTAAAACACCATTATTGTGATTTGTGATTTTTTTTTACATTCTCTGAGTAGGGAAGAATTAAGCTTTATATTCAATGCATGCCCAAATAAAATACCATGTAGTACCACAAGATGCTTCTCGCTGGTGCAACAGAAGTGGGTTTTTCTCACAATTCCGCACATTTAGTATTTACATGGATTGTATTCTTATGCAATATGGCCTTGAGGTGTTGTTTGCTGCAATGGCCCTTTGAAAATACTATCTCCCTTGGAGAACTGAAAAGCTCTTACAATGCCCATCTTTACGAGTACTTTTAAAAATAGTTTTTTCTGCAGGCTTTGAGTTGAATAGACAAGCCCCTTTGTTGTTGGAAACACGATTGAAGGACTTTACTCCTAAATTGTTGTTTTTATTGATCCTATTTTGTACAGAATTTTGTTTTGTTTCAACTTTGTGAGGCTGCCAAAATAATCTGGACAGGAGTGGACTAGACATTAATTTATTATTTTAATATTATATACAAACCCAAATGTATACATGTAATAAAGGCAGACAGAGGGGGAGGAAATCATAATAAAATCAGAGAATAACAATAAACCCCGAAGTGACAATAGCCATTAAAATCTTCCTTAGAACTATATTTCACCAATCAGAACGATCTGATTCCTTTACTGAGGAAAAAAAAGCATCGTAAGTGGGATATTACTGTCCATAAAATCACTTTTATAACCTCACCTGTCCAGGAGATGTGATGTGAAAAAGAACGTTAGATAACAAAGTACATTTGGAGCAGGCCACCTTATTGCTTTTTGCTTTCTCAAAAAGCAATAAACCTCTTGGCTTTGCAGATGACAATTCAGGACAAATGATTATAGCATTCAGAAGATGGAGAAAGCCGAAAAAAATGGAGCTTTGGTACTATAGGAGAAGTGTCTTTTGAGCCAAACCTTATTTTAATCTCTGAAATGTTGGAGGCATGATATCTTGGTATCTATTGTATGTTGGAAAGCATGAGGTCTCAGTACAGGTAGTCCTCAACTTACAGCAGTTCATTTAGTGACCATTCAAAGTTACAACGGCATTGAAAAAAGTGCCTTACTACCGTTTTTCACACTTAACACCATTGCAGCATCTCCACAGTTATGTAATCAAAATTTGGACGCTTGGCAACTGATTCATATTTATGACAGTTGCAGTGTCCTGGGGTGGACACCATATGGTCTAGCAGTTAGGATTCCTGGTTTTCACCCAGGCGGCCCAGGTTCGACTCCCGGTATGGGAAAGCACGATTTTTAAAGATGGCGCCAATGAAGGCTGCCTCGGTGAAATGCTCTCAAATGGTTTCTTTACACTGAGAGCATATGCACCAAAGACAAATTCCTTGTGTGTCCAATCACACTTGGCCAATAAAGTATTCTATTCTATTCTATTCTATTCTATTCTATTCTATTCTATTCTATTCTATTCTATTCTATTCATGTCATCCCCTTTTGCGACCTTCTGACAAGTAAAATCAATGGGGAAGCCAGATTCACTTAACAACCATGTTCCTAACTTAACAGCTGCAGTGATTCGCTTAACTGTTGCGGCAAGAAAGGTAGTAAAATGGAGTAAAACTCACTTAACAAATGGTTCACTTAGCAACATAAATTTTGGGCTCAATTGTGGTTGTAAGTTGAGGACTACCTGTATCTAGAACTTATTTAAATTTTGAAACTGTTTTTAACTTGTACAAAAGTAAGGAAATGCACAGAAGAGCTATTCTAGTCAGTTATTGCTTGGCAGCACAATCATATTTCAAAATATAACTTATTGAATTCAATGTTATTACTTAGTATTGAACTACCCTTTTCAGTCTGATGTCTTTCCAATTCCTTCAAGTGCAAAAACATTCATGCATATTTTTTTGTTTAAAAGGCAGCACACAATTTCTTTTGTGTCATCTCCAGTGCTCTTTCTGTTTCATCTTTCTTACCCTTTCTATACACCTGTAAAATCCCTGTAATTCCTCAGAAATGGTTTGATCTCTGCTGCCTGTTATCTTCTCTGATGCTTTTGTATAGGAAGAATAGGGTTGAACTGTGTCCTGTAGCAAAGCTTTGCATTGTAGAAAAATTACCTCTACATAGCTACATGCATTGTGCCAGTCAGCTATTGATCTAATTGTACAACCTCAGAGTTTCTTTTAATCAATGTTCCTAGCATTTGGAAAGCTTCAAGGACATAGTTAAGGAAGACGTACTTAAGTAAAATCACTGGCTGGGCCTTGCACCAAAGAGCTTCTATGAAAAACAGCTTTCTTTTGTCCTGTTTCTTTTGTATATTTTGGAATATAAAGAGAATGCAGTGGTGTATTACGTTGCAACCTCACCATGCAATATTCTAACAAAGTTTCTAGGATGTAGAATACAAGATACAGTACAAACTAATCAAGCCTTTTAAATTAAAATTACGTGTGTGTATAATCACATACATGGGACATATAAGAAGATAAATATGTTACTGCTTTCCCCCAAATTTTCATATTGTGTCATCTTCTTTTTATTAGTCAAAATTATCTCTGATTCAATATGGCTTTCTTTTAGAGCAGGGGTCCTCAAACTTTTTAAACAGGGGGCCAATTCAGGGTCCCTCAGACTGTTGGGGGGCCAGACCGGCTGGGTGGGTGTGGCTAGGTGGTCATGTGACTAGGTGGGCATGGTCAATTTAACAGTCCATTGAACAATGCACAAAATTAAACTTTAATTTGTTTTGCTCCTGAGGGTGTTTTATTTGCTTTTGTTTGCATGTTGCTCTTTTGGTTGGCTTTTGTTTTTACTAGGTCGTTTTTTCAGTTGTTTAGGAGTCTAGTGGTCCACTTCAGAAAACTCAGTTTTGCAGCAATTCTTCTCAGCCCCAAGGAGCTTCAGAAATCTCTCTCTCTCTCTCTCTCTTTCTTTGTCTCTCTCCCTCTCTCCCCCCCTCTCCCTCTCTCTCTCTCCCTCTCTCCTTTCTCTTTCTCTCTCCCCCCTCTCTCTTTCTTTCTTTCTCACTCTCCCTCTCTCTTTCCTTCCCTCTCTCTTTCTCTCTCTTTCTCTCTCTCCCTGTTTTCACCCATTTTTTGGGCTCCTTTCACACACACCCCACCTCCAGAAGCATTCTGCAGTCCAAAACCAGGCAAAAACGGCCCGTTTTTTTTACCAAAAACGGGCCGTTTTCACCAATTTTTTAGACTCCTTTCAAACCCCCCCCCACCTTCAGAAGCATTCTGCAGTCCAAAACCAGGCAAAAACAGCTGTTTTTTTTACCAAAAACAGGCCATTTTCACCCATTTTGGGGGCTCCTTTCAACCCCCCCACCTCCAGAAGCATTCTGCAGGCCAAAATTACCTTTCAGTTCCAGCCACAGGGCTCCTGAAGGCAAGTCCTGGCTCTGCTGAAGGGTGGGTGGGGTGATGTGGGCGGGGCAGCCTCGTGGTCCTGTGCAGGCCGGATTAATTGCTTCGGCGGGCCACATGCAGCCCACGGGCCATAGTTTGAGGACCCATGTTTTAGAGGCAGTTACTGCATCGGTTATTTGCTGCTTCATTGTGATGACTCAGTTTCCATTTCTGGGCCCTAATGGCCTAAGCAAGACCTAAGGGAAGAGGAGGAACAGCTGCAAATACATTTTTTCCTCAATCAGCCTCAAATCCAATTAAATGCTGCAGCTCCCCACCAGGCTGAGGAATCATTTCATTTCACGCATGATAACTCAGAGCCAGGGAGAAATCTAACTAGATTATATCACATCCCTTCTTTCTTCTGTTTTCTCTATTGCTGCTCTTTAAAACCTCAGCTACATGTAAAAAGGGAAGCGAGACTTCTGATCCGGTATTGATCTTCATAAATCAACCGGAAAGGGTATTCCTGCCAGCAAATATGTCCCCTCCCACAGAAGTAGTGCTGAGAGCCTGTGATTTCCAACAATAATGAGACAAGGGAGCTGTCCAGCAGAGAGAGAGAGAGAAAAGGGAAAGCAGAGCGGAGCTGTCCAGCTAAGTAGCTAGAATGGTGAGCAGAGAATAAGAACAGATCAGAAGAAGCTTACAAGAATAAGAGATGGATATCTGTGGAAAGACAGTAGTCCAGTTGCAACACTAGATTGATCCAGGGGAAAAAAATCAGACCCTGCATTTGTGGGGGAAATACTAGGAAGAAACAAAAACATGTGCTGGAAGATCTTACAAGCAAATCCAGCATCTGCTAGTCCAGTGATGGCAAATCTTTTCAGCACCGAGTGCCCAAACTGGAATGTACATGCATGCGTGTGCATGTGTGCGTGCCGGAGCGCCGGAAACCCAAAGACACGCTGGCAGGCATGCACATGCCTGTTTTGGGGCCAGTTTTGGGCGTTTTTCAGGCCATTTTCCGGGTCATTTTCAGGCCATTTTGGGGTTGTTTTGGGGTCATTTTTCGGGCCGAAAATGGCCTGAAAATGGCTTGAAAACAGCCCGAAAAACAGCCTGTTTTGGGGGCATTTTTGGGCCATTTTCAGGCTGTTTTCCTGCACTCTGGCACCCGAGAAGACCAGCTGGCCGGCACACATGTGTGCACTGGAAACCAGAAGAGCATCTGGCAACGGCACGCGTACCCACAGAGAGGGCTCTGCATGCCGCCTCTGGAACACATGCCATAGGTTCACCATCAAGGTGCTAGTCCTTTTAAGATGTCAGCTCAAAACTTTCCTATAGAAGGGATGCTAGGAACCAAGATTCAGGGTGTTGTGTGAATACAGGCATAATAATTTAATTAGTTTTACATTCCATGTCACTGCCACTGTTGTTCCTGCAGTCGGTGAAATTGTGGTAGAGACCCAGTAATAGGCATTAAAGTATGAGAGTTTAGGATATATTGCTGGCTTCTAAGGTAGAACAGGATGTGAGGTTGGTATGTATTTCGCATTAATTATCAAGGAATGCTTATCAGGCCATGTCAATTATTCAGGACACAAGATATTCCTCTGTGGTGCAGACTATTATGTGCATGGAAAGATGAGAGAATAGTAATGACTCAGCTCTTCCTCCAACGATGCCTCTTGGGAATTGGCAGCCTAAGAGAAAAAATAAACTTTACCTTTCCCATTGCTTGATTATCATGCTTTCCCCACAAAAAAACAACAAATCAAACTGTCACCAGGCATTTGAATCATTCTTCTGGCTCGTTGGGTCTCCATTATAAAATCTCCTAAGTGACTTGTAAAAAAAAATGGAATAAAGTCCATACCAAAAAAAGAAATGCTGTGCATAATAGTGGCATAGGTCTCATCTTAGGGAAGTTTCGCAAATAGGAAAGAACATGTTACTCTTATATGTAGAGCTGGAAAATCCAAACACATTTCATAGAGATATGCATTTTATGGCTGGATTAGACAGCAATTTTAAAGATTAGCTATTAACCTGAAACTGTATAGTTCTCAGAAATAATCCCCTCTCCCTGTGCTGTTATATAATTCCACCAGAGTGCACGACAGAGGAAGAGGCTGAAAGCATCCATCCATCCACTCTGCAGGGAGATTTATTCCATCAAACTCTTACTTTCCTTCCACAGTCTAGTAGCAGTTATTCTAAGTGGTTGCAGGACAGAGAAAAATTGGAAGCCAGATGCTCTGATGGTGCAGCTGAGAGTTCAGTTCCTTTTGGTATCTGAGAACAGTTTCTCCTCATGTCAGCGATTATAAGTCATTTAGCTGTAATAGCTCACCAAACTTCCTTTTTCATTTTTTTTTGCCATTATCTTTTTATGTTTTTCACATTATAAGCCTCCAGGCTTACTAACTTTATGCATGCTGCTTTTTAGGTAATAATTCTTTCTGTAATATAATTATCTGCTATAACATTCATTTTGGATGGCATACAGAAGTGACTTAGATGGTCAGTTCTGCTATACAGTATTCAGACTGCCAATTATTTTTTTAACAGTGGACAGGGTATGTTTTCTACTCGGTCAGCTGGTTTATTTATTTTGGTGAAAATCAGTAGAGACCAAAACTCGCAAAAAGAAAAAAGGAAATTTTTTGAAGAGCTTGATTGCATCAAAGTTGTAGTCAATGTGTTTAGCAATTAGCACAATACAATATTGGCACAGAAATGTGTCCTGTAAGAGTTATAAATTGCATACTTGAGGTTATTGAAGAATCCCCAAGCAGTTTCCACAGGTACATATTGTGTACCATTCTATAACAGAAAGGCCAAGAAAAGGTCTTTATAGAGCCATGAGCAGAGGAAAAAATTGTTATTCTTATATCAATTATCAGGTTGACCCTATGATAGGACTAAGCTGAAGATACCATAGAACTGAGCCAGATCAGATTCAGCAGTTTCTCCTAACCTCCTATAGACTTTTTTTTCCATTTGCTTTCTTCAAAGCATGTGTGCATTTCTGGACATTTTTATTTCTTTTTACCTTATCTGTTTAATGTGTGTGGGAAGAGCAACTGCTTAAAATCCAACTAATAAAAAAAGTCCCAAATATTTTGATACCAGCTATCCAAAACTCCAATCTACAGAGATCCTGACAAATCCATCAGCAGCCTTGAACAATCTTTTACAGCTCTTTTATAAACGGGAGAAAAAAGGGTTTCTCTTGAGTGTTTTTGGCTCCCTCTTCTTTGCCTTCTGTCTCTTCACAATCCAGATGCTTTACAACCAGTGTCGGATTCTCCTAATGCCTCATTGATTAGTCATTTGGGAAGTGGTGTGGGAGTGTATGTGTGGGAGAAGGATTATATTACATGCCTCTGGATATGCAGTTAATTTCAACTCCCGATTCTTTGCTGAGGTGGTAGTAAGAACCTCTCAGATGGATCTTTTACTGTTTGCTCTTGAGTCATGCACAGGGACTTCCTATTAATAAAAACCCAAATGATAAGTATCTCCCTGAAAAATCACATAAACCATCAGAAAAGAAAGCAAAAATGGAATCATTGAAAGAGAGAGCAAATGCTTTAAAACTGCTATCAAATAAAAATACAATTCACCATACCATATGGCCGTCGGTTTGAGACCAGGTTGCCTGCTTAAACTCAGTCTTACATTCTAATGGAGGAATTAGAGACTGAAGAAGCCTGCAGAAAGAACTGTTCTCTCAGTAAGAAGGCTATTATAGAGTATTGTAAAATCAGTAAAATGGTTATTGTGGGCTGTTGTAAATACAACTACCCAGAGTCTCTGGGACTTTGGCTGTGTACAAATGTAATTGTAAATATAGAAGTAGCAGCCTTATTATATTTTGTCAAGGACATTCTAGCTGTCTAAGAGCACAATTTAATATATTGTGATGCTTGCTAATGAAGTTACTCCAAAGAGTTTGGTTGAATCTAATGCACTAGGAACAACTGCTTAATGGCAATTTTTTTCTCCCCTTAAAAAAAAGGAAGTAGGAGCGAGACAAGTAGGAGCGAGACAGTAAACTACTAGGACAGTGATGGCGAACCTTTTTTTCCTCGAGTGCCAAAATAGTGCGTGCGCACGCTATCGCGCACCTGTGCGTGCCCACACCCATAATTTAAAGCCCCCCACTCGCCCCATCCCCCTGCGCATGCATGCATGACACCCCCCACTCCCCCATTTCCCGACTTCCAGTGGGCCCGGTAGGCCCGTTTTTTGCCCTCCCCAGGCCCCAGAGGCTTTCTTGGAGCTTGGAGTGGGCGAAAACGCTCTCCCCTGCCACCCCGGAGACCCTCTGGAAGCCAAAATCGCCCTCCCAGAGCCTCCACGTGAGTCAAAAATCAGCTGGCAGGCACACACATGCGCGCTGGAGCTGAGCTAGGGCAACGGCTCGCGTGCCGGCAGATATGGCTCCGCGTGCCACCTGTGGCACCCGTGCCATAGGTTCGCCATCACTGTACTAGGATATCAATAAGGCACAGTATTTAATACCTCAGTGAGTAAAAATAAATGGATAGTAGCAGGAAGATTAATTTTCATTCATTTCACATCATAGAATAGGGCAGCATTTATTTTATTTATTTTATTTATTTAAATGGATTTCTATGCCGCCCAACTCCCGGGGGACTCTGGGCGGCTCACAACATATCAATTTAGGGGGGGAAAGCTGCAGAGAAGCTAATAGTGAGATTATTGTTGGTGATAACCAGTATAACTTCATTTAGGTGCAATTTAATTTTACTCATAGACTGGTAAAGAGATAGTTTACTGAGCTAATGAGATCACATTATATCTATTATATGGATACAACATATCTATTATATGGAATATTTTTTATTAAAGGTAATGTATGGACATGAACATTAGGCACAAGGGTTTTTTCTTCTCTATATTTTATATTTTAATAGAAAAAGAAACTTTGAACAACCAATGTAATAGTAAAATATGATCTTAATACTATTCCTACTCCTAGGATATGCAGATGGGTTTTAGTCTGTCCTTTCAGACAGGCATTTCTTAATTTTCTTTCATATGATGCAAGAATGCATCCTAAGGGTATTCCATTTAGCCCAGTAATAACTTTTATGATGGGGAAGCTGTGTTGCATTATTAGATAGAAAGCATATTTCATCCATCAGCCATGTAATTGAATGGGAAATAATGGATGAATGGATTTACTCCTAGTGTAACTTAGATGGAGGCTTTAAATAAGTGGTACATTTAGTAATACAATCTTCTTACATTGTGGTGTAAATCAGAGTGTTTTGTGGGCTTTATGGAACTGGGGGTCAAAGAATTTTACCTGTATTCCATACAGATTTGTATTCCATAGTTTCATAACTGGAAACAGACTTGGCTCAAAATCAGATATTTAAACTATTTGAACAAACTTCATTCTGTTTATCTTTGGGGAAATATTTTATCTTTTAACATTTTGAAGCTGTAAATTGCCTTGGAAAAGATTATATACAGTACAGTATTAAAAATGCAATTACTAATTGTATACATTTGAGAAAAATTGTGCTAAGTAAAAGAGCTTGTTCCGGTAATTAATGCCAGCATCTTCTTAGAAGAGATCTTTCATTCCATTTTCATTCACGCAAAATGAGGAATGATTCTTTTGGGATGGCCTAAAAATAATGGACAAATTTGGAAGCAGCATTCAAAGGCTTTCTTCAAGGCTCTGAAAGTCCAGGTCAAAATATTAATTTGAGACATTCCCCCCTTTTTTATAATTGTATCCTATGTTAATAGCATTTCTTCCCTCCATTTATCTATCGATATCAATAGTCCAATAACAAGGAGTGTGTGAGAAATTCTTAATACAGTATTGAAATGAGATTTTAATCAATTTATATAATTTCCTTGAGTGAAAAATTACCCATCTATTTGTTCATTTCCAGTACTAAGCTATACCTTTGAGGGGAAAACAGGGACTTGCTATACTCATACTCACTGAATGAATTCATTTTTTAAGACCTGCGCAACGCATGGAATCACACAATGAATGAAGCCCGCAAACCAAATTAAGTTTCCAATCAGCCAAGCTAAACATTTGTGCCTGCCAGTTCTTTCATTACTCTCAATCACTGTGTTGTCTGAACATGCTGACGGGTCCAGGAACAATTGCCTCTTCCAACTCCCCCTTCCCCCAAAAAGACTCTCTCTATTTTGAACAGATAAGGTGCCAGTGATCCCAGCATTGAAGAAGGGCCAGAAAAATTCAGTTTCAAGGTCATCTTGAGCCAGGCGCGAGCTTGACCCAGTTACTTTCCCTTTGCCTGGCCAACCTCGCCGGGATGTTGGAAGAATAACAACGAAGGGAGATTCTAGGGAAGCTTCCTTGAGCTGGAGAAAAGGCAGTTTCATCCTCCTCCTCCTCCTCCTCCTCCTCCCTCTATGATCCCGTGTATCCATCCCATCAAGCCCAAAGAAAATCAGAAATGGACCACGGGCAATGGGTTGGACTAGAAGACCTCCAAGGTCCCTTTCAACCCTATTATTCTACTGTTCTTGAAGCTCAGAAGAGCTCTTCTTGTTGTTATTGTTTATATGCCCCAGCTCAGAGATTTCATGAATGAAAGCCCCATCCCTGCGCGGGGATGGGGGCTCCCCAGAGACCCCCTTCTCAGCCTTCCCTCCGGGAAGAGCCGGCGCCTGCCCGTCCGCCGCCGCCTCTGCCTCTCTGCTGCGCCTGTGCGCGCAAGGCAGGAGAGCCAGGGAGAGGCGGGCGACGGGAGTGGCCAGTGGCGCAGGGCAGGGGCGAGCGGGGGTGGGCAGAACCGAGCGAGCGAGCGCCGGAGAAGGGGGGAGACCGAAGCCGAGGCCGGGGGAGCATCATCATCGCCGCCGCTGCCTCCGTCCATCTTCTGCAAGCCGGCCGAGCAGGTGCGGCGGCGGAGGGGAAGTGCATCGGCGGCGGCGCCTCCGCCAAGATGTTGGAGATCCAGCTGGACGATGGCGGCGTCGGCGGCTACCCGGGGGACGACTACTGCTCGGGCTCGGTGATGTCGGAGCGCGTGTCGGGCCTGGCCAACAGCATCTACCGCGAGTTCGAGCGCCTGATCCGCTGCTACGACGAGGAGGTGGTGAAAGAGCTGATGCCGCTGGTGGTGACGGTGCTGGAGAACCTCGACTCGGTGCTGACCGACAACCAGGAGCACGAGGTGGAGCTGGAGCTGCTGCGGGAAGACAACGAGCAGCTGCTCACCCAGTACGAGCGGGAGAAGGCGCTGCGCAAGCAGGCCGAGGAGGTGAGCCAGACGGGCAGAGCCTCTTCCCCCACCCCCACCCCCGCCCCCCGGAGGGCGAGCCGGAGGCCCGGACTCGGCCGCGGAGCTCGGGATGGGAAGGCTACGAGGCCTCTCCGGCCCTCTGACTCGCGAGTAGAGCCGCAGCACAGCTTTTCCTCCGTTGCAGCTGAACATCCATCCCTCCCTCCCCATCCTTACCACCAGATCAGAGCCATCGGAGGAGTAGCAGCTTCTTCTGTGGCAGGAACAACATCGCGCTGATTTATTATGCTGGGAAGCTTTGGACCCATTCCTTGGGGGTGAGGGGCAGAAGCTCCCTGCCGGGGGCTGAGCTCTAGCTAGTCACAACTGTTTTCAGGCTGGGGCTGTGTCTGAAAGAAGGCTCTGGCTGCTTTTCTCTTAGGGTGGATTAAAATAATTTTTTTAAAAAAATATGAAAGCAGGTGTAGAAAAGCATTGGAAGAGGTGGCCTAAATCTGGAGGCATCTCGGAGCTTGAATTGGTTGTGAATTGGTTTTCTTGAAGGGCAAAGAGGAGAAGGGTGGTTTGGAAATCTTCCTTGATTTATGGGGAAAAGAGGGGAAGGGGCATGAGGTTGGTTACCAATGAATAAATGACATAGTGGGGAATAATTCATTTTCTCCATCACTTTCCCCCCAATCCCATCAAACTAACAGTTCTGGATCAGCCTTTTTCCTAGCCTCCAGAGCGTCTATCATCTTTCAGAAGTTTTTGCTTCTCATTCTCATCATCAACCTTGACGAGCTGTTCTGCTCAAGATAATAGGAACTGTCATCCAACAATCTGAGAGCTTGTTTGGTCTCGTAATTAATGTACCAGGTTAGAAACCAGGAACGGATGAGTTCTAGTGCCATCTTAGGCATGAAAGCTGGCTGGGTGATTTTGGGTCAATCACTGGGAGACCCTGCGAATAAGTCCTGCCTTATCCTTGAAAGCTAGTTAGGTGACTTTGGGCCAATCATCAGGAGTTGGTGAATTCTAATCCTGCCTTAGGTATGAAAGCCAGCTGGGTGATTTTGTACCAATCACCAGGAGACCGTGAGTTCTAGTCCCACTTTAGGCATGAATTTGGCTGAGTGACCTTGGGCTGGCGGGTCTCTCTCAGCCCAACCAACCTCACAGAATTGTTGTGGGGAAAATAGGAGGAAGAAGTATTATGTATATTCACCGCCTTGAGTTTGTTATAAAAATAATAATAAAGGTGGGATAAAAAAACCCTTTTAAAAAACCAAAATTAGAGGTTGCTAGATGTGGGAACTGCTGGTATATTACTGAGGCATTCATCCAAATGCCTTTTCTATTCCTCTTGGCAGTCAACCAAATAGATTGGCTTGTCCCTGTATTAATTTCTGTCTCAAAACTAGATAGTTTATCTTTGGAGGACGTCAGAAAGTCATCCAGCTAATCTTTTGAAAAATATGGTTTATCTGTCCCAAATTTTTAAAAATATGCTCTCTTTTCTAGATTTTCATTTTCAGAAGTTTAGCTTCCTTCCTAGTGATCGTCTTTTCTTCCATTTAACATTTGGATGTACCATCCATGCCTTTCTTAGCCTAGTGAAAGGAATGTTTGGAGCTGATAAAAATGCCAGCAAAAATATACTTTCTATCATTGCATGGAATAAAAAGATACATTTGTAAACATAGGAAGAACCAAACACAAAAAGGGCTTTCTTTGGTGGTGGCAGGTGGCCAGAAAGTCCATCTGAATAACTTAGGGTAGTAGATGCATTTGATCTGCAAGGATTTCTTGACTCCTCTAAATTAAAATTTGAACTGCTATGTGAATCAAGCTGTTCCAGCAACTTGGATCTATCTGCTTGTTGAGAAAAAAAAAGCCAAAATAGAGCTACAAACTAAAATCATTTCACCCAGTGACCTGATTCATTTAATGTGCTCTGCTTAGTATATTAACTGAGTTCAAGACACTGTTAGTTGCAAGCAATGGTTTCAATCTTCACGGGACATGTAATCTTCATCAGATTATTTTTTTTCTCCAAACCAAACCATGGTTAGGCAATAAACATGTCTGGCTATGGTGGGTGATGGGCTTCTGAGAATTGCTTTTCTACACCACGGTTACCTTCTAATCTCTTCCAATTTTGCCCCGCAGTTTTGTAGACTGGAAATGTGGTTTCGATTTCATTATTTTGAAATGTTGCTTTATTGATGATATCTTGCTGAGATGGGAGACTAGGAGTTTTAACATTGAAGCTGTCAGGATGATTTTTTTTTTCATTTTTCCAGATTCGTCTTTCTTTGATGTGTCTCTCTATTAAGTCAGCAGGGAGGCCTGGTCTCCCATTGTATTTCTACCAATGATGTGGCTAGGACTGAGATGGGCAGCTGTTCATTGGAACAGAAATGAGAGCTCCCACATAATTACATCCCCATTTCTATAAAAGCACTTTGTGGCTAACACACTCTGACAACCATCACAAGTGCATTAATACAGTTCCTTTATTCTTGCCTAAATTAGAAACAAATCCAATTTCTCATTCTCGACAAGTTTCAGTACATTTTTTTTTACGATTGTGATCTTGCTTTATGTAGAGTGAGCTCACAAAATATTATAATCACGATCCAGGCAAAGTCAAATCCAGGGGGATTTACCTTCTGTATGGGCATGTGTGTAGGCTTATGCTATTGAAGTTGCGCTAATTTCAAATAACTATATTAAGATAGCCGCCTGCTTCTCTGGATAAAACAATAAGAGAAATTTGCTGCAATTTGACTGGGCCAGGTCTCTAGATCCTAAGATTAGGGAAGAAATGGTTGGTTGTTAATAAAATTATGAGTACTACAGAAGTACTGAAAGAGAATGAGCTGCATTGTGTTTATACGTTAGCTGGGTACACATATTAGGCTCAGCACAAATAATCTGGATATTTTGATTTTGATTTAGCATATACTTGTGAACTAGAAGTATGTAAACCTATCAGTTATGGCATAATGTGTTATTCCTGTGCAACCATTATGACTCAATAAACCACAGTTAACATGAACTATGGCATAATGGGAAATATAAATCTGTGGTTTGCCAGTTTTGTTAGTCTTTGCAGTTTTCTGATAGAAGGTTGTGAGAATATAGTAGAAGAAATATGTGCAGATGTGATAGAAATGTGAGGGTGTATCTCCCTAAAATCCCTAGAAAATCACATAAAATTGTTCTGAATTTTCCTGCTTTCTTAATTGAGTTTTTCTTTTCCCTTCCCCCAAACTACATGTCTGTATTTAGATAGACCAGAAAAGAAATCAACACGATCAGCTTTCCCCCTCCTTTTTTCTTTGTGTGAACTAGGCAGGAGCTTTTCTGAGATGTTTTCTCAAATTACTTTCTTGGCCCAAGGTCAGGAAACTTTTCTCTGGCTTGGTTGTCCTCTTATCCTTCAAATCCATTTCCTTTGCCCTCTACACAAACATATGCATACCTATCATAAACATTAAATTCCTGAAATAATTGACAGGGAAAGAGAATCTGTTAATCTGTGCATACTGTACTATACATATCCTTATTCACCTGAATGGCTGTCTTCCAATCTAAGCAAGTTCCAAATATGCTTCTTGGGGAATTCTGGGAGTTGAAATCCATACACATCAACCTGGAACTTGTTTAGGTTGGGAAACCCTTTTACATATATGACCTCTTGTCAACATTGAGTATCCCAATAAAAGTCCAGGATCATTTTCATTTATGAAAACCTTACTGGTTTATTGAATATATAGCATGGTATTGTTGAGGTAAAGCTAACTCTGAAATTCTCTAGCACCAGTTCACGGTATTAGACAATGAATTTCCCAGCCCAACCCCCAGGATCCCACGTAAACCACGTAAACCAGTTATCTTGTTATGGGAACCATCTGCCTTCCTCTTCACACCTGTTAATATGTCCTATAAACTATGATTAAACAAACCAGAACATTTGGGAACCCGGTCTTAGTATTCCATACAATCACATTTAGACAGTTGGAAGTTTGACAGTTAGAACAATCAGTGGAACAACTTGCCTCCAGAGTTATAAATGCTCCAACATTGGACATTTTTAAGAAGAGATTGGATAACCATTTGTTTGAAGGGAGGTAGGATTTCCTGCCTAAGCAGGGGGTTGGACTAGAAGATATCCAAGGTCCCTTCCAACTCTGCTATTCTATTCTGTTCTGTTCTGTTCTGTTCTGTTCTATTCTATTCTATTCTATTCTATTCTATTCTATTCTATTCTATTCTATTCTATTCTATTCTATTCTATTCTATTCTATTCTATTCTATTCTATTCTATTCTACTTAAAATAACATTAATTATTAGGTTGAGTAGCAGCATCCTCCGAGATGACCAATGCAAAAAAGATCTTGGTCCCTCTAGCTAGAGATGCCAGATATTCCACTTAGAAATTACACCCTGATAGAAAAGAGGGGGGAAAAACCTTATTAATACTTGTTAATTTGTGAAACCGATTGCCACCGACAGTTGTTTAAGAGAGATCAAATTGACATGAGTCTAGGCCTTTTGCTTATTTAGCAGCATATTGTTTAAACAGGAATATGGTTCTCTGGGACCCAGCCAAAGGATTTTCACATCATCTGCTACTAGAATCTTTTTAAAAAATCAAATACGTATTGGAGCATTCTATCTTCAAAGTGTATACCGTTTCCACTGAGTTGTCGTCCTTCCCCAGCTGGGCATTTGCAGCTTATGACTTAAATTGGCAGAAGAGAAATAAAACTCCGGGGTGCTGAGTTTCTGTAATAAAAGATTTTAGTATGGTTTGGCTTTGAATGATAATCACATTTGTAGACATTGGTTCATTTCCACTTCTTTGCTAGCATAAAATTAGAATTATTCAGGTTGTCAAGACTTCTGGATTAGTCTATTTTTATTAAGGATACGGTGGCATCACAGACTACTCATGAATACACTGGTTTTTACTGTACTAATAATTATTTTGAAAACTAGCTTCTCTCTAAGTTTCCAGTTCAAGAAAGGACAACAGAATTGAATTCAGTATTTTATTGACAAAGAATAGAAGTATGCAGTAGACTAGATTCCTTATCGTCTCCTTGCTTCATTGGAACTTTCTGAAAACCAATGATGGATATTAAACAGAGTTTTTGTTGATTATTTGTCAGTTTCCCAAAATGTATCAGTTTTTGACCACTTTGTCTTGTGAAAACAATGAAGAAAAACAGTGGCACTGTGCCAGATTACAGGATAGTGTCCTGATGAGTAAATGTTTTTCCACTAGGTAGAATCATGCTAAGAAGGTTGATAATTCAAGGTGCTGGTTATTATCACCTTTAAAGCCCTACATGACTTGGGGCCAGGCTATTTGTAGGACTGCCTCTCCCCTAATACATCTACTCAGCCCACCAAGATGGGCATGTGATGAGTCCCATTGATTAGGGATGTACATCTGGTGGGACCACAAAAAAGGACCTTCTCAGTGGTGGCCCCTTCTTTAATGAAACATCATTCCCCTGAAGATACAGTTGGCTCCCATCCTGTTGCTTTTTCAAAGGGCCATAAAAACATGGTTTTGTCAGCGAGCCTGGGGACCATGAATGGAGGTGGAGCCAATCAAGCGGCTGATTTTATTGTGTTGTTGCTGTCACAGAAACTGGGATGTTTTTTTAATGGGTTTTTATTATTTGATGGATTTTTAAAGAAATAAATTGTAAATTTTGTTGGGCTGCAATGTACATTTGTTTAATAAATAAAGGGGAAATAGTAGAGCCAGAGAGGAACCAGCCAGTGACACTAGCATGGTTCAGCAGGGGGTTTCAAACAGATGAAATCAAGGTGGATTGGGAATTGGTGATGCAGAGAGCTGCTTTATCATGGAGATTTTTGTACCAACACAAGGAGTGGTGGACAGTGCTTCAAATCGATAATGGGGAATTGGCCAAAGTTATGCATGGTGTAAAGATTGTAAATATCTGTTACAATCTTTGTGTTTGCCTTCAGGTCTGAATCCCGGATGCAGACAAAGGAAGAAATGTTACAGTGCAGAGAGAGAGAAAATGTGTGCAAAGCCAAAACAATTTTTTTTAATAAAAAACAAGGCCCCAAAATATTAATTTGTTCAGGTGACACAGTTGTCATGTGCTTAAAAAATAACACATTTTCATGGGGAAATTGCACTATTTGTAAGAAGGAACAGCCTTTGATTGATTACAGCTTGTAGTAAAAAGTCACAATTACTCTGCTCAAATCACCCGTTTCTGTTCTTTCTGTCTTCAATAGAAATTTATTGAATTTGAAGATGCACTGGAACAGGAAAAGAAAGAGTTGCAGGTTCAGGTGGAGCACCTGGAATTTCAAACACGGCAGCTGGAGCTGAAGGCCAAGAACTATGCGGACCAGAGTGAGTATAGCCATTGACAGAATTTGGCCATATTCTACTGCATGCCATACACAGATGTTATTGAATTTGGTTGGATTACCCTGAATGCATCATGAACTGCCAAATAGACAAAGCACTAGTTGGCTTCAGAGGTAAAGCATTTACTGGAATGTAAAACATTCCTGCTTCAATTCCTGGCCCTCCAAATAAGTTTGCATAGGGAACCAAATCCATTTTTTTACAAAGACGCCATTGCATTAGATAGACCAGTGGTCTGACTAGGCTCAAGGTGTGGCTATTTCTAGCTTGGTTTAAAAGTTCAGAGACTGAATCTAAGATCTCTACCTGAAAAGTATGTGCTGTATCAATTAAGCCACCAGGAAATCGAGGCATAACCTACTCTTTTGTTGATTTGTAATGTTATAACAAAGCACTGGGAGTAAAATAGAGCAAGCTTGAAGAAATATCCTCATTCCATTTACAACTTGTTAGTATCATCTTTCTCAGAGTGATCCGTTTCTCCTCAACCCACTTTCTTTTCTTTTCTTTTCTTAAAATAATGGACAGTTTCCCGGTTGGAGGAGCGTGAATCTGAAATGAAGAAAGAATACAATGCTCTACATCAGCGGCACACAGAGGTATCTCCTCTTTACTTGGATGGATGAAAGCTGATTATTATTAGTTAGAATGTACAGGTCTGAAAGTAAATGGCAGCAATAGCCCTAACTCCTTTCAGATGTATCGGACTAGTTTCCCATCTTCTCTGATCTTCTGTTCTAGTGTGGTGGGTATTGGAGTACAGTAGCACTTAGACTTATATACCGCTTCACGATGTTTTTCAGCCCTCTCTTAAGTGGTTTACAGAGTCAGCATATTGTCCCCCAACAATCTGGGTCCTCATTTTACCCACCTCGGAAGGATGGAAGGCTGAGTCAACCTTGAATCAGTCAGGATTGGACTCCAGACTGCGGGCAGAGTCAGCCTGCAATACCACATTCTAACCACTGCGCCACCAAGACTCCTAATGCAACATCCAAACAGCTACAGCAATAGCACTTAGACTTATATACCGCTTCACAGTGCTTTACAGCCCTCTCTAAGCGGTTTACAGAGTCAGCATATTGCCCCCCAACAATCTGGATCCTCATTTTACCGACCTCGGAATAATGGAAGGCTGAGTCAACCTTCAGCCAATGAGACTCAAACTGCCAAACTGCAGGCAGCCGGCACTCAGCAGAAATAGTCTGCAGTACTGCATTCTAACCACTGCGCCACCACAGCTCAGTCATAGCTGGAAGTTTGTAAGTTCTGTCTCTGCTGTACAGAAAAGCCAGAACACTATTTTTTTTTTGTTAAAAAGAAAAAAGAAAAGCCATTTTCCAGATCAGAAAATGTTGGACTCTGGTACCATTCTAAAGTGGAAAGGGAACCCGGATTAAATATCTTTCTTTTTCTTCCCCTTCTTTGGCAGATGATCCAAACCTATGTGGAACACATTGAGAGATCCAAGATGCAGCAGGTCGCTGGAAATAGCCAAAACGAGAGTGGTCTATCTGGGAGAAGGTAGGGTGTGCCCTTGGGCTCTGCCCCTAAGGAAGTAGAGTTTCAAGGAGAAAAGCCTGTTCTGATCTTGCGTAGATGTTTCTCTCCACGTAACCGAAATGAGCATCTTGGGATGATAGATGAGCCAGGCTGCATCTTTGAGCCTCAGCCATTTGGGAACAGGGTGAATTACGGTGGTGGGATCTGCATGGGGAGAGTGAAGGAAAAATGCTTGAAATGCCTCTAGTTGTGTTACACAGCTTGTTTCACTGTCCCCCTTGGCATGGTCCTTGAAAAGCTGGTTTAGATCTTCGTCTCCAGGGGTTCCGTACTTTGTCCGGATGTTGTGAAGCATGATTTCAAACCAAAGGGTAGCGAATGTGAATGCATTTCGTATCACAGCAGAGTTTTAAAAACATGATTTTAAAAGTTTGAATGTAAATTCCTTTAAGATGGTTCCTATTTTTCCCCAATTTACTATTTTCTTCTTAAGAAGTCTGGCTTCTTTGAGATTAGAAACAAACACATTAAAGTAGAGTCCAAAGGCCAAAATGCTGGAAATTATATTTGTGTCTTCCTGTTCTACTTTAAGAGCTATAAACTGAGGCTATGCACTCTTTGAAAATAATTTGGAAGGAGCACTCGGTGAGCGCAAGATTAAATAAATCCCCTTGAAGTTAACGCAACTCTTAAAGCAGTTGTACCTTTTTCAGGCTTGCAGGAAAATTTTAAAAGGGCTGGGCTCCTTCGCTGAAAGGCTACCGTATACTAGTACAGGTAGTCCTTGACTTATGACCACAGCTGAGCCCAAAATTTCTGTTGCTAAGCGGGACTGTTGCCAAGTGAATTTTGCTCTATTTTATGGCCTTTCTTGCCACAGATGTTAAGTGAATCACTGCAGTTGTTAAGTTAGTGACTCAGTTGTTAAGTGAACCTGGCTTCCCCAATGACTTTGCTTATCAGAAGGTCGCAAAAGGGGATCACATGACCCAGGGACACTGCAACCGTTAATATGAGATCCGAATTTCACCCATGGTCATAAGGGTGAAAAATGGTCATAGGTCACTTTTTTCAGTGCCATTGTAACTTTGAACGGTCACTAAATGAATTTGCTGTAAGTGGAGGAATGCCTGTACAAGGTCAAAAGCTTTTCTGACTCGGTTTTAACAGCTTACAGCTTGCGGTGGGGAATGGAGCCCAATGAGGATTATTATCTGCAGACTCTTGCTTTCAGGTGCCTTATGCCCTAGGCAGGGACAGACCCACCATGAAATGGGGTTATAAATTACAAAGATGGGGATAGAACAGAGATTGAGATCATGGAGACAGCAGGAGCATTAATTTCTTCAACGTTGGACAAGTTGTCCATCTTCGGAGTGAATAGACTTGTTTCCGGGGAAGAGAAAAGAACGTGGTTTAATTAAATCCCCATGGGCTGTTGCGATTGGTGTCCTGTGTAAATCTTCTGTCACCCACCAACCAATATCAGGAGTCTTTTCCCTTCATCTCAGTCAGTTGACTGACTCTTTTGTATTTGGCTTGTATCTGGCTGTACTTGTAGTCAACAGTCCACGTTGTTTATCTCACCTCTGCATGTGGTTTGCGCTGTGATTGTGCTGAGATTTCCCCCCCCCTTTTTTTTAAGTGGAGACATTCTATATCCTTTATAACATGGGACGTGTGTATGAACACAGAACGTGTTCCGTAACTCCCGAGGTTATTGAGGATGGGGACATTTTTCCATGTGATGATGGGAGCACGCAAACATTCCTTGTGACTTGCTTCCATTAGAGTTTCTTTCTATGAGTTCAAGAAGCTTGCCTTCTTTTTTGCAACTCAAAAATAATACGGCAACAACTGATTCGGACGGGCAGATTTTCTACAGCAGGGGTGTCAAACTCAAGGCCCGGGGGCCGGATCCAGCCTGCGGGGTGCTTAGAGCTGGTCCGCGGGGCCGCCCTGGAAACAGCGAAGGACCGGCCCGCAATGCCTCTGTCAACGAAAAAAGAGCTCAGGAGGGCTATGTGCGGCCCCCTTGAGCTCCGTTTTTTATGGCAGAGGGTTGCAGAAGGCCGCCGCAGCCAAAACGGAGCTCAGGAGCCTGTTTTCGCTGGCAGAGTGTCAGGCCACAACAGGCACCCCCAACACGAGTGACATCGAGCCGGCCATGCCCACTCTGGTCACGCCCCCCCAGGCCCCCCAAGGTCAAACAGAACCCTGATGCGGCCCTCAATGAAATCGAGTTTGACACCCCTGTTCTACAGGGTGAGCACAGGGATTGAGGATCCCTTAAGACAGTGTTTTCCTATCTTGGCCACTTGAAGATGTGCGGACTTCAACTCCCAGAATTCCCCAGCTAGCTCCCAGAATTCTGGGGACTCCACACATCTTCAAGTAGCTGGGAAATGCAACCTTAGGAAAATATTATTGGAGTGTAATGAAATATAAGAACATATCTTTTTCTGGTCTGATTACTCATCCACAGATCTTGTGGATGAGAAGGACTCAACTTCTGAGATTTCAAAAACTGTTTATTTAGGTAGGTATAGAATCAGTGGTGGGTTGCTCCCGGTTCGGCCCAGTTCTGCGAACCGGTGGCAGCAGGAGGCTCCGCCCACCCACCTGGGACGCTTCTGTGCATGTGCAGAAGCATTGCACGTGCATGTGAGCGTGCACGTGAACTGGTAGCAACGGGTTTTAGAACTCACTACTGTATAGAATGCATTGGATAGAGACAAAGTGTAGTCCAAGCATTTTGCTAGTGGTATGAATGTTCTTGGAGAAACTTATCCTAACTCCAAGAAGATGGTGATAGTTACCACTGGGACAAATACAGTATGTGTGGAATGCTGATCACTAAAATGTGAAATAGTATGAAGCCAGATTTGAGAGTCATCCACCCGTCTTTTCTGCTGTTCTTTTAAATCCTGCTATTTTTAAAGTTTTGAGTTTTTCCCTGAAGTGTTGGTAATTTGTAAGCCATCTTGGGAACTCACATGAAATGTATACCCCCACTCCCAATAAACAATTCTCGAGTTTTAGATGAAGGCAATCAAACGCCAACCATAAACTTACTTGCTACTTTCTTCCCAGTTGTCACCATTAGAAGGAAATCAGCGGTTCTTATTAGAATATACAGTATATCTACCCATGTATTTCCTGGTTCAGTTTTAGGAGACATAGAGAAAATTGTCAGTAAGCCAGATGAAAAATTACATTGGAAAACCATGATTAGGACTTCAGGAGTATTTATTTCCACATAAAAGGAACTGATTTATTTTGGAACGTTTAGTCCTTTCTCTCTCTGCTTTCATGATGTAAGACTTCGCTCTATTGGATTTAAAAAAAGAAAAAGGAGTCACAAAGAGAGAAATACATATTTATATATTCCTGAGATTATGAAAAAGGTTAAGCATTAAGGATTATGTCCAGTGTGAGTCTTCCATTCAAGTCGTCTCTGTCCTTCAATGTAAAATAAATACATTATGAGATCTAGTCATAGGTCTTTCACGTGTAACTATTATCTGTGTCAATATTATCAAGTCCCCCCCTCCAAATTCTTATTTGTCCCACTCCTAAGAAGAAGCTAGAGCTGAAAGCTATGATGTGTTCTTGATTTATGATCCCTGGCTTGTTTCAAAGAATTCTACTCCAAAACAAGAGTTCTATAACATTTTGGCTTACTATATTTTGCAAATGTTATACAATTGCCATCTTCTGCCATGAATGCAGAAACCATTGTTGGAATGATGAAACCGTGGAATCTATGTTGAAACGACTATTTCCAATCTTTGCAAAATGTCTTATGCCGATGTACAATAAAGAAACATCACTTTTCTTGAGATAGGAGACCAGCAACGCAGTGTAACTGTACATACGATAGTATCATCCTTGCTTCACAATGTGCTTGTGAAGCTCTGGGCCAGCGTGTCAATCTCTGTTCCCATGAGCATGTTGCCTGAGCATGTCAATGCACGCTTGCATGACTTTCGCACTCTAATGGTTGTTCTCTTGTCTTGCTTCTTGTGCCATTACCTCTCTTGTGTTGGCTGTTCTCTGTTTGTCACTTCAGTCACCACCCATCATGGAGAAAAAGGTAATTTGGCGGACTCTTTCTAAGCTGGGGAAGGGGTTGAGTTTTCTCTTGTCATCATCATCATGTTCATCATCATCATATGATGATCACCAATCATAGTTTGCTGTTCTGTACTGCTGCTAAATGGAAGTGGGACAATCTCTTTTCTGAAGTTCAGAGAAAAACATTCCTGAGCTATGTTGAGCACAAGTTCAGAGTGTGAATCAGGCCTGGTAGCCACGCCTATCATCTCCATACATTGTGTGTAGAGTGTTGGGAGGGCTACTTGCCCCAATGTCTGCTCAGACCACCATGTTTGAAGTAGCAACAATAGGCACCATTTAAAATGGTACCTATTTAGTTTGGTAAGATCTCAACTCTTGCAGTATTGGGTAATGTTATAATATTTACAGGTTTTCTTTTTCAGTTTTTCAGCATTATTGGAGGGGTGTGGGTTGCGGCTGTTGTTTTGATGCCCAGAGACAAAAATTAACTGGGGCTACCATAAAATATAGGGGAAAGATAATTCATTTTTTTTAAAGAAAGTTTTAAGAGCCACTCTTAGCCTCCCTGCTAGGGTAGAAGTCCATGTCCTTAAGTGGCAAAATTTTGAAAAGATGGCAGTTTGGAGATTTTGTTAACCACCGATTAGGTGATTACATTTGTTCCTGTTGATCCCCTTAATATGACTTCTTCTCCACAGGGGAATTTAAGGGAGCCTCATCAGCCTTTTCCCTCATTGCTTACTCCAGAACATTCAGTTTTACATTTGAAGTTGAAGTTTAACTCTCATTTCAGCCATCTCCAATCTTATCTTTAGGATAAGAAAGGAACATGTTTATAAAAAAACTGGTTGAAACTGGAGTCCATTATTGTATCTAAATCTCTTCCTCCCTCAGAAAACTGAAAACATTGGTGAGATAGGTCTGGAAAGGAGCACTTTTGTGTGGGGGGGGGGGAATCACTCCTTCCACACACAGAGCTGCTTCTGCCCAATTTTTTTTGGGGGGGGGGGCTTAGCTAGCACAAAATTGATGTTAGATATTTAGCATTTCACCATACTTTGGCTGTGTATGAACCACATTCTCATGTTGGGGCATAATACGATTTCGTGGGGAATTCCATGTTGTTTGAACACATCAGTTGTGTTTTACTAAACTAGGAACTGGAGAATTTATATTTTTGCCTTCTACTTTCAACTTTGAAAATGACCAACAACTGGAAGATGAAACACATCCCCATTGGGAAAAACAAGGGAAAAAGAAAGGATAGTCACCCAATCTTGGATAGATTTGTACTCTCTGACTTTCATTCCTATCTGTCAATCTGTCCTAACATAGTCAAGAAGGATCAAGCTACACATTAAGTGTCTTATAGCATTCCCTTGTTCTTTTGATCGTATTTTTTTCTTATTTCTATTTCAAAGTGTCTGAATCATGGCCATGATCTTCTCAATCCTCTTTTATTTTCATAGCAACTCAACTGGCTTAGATAGAATGTTATTTGAGTAACTGAACTCAAGATAATTTCAAGGCTAAGCAAGGCTCTGGACTCTTACTTGATAGCCCCACCCCCCAAATTGTTATCCAGTGCCTTTAGCCAATCTGCCACAGCCAGTCTATACTTGAGATTGTATAGAGAAAGAATATAATGTTCTGTACTTCTTGTCATGATTTAATGAATACAATTTTGGGCTATTTTTCATAAATTCTTTTGAACAAGATCTATAATTCAGTGGCAGAGCACATGCTTTGTATGTCTACCTCCTAACATTTCCAAGACAATCCGTAAAAGGATCTGGTTTAAAACACTGGCAAAATCATCAGGCCATTTAGAGCAAGACAAGCAACTTTAGGTCCTAAGGGTGTGTGCAAGATTTGAAACCCATTTTGCAAGAAGCCCATCGCTGGCAAGGTCAACCTCACAGCTATCTGATGAAGGGAGAGTGGCAGAGAAAAAGGATGGTTGATGGAGTAAATATATTTTCATCTAGTTTCGGTGGAATCTGAACCCAACCTCCACCAACCTCCATCAGACAGGCATTAACAGAAGGCAGTCCTCAACACACTTTGAGGAACTTGCCTGGAAGCTAAACATGATTAAACATAGTTAATACTTTGATGGTAAATAATAATTCTATTAAAATGTGGTAGAAACCAGAATTATTTGACATCTAACAGCGAACGTAAATGCTTAGCCAAATGTCGCTAATCGTGGAGAGTTAAATGAAAAATCCAATGGCAAACTATTTCTGTGTTGTCGTCAAAAACAAAACCCATACGGACACATTCATGGGGAGAAATTGCATTCAATTTGGAAACTTGACTTTATTTGATTAAGAAGAAGAAATAGACCAACGTGCTGTATGCTTTCCAGAGTTGCTTTTCGAGAGATGGGTGGCTATACAAAATTGATTAATAAATAAACTTGGAATAAAGAATATTCTTATCTTAGTGGCCAGGAATGTGGATAGGAAAGAACATTGTGAAACGTATTTGTTCCCCAAATGCTGGTGTTGAAGATTTTAGCACCTAGATAATTTCCCCAACTAACTTGGATGTTATTCTTTAAATGGAAAATGGCTGTCATTGTGAGACAGTTAAATCATTTACTTGATGCCTCTTAAGGCAGCGTTTCTCAAGCTTGGCAGCTGGAAGAGAGGTGGACTTCAACTGACTTTCAGTGCTGAGCTTGAGAGAGACTGCACTAAGGAATTATATGGAAGCTTCTTTGGTATTCCATCTCGTTAGAGCCTGTTGTTACGAGCTGGAATAACATGGATGATTCATTTCAGCCCAAATTCATATCAGAGACAGGTTTATATACAATGGATCCTAAAGAGCACTTGGATTATAATTCTGGGGACCTTGGTGCTCTCTGAACTTGGTTGTTTTCTTGCAGACATTTATTTCATTACCCAACTAGGTAACATCATCAGTCCTGGAAGGGAATGGGCTTATCACCAATCACGTTACCTATTGGGTAATGAAACATCTGCAAGAAAACAACAACCAGACCAGGGGTCGGCAACCTTAAACACTCAGAGAGCCATTTGGACCCGTTTCCCACAGAAAAGAAAACACCGGGAGCCGCAAAACTCTTCCTGTGCCTGACTATTTCCTGAGCGGCCACAAAACTAGCATATATAGTTGAATTAAACACACTGTTTTCTTCTGAAACTTTTCTTGGATTTATCCATGGTTGGCCTACCGGGGGGTCGAAAAGCTCAATAAATTACATGCCGGCGGGTGTCGCACATTGGCAGTTGTGATACATATTTTGAGCGACGGGGAGCTGCAGCAGAGGGATGAAAGAGCCACATGCGGCTCCAGAGCCGTGGGTTGCTGACCCCTGAACCAGACAAACTAAAGACCCCACAGTTCAACCCGAAGCTACAAATATTGTCTTCTATTGAGCATTAGTCTCCTGCTTGAGCAGGATGTCGGACTAAAAGAACTCCCGGGTCCCTTCCAACTCTGTTATTCTGAATGCTATTTATTATGGCAAGGTGTTTTTTTAAAAAATGTGTTGCTTTTCATGCGTTCAAGCCTGCCATGTTTCACTGACTCTTTCCCCCTCTCTTTTCTCTCGCTCTCTCATTCTAGCATGAAGAGGCGTCCCAATTCTCTGAACATCCCCCTCACAGATGATATGGTACGTGGGCAGGTGGGGGCCAAGATTGCCCCCGCAGTGGACCACTGGCACCTGAGTGACCTCAGTCAGCTGCAGTCCAACTCCGTCTACAAGGTTTTTTTACAACTATCATGGAAATGAGAGCTTCCCTGCCTACTTGTCAAATTATGTTTTCCATCAGGGGAGAAGGACCCTTTGTGTCTGTAACCCTTTGCAGCCTAAACTATTCCCGCCGCCTCCCGGCCCGTTTGCTTGCTTAACTTTTTCTACCTTTCCAGGAACAGGCAACATATGGCCCTTCTACATCTTCCAGCATTCCTCCCTTTTGATTATCCAGGTTGGGTCCAGGGGTGGGTTCTAACTTACCTTACTGCCAGTTCGCTTCCTCCTGTGCTGCATGGCTGCGCCTCATGGGCGCGTGCGCGTGCATGCGCAGTGGCAAAAAATTTAACCCCCCCCCCCAAAAAAAACCAAGATGGCGACCTCATGCACAGTGCCAGAAACTCGGCTTCTGCGCATGTGCAAAAGAAAAAAAACCCGGGGAAAATTTAAAATAAAATAAAATAAAATAAAATAAAAAGATGCCGGCGCCCATGGACCGGCACCGACCAAACCGGTTCCATGACATCATTGTGATATCACCAGTGGGTTGCTACCGGTTTGGGCAAATTGGTCCGAACCGGGAGGAACCCACCTCTGATTGGTTCCATTGGGAGATTCAGTTTAGCAATATTAGAAGGACCTCAGAATATTTTATGACCAGATGCAGAAAGTCTTTTCATGCACATTTGCTACCCTTCATATTTTGGAGCATCCTCCAAGGTGAAGGCACAGCTCACTAAGGGCAGAGAAGAATGATGGGGCCAAAATGGATATTCATATAGTTGGAATGGCCTCAAAGACCATCAAATTCAAGCTCTTAACAATGATAGAATGTGGGGAAGTAGAACTTCTCATAAAAGGAAGGGAACTTCCTCCCTTCAGGAATAGTCTTTTCCCTGATCAGAAAATCTTGATATTGTATCTAGTGTTGAATCAATTTTTCCCTTGTGGGTTCCGTCTGATAATTCTCCTCTGGAACCCGCAACATTTGTGCCTCATCATCTGTGGGTGATTCAAGGATGGGATTTTTATAATTTAGACCATCCATATTACTCTTCTCCCTTTTCAATAAGAATGTAGTTTATTAGCCTTAGTCCTGGAAACAACATAGGATAGTAGGCTTGTTATGGCTTTATCTCTTTCTGACCAACAGACTGCAGTGAGAACTTACTTCTCCATCATTTGCTGGAAGTCAAGCAAACCTCTATGCCAACAGCCAATTGCCATAGTGAGCCCAGAACTCTGAAGAAAATTAATACTTTCCGCACAGGAAACGCACTATTGTTAAGTTAAATGATCGTCTCATATTTAATCACAGATGGACTGTTTTGAATCTCACCAGCATACGATGTAGGTGACTTCAAAACAAGGCCTACCTTCCTGAAGATATAAACGGCTGCAAAGGGTTAACCAGGGGTGGCCAAACTATGGTTCTTTGAGGACCTGTGGACTTCAACTCCCAGAATTCCTGAGCTAGCCATGCATGCATGGCTGGCTCAGGAATTCTGGGAGTTGAAGTCCACAGGTCCTCAAAGAACCATAGTTTGGCCACCCCTGGAAGCAGTCATCTTTTCATGGTCTTCATTGTCATTGATATGAATGTGACCTTTAAAAACTAGCAATATATTTATTTAGCTCAAGCTATTTTGCTTCCATTAGACATCTACCCTAAACCAGGTGTTGAACTGGTTGCTGCTGAAACAACACTAAATGGGAAGTGCTTGAACTTGAGGGAGAGAAGCTTCCATTTTGCTGTCTTTCTTTCATCCAACATTTTATACTGCCCATGAAGAAAGAGGCTCTGTTAGCACAGTCTCTTTCCATTGTGCTGTTGGAAGAAAGGTAATAGGTGGTTTCTCCATTTGCGTGCATTCAACAGGGAAAGGACCAGGTTAGCCATGAACTTCCTGCTCCAGGAAGTCTTACCAACTGCCAAATCTTGCCTAGATTGGCCCACAAGTTTTGCAAAGGTGATATCCATTTTCTGGACTCCTCAGGATGACTGCACAATTAACGGGCTGCTGTTGGTGTAGCCTGTGTGACATTTAGTTGAATGAAGGTAAACACAGTGTCTCAGGATAATACTATGAGATCACTAGGACCAAAGGTTTAGTCTTCCAAATTTTCAGGCTCGTGCTGGAACCCATCATCAGGGAACTTCTCTCCCTCTCTCCAGAATATATGCACTGGGCTGTCCTACACATTGTATTTATATGGTTCCTGGTTGTGTGTGTGGCTTTTAAGTGTTAATTAGGGTGTTGACTCCATGTTCTGACACAGCTCCCTGAACACGACAAACCCTCTGTAGTTAAATCAATGATTCCTTTATTAGGAGCGCCAGCAGCCCCTGCAAAAAGTTTCTCTTTCACCTCAGGCTAACAAGTCCGTCCGGCAGGGAGACAAATAGTTGTCTGCCACACCTATTCATCTCCGCCCCCTGCCTTTTATCCCCAGAGCTAGGGTGGGGCTTCACTAGCAGCAGTGGCTCTTCCGTCCCAAAGACCGGCTCACAGATTTCCACTGCTCTCCTCTCCTCTGCCTTCTGCGCATCCGTGCGTCAGGCACTGGACCCAGCTGTTCCTCCTCTTCCTCATCAGCCACCTCCAGACCTGGGGGCTGTTGACTCTCCATCTGAGGGATGACAGATGGCCCAGGCTCTGCCTCTGTCTCTCTCTCTCTCTCTGCCAGCTCCACTCCCTCTTCCCCCTCGGAGCTCTCAGGTTGCCTTGATGCTGGCCCTGACTCCCACGCCTCCTCCTCCTCCTCTGATTCGGCTGTTGGAGGGGCCAGCGGCCGACAGGCCACAACACTCCAGTTGACTCTTATGATTCAGTAATCCTTTTATATAATGGTGCACAATCCTGGAAGACAATCTCTGGTGTCTGAAGATGTCCCTTACTTTTCTTTTGAAAAGAACCTTTTCTCATTTTCAGGGAGAGATTATTTTCCATAAATAGTCATATATTGAATATATTGTTCCCATATATGATGGTCTTGCTTTAGGTTCCATCTAAACGCAGTGGGTTCTTTTGATTTACCCTGCTAGATGTTTTCAATAGGAATCGGACAAAAAAGCAAATTGACAATTTAAATAAAGGAAAGAGAGAAAACTGGTTAATAACTAATTTTAACAGAACAGCGGTCTGAGAACACACAGTAGTGGATCATCTCCTAACCAGTTGCACTGTTCTCCCCACAGCAATTAATTCCCCCCACCCCTCAGGTTGAAAGTGGTGATGGTGGAGAGAATTTTTTTTTCTAAGTCAGCTGGATAACACCCTAGATCTGTAAGTTCTAAATCCTGTTGTAAGATTGCTTTAGACCAGTGGTGGAGAGTCCATTTTCTTGGTGATATTGTTAGACTCAAAATTCATATCTGTCTCAGCTGCTAGAGTTCTTGATTGCTGTTAGTTGAAACATAAGCAACCTGCTGCCCACCAAATGTTATGACCTTTTTAATGGCAGGGGTTATTCGGATTTGTTCAGAATAAGAAGAGGACAATGAGTTGCTTATCTCCAGTTTAATATATTGGAGTTCTTTTGAAGTTGACTAAAAGGAGGTGGTAATTAATTATGCAACATACCGTGTATGGGATACGATATGGATTTTATAGCCTATTTAGAGGTTTAAGGCTGAGAAGAAGTTGTAAGAAGTTGCAGCCACTTCCGGGTACCACTGTTACTGACTTAATTTTGGAAGCCCATTGCAAGTGAATAGAGATGTAGCCAGGATAATCAGGCCCACTTCTATCAGCTTGCTGGGCAGAAGGGAAATTGCAGGGTTTTTTTTTAAAGTTTTGGCCCTTTCTCAGCTGGCTTTGGCAATGGCAACATTCAGGCCCCAACGGATTCATTTCAAGACCTTGCAGTCCTGACAGCAAAAATGTTCCTCAACCATAAAACTTTGTGTCACAGTGTTGTTCATTTCGTGGTTTCCATCACTGCTGCTTGGCGTCTTACGCTCATACTTCTTAATGCTCCAAAGGCAGCAATAGAGCCAGGGGGAAAAAAATTGGTCTGGATATCTTCTCTTTTTTTGTTGTTCTCTCCCTCCCCTTTCTGCAAACCCCGTTGCACACCAGTGTCCACCTGATGAAATGTCGGAATCCGGACAGTCTTCTGCAGCCGCCACGCCCAGCACCACGGGAACAAAATCGAATACCCCCACATCCTCGGTGCCCTCGGCTGCTGTGACGCCCCTGAATGAGAGCCTTCAGTCGATGAACGAGTACGTCACTTCCAAAAACAACAAACGGTCGCGGGAGAAACGGAACAGCCGAAATATGGAAGTTCAAGTGGTCCAGGAGACAAGGAACGTGAGCATAGGTAGAGTTGGTGTATCTGTTTAACTCATTTCCTGAACCTCTTAGCTTCTCATCATCTACCTGGCTAGTTTTGTGGTCCTGAAATTACCATATTTTTCAGAGTATAAGATGCACTCCCCCCCCCCCAAAGAGGGTGGAAATGTTGGTGTGTCTTATACACTGAATGCAGCCATTTTTGGCCTCCCAAACCCCCTCCGGCAGAAAAATGGGTGCGCAGAGTGTTTGGGAGGTCTCCAGAGTGCTCCTGGGGACTGGGGGAGGACAAAAAACTGTTTTTGCAAAAAAATGGGTAAAATGGCCCATTTTTCACAAAAATGGGGTGTACAGAGGGTTTGGGAGGTCTGCAGAGTGCTCCTGGGGGCTGGGGGAGGGCAAAAAAAATATTTTTTCTTACTTACCTCTTCGAAATCTTGGTGTGCCTTATACACCAGTGCGTCTTATAGTCCGAAAAATACGGTAATCTGAAGCACCCTAAATAGCTAGGGACCAAAATACTTGAGATAATGATTTCGTCAGTGCAGTTTACTTGAGGCAGGTAGTCCTCAATGTACGACCACAATGGAGACCATATTTTCCTCTGCTAACCAAGGCAATTGTTAGTTGAGTTACGCTCCATTTTACAACCTTTTTAGCCAGGGTTGTTAAGCGAATCACTACAGTTGTTAAATGAATCAGGTGTTAAATGATGTGAATCACGCCGTTAAGCATTAATCTGGCTTCCCCCATTGACTTTGTTGGTCAGAAGGTTGCAAATGGCTGTCACATGACCCCTGGATACTCTAACCATCATAAATACACAACAGTTGCCAAATGCCCAAATGTTGATCATGTGACTGTGGGGGTGCTGTGAGAGTTGTAAGTGTGAGGAGTGGTCGTAAGTCACTTTCTTCAATGCTGTTGTAACTTTGAATGGTCACTAAAGGAATGGTTGTAAGTCGAGGACTATCTATATGTGAGAGAGACAAGATGGCATGCATTATGGATTGTGGTTGAGTGATATTTCTGATGCCCTAAAACACAGATTGTGTTACTCTGTGTCTATGGAGATTCTCCATCATCCAGGTCATGGTTGTCCCAAAGATCCTTTTTCAAGAGGCAACTGGACTTTCTGGTTTTTCTTTGAAGATGTTTCACTTCTCATCCCAGAAGCTTCTTCAGCTCTGTCTTGTAGCAGTCGTTGAACAGCTCTCTCTCAACAGAGGGGGAGGGACACAACATCATCTATCTTCAGTCTAAATGTCTATGGAGATTCTCAGTCCTCCAGGTCCCAAAGGTGCTTTTTCAAGAGGCAACTGGACTTTCTGGTTTTTCTTTGAAGACGTTTCGCTTCTCATCCAAGAAGCTTCTTCAGCTCCGACTGGATGGTAGTGGGGAATGGAAGGATTTACACTTCTTGCAAACAGCTGGTCATTTGTATCCTTTTGGAGAGTCGTTGAGGCCACTTGGAGGTTTATCTGTGTCCTCGGGGACACCTGAGTAGTGCAAACATTGTGGAGCGTTCTTGGAACTGCTGAAAAGGACTGTGTTGTGGAGCTATGCTTTCTGCAGGATGTTTTCTGCTCTCTGTCCCTTCTTGTTGAACACAAGAAGGCTCCACACCCATTTGCACTACTCGGGTGACCCTGAGGACATAGACAAACCTCCAAGTGGTCTCAATGACTCTCTAAAAGGATGCAAATGACCAGCCTTGTCTGCACGGAGTATAAATCCTTCCATTCCCCACCATCCAGCCAGAGCTGAAGAAGCTTCTTGGATGAGAAGTGAAACATCTTCAAAGAAAAACCAAAAAGTCCAGTTGCCTCTTGAAAAAGCACCTTTGGGATCTGTGTTACTCAGTGTTTTTCAAGAGAAGGAGAAGAGCAATAACGCATGTTTAGTCCAAATGCTTTGTTGGCTCCAGAGCATACATGGTTCCCCATGCCTTTGTTACAGGAATGGGAAGCAGTGACGAAGGGTCGGATTTTCAAGATATTGACTCTACTCCAGAGTTGGACATGTGCCAGGATCCTAGACTCGAGCGCACAGGGAACAGGTTGGAATGCTTTGGGGGAGGCAAACTTAATCATTTAAAGGGTTCAAATAGTGGAGAATCATTAAACAGACACCCTAGTTTATGAAGCTGGTCTGTTTCTACTCATTGTCATTTAAATCAACTCCTTGTAGAGGAGCTGTCCTGCCAAACCAGTGTTTCTCAACCTTGGCAACTTTAAACGTGTGGACTTCAACTCCCAGAATTCCTCTGGCTGGGGAATCCTGGGAGTTGAAGTCCATACGTCTTCAAATTACCAAGGTTGAGAAACACTGTGCTGAACAGTCAGTTACAAATTTCTGGTTTCTTTCCTGTGTAGAACATGCTTTTGCTGGTTGGGATAAGGGTAAAAAAAAGTATTTTGGGTGGAAAAGCTTTCTGTGATTAAGAGAGGAAAACGAAAATATCCCTTGCTGCAATGTGTTTCTAATTTTTCTTCTTATTAAATAGCCCAACACAAGGGATAGTGAATAAAGCGTTTGGCATCAATACTGATTCCCTGTATACCGAGCTTACCGAAGTGGGCTCAGAAGCCATTGGAGACGTGGATGAAGGAGCAGATCTACTAGGTAAAGATTATTTCAAAAAGGCATGGCTTTTAAAACCCTTATCTTGATTACCCTCACAACAATACTTTGAAGTAGGTTTTGGACCCAAATTTGTACAATGTCAGTAGATATTTAACGGTATAATTTAAATATCTAGAGAAAAGGAAAAGATGAAACCAATCAGTGGTATTTGAATTCAACTTCTAAGATTTATCTAATGTATGCCGGAGTGTATAGGTATAAAAAGGCAATTATTTACTAATCAGGGTTATGCATTCTCCAGAATTCTGAGGTATATATAATCGCAGCCTCTTAAAACATGTATGAATATTTTTTGTTCTGCATTTTCTAATTAATTTGCTTAATTTATTTCATTAGTTTTGAGATTGGGAAAGAGTTTTGTGGTGTAATGATGCCTTTGTTATTCTCAGGCTACTAAGAATCTTGCCTATGCAATTCTCTCACCTTTGAGGCAGTTATTCTTCCCAACCATAGAACTTATTATACCTTTAAAAGATGTCATTGTTTTCTTTTAAAAGCTGGATTCTCTGATCGGAATCATGTTTAGTTCTCACTTTTTCTCCACTTGCAAGGAACAGCAACCTATCCAGTTACGCATGGTAGAGATTTGTAGCAAAGATTTTAAAAAGCATTTAATAAAGCAAATAAGCTATAGAGCAGATGGCTAATCAATGAGCTTGAAACAAAGCAAATAGTTTGTACAGTCACAGGTTCACTTAGCAGCCACTTCATTTAAACCAGGGGGTCTCCAACCTTGGCAACTTTAAGACTTGTGGACTTCAACTCCCAGAATTGCTCAGCAGCTGGCTGAGGAATTCTGGGAGTTGAAGTCCACAAGTCTTAAAGTTGCCAAGGTTGGAGACCCCTGGTTTAAACAATCAAGTTTCTGGTTCCAATTGTGGTCGCTAAGTGAAGATATATGTAGTAAGTTGGGTGTACCCAGCTATTATGGTTTGTGAGCAATGTTTTATGGATTAATCCCAGTCACTTAGGATTTCTTTAAGAAACTATGATTAAACAAACCTTAGCTTACCGGTTGTTGCCTTTAGATCTTTATTTGACTTATACTGCCATCTATATAATTCTAGTTTGCTCACAACCATCTGTAAAACAAAGATTTGCCAGACCAAAGAGCAAAATCCCAGCAAAATCCCCCCAACCTAGCCCAGTTCTTGGGTGAAGAGCCAGGTCTTCACAGCACCTCACTCACAGCTTGTTTGCTCAATTCCTGGTTGGTTCCTGCCAGTCTTTAATTGTTGGGCTCGCTTGGCATCTTACAGGATAGTTAGAAGGATCTTTGAGGCCCAAAGGAAACCATGAACAAACCAGAAAACTACCAACAAACCATACTCTCCATTTGCATGTCATGCTAAGCTACAGTTGCAATCCGTAAGCAAGCCACAGTAAGCCATGGTTACAGGCTGCTTGCCCTCAAACAAACCATAACTTATTCCATTCTTCTTCCCTCCTCCACACACCATAGAGAGGTAGAAACAAATAAAATACATCAGATGTGATAATGTGACACCTGAATCCAAACCATTCAAGAACACACACAAATATCCTATCGTGTGACAAGACAATATCCTTTGTAGACATCTAAGGTATGCTTGAGGTTTTGGTGGAGCTGCTGGTTTAGACACTCCTAAACGTTTTAGTGAGATTTTGGTTTCAAAAGGTCATGTTTTTCTTTTATCCCTCGCTGTGTTGAAGCAGAACAATGCAAAGAAAGCAAGAGAAAATTCTTCCTTAATGAAAACCAGATACTACTGTGAGAAAAAGCAAGGTTAAATGAGGGGCTCGCAAGCTTCTCAGCCACATTTTCATCAGAAACATCGACCCTTCCCCTCACATGCCCCTCATGCTTTTCCTCATGTAAATTCATGCTGTTTATGGTCACGGCGGACCTTGTCTTTATGATTTCATGCCTTTTGATATGGTAGAATCGTTGTCTTGGGATTTGGGGAAGGGAGGAGGGAGTTGTTTGAAAAAAAAATCCAAGAATTATTTTTGGTTGTTGTTGGTTTTAGACATTGATTGACTTTTTTTCCCTCCCCCCCACTCCATTCCTTCCTCTCTCTGTGCTTCGTGGGACATGGCCCATAGGGGAATTTTCAGGTGTGTATTTCTCCTCTCCTTAGATTCCTGGTTTATTTTCTCATTTTCCTTTTTTATTTTCTAGAATTTTAAAACAAATGAAGAGGATATTCACATGTAATAAATCCTGTCAAAGTTCCTTTTGTTAACTTGGTTCTACCTTTCCCTACTTTTATTAGTTTGGACAGTGGATGTTGGGAACCTGCCAGCTAGGCTGGAAGGAGGAGTCAAGCAAGGACCTAGCTTGGAATCATTGTGCAGCCACATACAGCATAAGCTTGACCTCTCCCAAGAGCCATTAAGCCATATCTGGTCATTCCTAGGGAAAGGCAAGCAGTATGAAGAGATTCCTTTAACATATGTGGCAAATAATAAAGGTACTAGCTGGGTATTTATGAGAGGCTATGGCTGCTTGCTCCTGAGGAGTGGTGTGGTGGCCTAGAGGTGGAGCTCTTGCCTCACAATCAGGAGGCTGTGAGTTCGATCCTAGATAGAAGCAGATATTTCTCTCTCTGGGCACTATGAGAATATATCTGCTGAACAAAACTCTGCATTGGCGACAGGAAGGGCATCTGGCCAGTAAACACTCTGCTAGCTCCATTCAGTTTCCCAGACTCCACCCCACAAGGGATTATGGGGTTGTTAAAAGAAGATGATGATGGTTGCTTGCTCCTGACAGTTAGGTATCTGAACACAAGAGACCACTTTCTGTTTTTTGCTTCCATTTCCTTCCTGCAGTCTCCCTCCTCTCTGTCTACTTGATCCCATCTACTTTGGGATTTAAGGTGGGATATCCTGATATATGGGATGAAGACTGTACTTTATTAATTAAGACATGTCAGACTCAAAGCCTGAAATTAAATATCCTTCCATTCTTAGGTGATTTAAAAATAACTATTTGGGAGCATGGTGCTTAAGTTGCCAGTTTCTAAAGTATAGCCCTGTGTTATAGTTGGGCTTCATCCCCAATCAGGTTAGTCTTCAGTCAAGGATAATGAGAATTATAGTCCTGCAATATTTAAGAGGTTGCCAGAATGAAATTACTGTCTTAATTAGTGTTAACTGGATGGATCTGGCGCTACTTCTGATAAACTAACAATAACGGGGAAAACAACTACTGGACAATGAGTTGGTTTGTGATGTTCTCCTTTTTCCAATTGTTACTAATAATCCTGGGACTTTTAGAGGAGAATGCAAGAGATTGTTTTTCTTTGATCTCATATAATCAAGAACTAATTCACTTGAACAGTTATACTTTCCCCTTCTTTGCTAGAGTTCATTTTGAGGTCTACTGGCTTTAAAAGATGGTTTCCTTGGATGGAGCTTATGTCTTGGTGACCCCGTGGATTCAGCAGAGTAATCTGTCACTTCTTTCTTGGCTATTTTTCCCCCAAATTCCTAGTCTTATCTACAACAGTGGGATTTCCTTGTAGTCTCTCAACTCAACCCCTAATCGAATTCATTCTTAGTTAATTTTTGAAAATCTACCAAGACCAACTAGGTGGTACAACCTGGTATGACTTAAAATTTCCCTTGAGTCAATTTGAATGCCTGATGACTTTAGACAAATAGCTACTCATCTTGATGGCTCTCTGACTCCTTTTGGAATCAAAAGCCATGTGCTTTCGGAAAACCAGTTCCTGGAGAGGCAACAGCAGAAAAAGGAGATTGCCATCATACCCAGCTTGTATGTATTTTGTATGTAATTGCCTGCCCATAATTTGGGGCTGCATTGGTCCTTGGCAAGGTTGTACTATTGCTGACCAAACTTGGATATGGAACTCTGTTGCCTTAGCACCACCATCTCTACTAGTATTCTCAACCTTGGCAACTTGAAGATGTATGGACTTCAGTTCCCAAAATTCCATAGCCATCATGTCGGCTGGGGAAATCTGGGAATTGAAGTCCACTCATTTTCTGCCAAGATTCAGAAACACTGATCTAGAGGAAGCCAAAATCCTTTAGTTGTTCATCCCACTAGTTAAGCTTATATGACAGAACGACGTAGATTTGGTAGTTGCTCAATCTAACTCCAGGAGCTTTGGATAAAAGTTGACACAGTATTATAAAGGAAAGCTTGTTTTAAGGGTATTTTGTTTCTTACACCAACCTGTTCCCCTGCCATTAATATCCCCTGCACTTGCAAAATGGCTAGATAAGGATGGCTTAATCATTTAAGTAAGGACTAGGGAAGACATGATAGCAGTGTTCCAATATCTCAAGGGCCGCCACAAACAAGAGGGAGTCAAGCTATTCTCCAAAGCACCTGAGGGTAGGACAAGAACTAATGGGTGGAAACTAATCAAGGAGAGAAGCAATTTAGAACTAAGGATAAATTTCCTGGCAGTTAGAACAATTAATCTGTGGAACAACTTGCCTCCAGAAGTTTTAAATGCTCCAACACTGGAAGTTTTTAAGAAGATGTTGGATAACCATTTGTCTGAAGTGGTATAGGGTTTCCTGCCTAAGCAGGGGGTTGGACTAGAAGACCTCCAAGGTCCCTTCCAACTCTATTATTATATTATACCCTGTTTCCCCCAAAATAAGACCTCCCCTGATAATAAGCCCAATGGGGCTTTTGAGTGCATGGCAATAAGGCCTCCCTCTCATTTCCCAGAAATCAAAATGGAGAGGAGAGAGAGAGAGAGAGAGAGAGAGAGAGAGAGAGAGAGAGAGAGAGAGAGAGAGAGAGAGAGAGAGAGAGAGAGAGAGAGAGAGAGAGAGAACAAAAACAAAAGAAAGGGTTGTGGTAGAGAGAGAAAGAAGCTGCTTTCACTAATTGTTCTTCTAGCTCCTGGAAACATGATCCCTGAGACATCATCCCCCCCCCCAACTCAAATGCAACCTTTAATAGAAAAAGGTTTCCCACCCCGGTTTGCTCTCTTTGTTGCTTCCAGTTTTACATCCCTCTGCTTCTCCAAAGAAAGTAAAAACACTAGCATCTACTCTCTCCAAAGAGAGTAAAAATGCTAGGACTTTCCTCGCACCAACCTCCTCCTCCAAGAGAAGACGAGCTCTTCCTTAGAGTTTGGGTGTTTCTATGTTTTAATACTACAGAAGTGGGCCTGCATCCCCAGGGTTGAATCCAAGATATTTTATGCTCTTTGATCCTATTTCATTGCCTTTGAGAATGATTGAATAAGTAATGAAAATCTTAAATTTGGTTGCAGCCTATGAAAAGGCACAGTTTGATTTTGATGGTTCCTTCCCCCAAACTTTTTGTTTGTTTGTTTGTTACTTGTGTATCTTGCCTAGGACAGGCAGAGAAATCTTGTTCAATAGGAGGAAAGATTCTTTCTGTGATAACATTAAAAACAGGGTCCTAGAGCAACAGCATTCTTCATCTGCTATGTTCCAGTTCTGAGAAGTGGACTTAAGGATACCATGAGACGGATCCCCAAATTCCTTGTTTCCCGAATGCAAGGAGCTCTTTCCCAAAACCTCCCTCTCGTTCTCTCAAAAGAAAGAACATTTGGATCTAACCCACAAAAACAGGGCATATGATTTTGATTTGGGTTTCTTTAGAATTCTTTAGACAACAAATCTTTAGAAGAGAATATTTGTAGCTCAAGGTTGAACTACTAGGGAGTCCTCGGTGCTCTCCGAGCTTGGTTTTTTTCTTGCAGATGTTTCATTACCCAATGTGAGGGATGGTGCCCATGGAGAGAAAACTGGGTTGATGGACTACAGCAAAATAGCAGTTTTCAAGGAAGTGGGGAGCACATTCCAGAAAGGGGGTGAGACAAGAGGCAGCACAGCCCAGAGCTGGATAGGAGACAGAGGAAGAGAATTAGAATAGCCATTCTCTAGACCAGTGGTTCTCAATCTTCCTAATGCTGCGACCTGCGCCCCGCCGCCGCGCCCCCGCCGCAACCCACCCCGCCACCGCAACCCCCGCCCTGACGCCACCATTTGGGTTCTTTTACCCTCTGCGCATGCGCAAAGCATTCTGCGCATGCACAGAGGGTAAAAGAACCCAAATGGCGGCGTCCGGGCGAAGTCTCCCGACCCCTGTGAAAGGGTCGTTCGACCCCCAAAGGGGTTGCGACCCCCAGGTTGAGAACCGCTGCTCTAGACTCTCCTATGGCATATCCATTGCGCTAGTTGTAGTAAGGGTTTAGTTTGGTAAGATTCTAAGTCTTGTGTAAGCAGATAAAAAACTGGACTCTGGCTGAATTGTTCCACATTGTACTTGGCCTGACACCCAACTAAGTAACATCTTAAGGTTAACTAAGCAACCCAATTAGGTAAACTGATTCATTCACACGGAAGATATTACCTAGTTGGATAATGAAACATCTGCAAGAAAATAACCAAGTTCAGAGAGCACCAAGGACCCCACAGACAACACTTTATTTACCAAAAGAGGAGAAGGTTTTGGGGCAGATGTTCTTTCGAAATCAGAAGGGAGGGTGCTCCTTCAAGCTTTCCACCCAGAAGTTATATTCTTCTGGAACTTCTCTAGGCTGTATTTTTTACTATCACATCTGACGAGCTGAAAGGTGCTTGTTACTCAGGTGGAGAGAACAACGATGGCCTCATGAGTTGTCACTTGATTGGTTTCACTCAAAAACCAGGTCCTTCTGCTAAGCTGGATCAGACCGGTGAAGAATTGCCTTGCTGTCATGTAAATGATTTTTCCATACACATACGTGCTAAGACGGTATCACCATTTGCTGAGTTGTATTTAATGGCTGCTTTTTCTCTCTCTCCCTGCCCTCCCCTTCCCCTTCCCCCCCTTTTTTTCTCTTCTGTATCTCTTCCCCTCTGGATCCTTTGCTCCTTCCCTCCCTCTTCTCTCATATGCAATGACTTTCATAGTACGGGATGATTTCTTTGGTAAGGCGAAAGCCAGTTTTAAAACCTATGGGTGTTCCCCTTTCCTTTCACTTGGCATCTCTTCATCCTTTTTTGTCTTCTTTCTGGGATTCCTTGGGACTTGGTTTATGTTTCTGTATTGATCCCTGTGATGGTAATGAAGGTGCTTTTTTTTGGGAGAAGCAGATCTTCTTCAGTTGCCATCGTCTAGGAGGTATTGTCCTCTCCTCTTCTCTTGGGACTTAGGTGGTTATCCGCTTTGATGTTTCAAGCAGTTTCCAAGAGGGGAACATAAAAATGAGTCCTCCCCCCCATTTCTTTCTTTTGGAAACTCTGCTCCTAGGGCAAGCTGATGGGAACATCTGTCTAAGCAACCCACTTCCTTGTGATCCATTTATCTTGACATGTTGGGCAGTTTTGACATGTTGACTTGTGGTCCAAACTTTTCTTTTCAAAATCACACATTTCAGAAAATAATGTGGTACGGGGGAGGCTTTTCCTGAATTGCTAATTTTCTGCATGTAGAGATGTTCTATCATAGCTTCTTTTCACCGCCAGTTTGAAGCAGCATCAGGTCATCTTCATTGCAGATCTTTTTTTTTTTTACAAAAAAGAATATTAAAATACAGGCAACTAATTCCGAGGGATCTACTCAGAGATGACCAGATGATTCTTGGTGAGATTTTCGACTCCTATTTGTTTAGCGATATTGTTGATTTAAAAACTCATCTTTCAATTCTAAATTGGGGAAGGTCATATCTAAAGAAACTTGCATTCTAAAGTCTGCATTAAATATCAGGATGGGATGGCATGGACCAAGTCCCCCATTGTTACAAGAGTCCCCATTGCTCACCTTTTCTCTCTGAATGTTCAAGGAGTGCTAGAATGAAGAGTAGACACCTCATTCGTTGACTCTTCCACCAGCCAGATTGGACTCAGAAGGAAAAGGCAAGACAACAAGCAGTTCCTTGTTAATGTCCCCAAAGATTTAGTTCTTGGTTGTGCCCTACGAAACGGCATGCAGATCAAATGCTGCCTGAAACATCAAAAGGGACTAATCTCTTCATGTCCTCTATACACAACTGCAGCTGCTTTTCCATTCTCCCTGGGAAGTGGGCATTCCTCTGCCATCTCTAACTCATCTCCATCTGATTGTGGGAAGAAGGTCTGTGCACTGCCCCGGTGTGTTGTGATGTGTTCTCACTTCTTATGTATGCTCCCATGATTCTCTTGTTAACTTTTCATTTGTCCTGAGTGTGCATTTGTCCCATGAAAGCAACCTAAGCAGACCCCACATTTAAAACAACAACAATAACAACAACCCAGTTTATTTTTCCTACACAGTGCGAAGTAGAAGAGAGTTTGGATGCTGGCAGAGGTTGGCTATGTATTGATCTCTAGAAGGCCTCTTCTTTTAACATGTGGAACTGGGACGAAATGATTCAAAGTAGTACCATTTCCATTTTGTGATAGAAGAAATCTGTTTCTTCTCTGTTGAATTCTCATTGCATTGAAGTGAAATCTGCCCTATAAAGAATGAACTTCAATGCAATTTAATTGGCTGCAAGGATAGGACTATACACGGGAAGCTTTTCTTTGTATAACTTATCTTAGATAAAGCTTAGCTGGTTCCAAGGCCGCCAAATGACTCTTCCATCTAAATCAGAGGTAGCATCTCAGTTTATTCAATCACTTGGGAGAGAAAGGTTGTTATTTGTGAAAAACCCTTAAGGATTCTCAAAAACTAAAGGCTGCCATGCATGGAATGCACCTATGGAATTCCTTCTGTCAGTACTGTATATGCCTCTAGGTTTCTAGAAAAAGCGATTCAATATAATGAGAATACAGATCTTTCAGTGACCTTAATAAATTGGGCAGTTGTCCTCTAGTTGAATGAATGCTTTTATATCAACGAAGTATCAGGTTAAAACTGAGCCAGGTGAAAGATGGGTTGTAAGACCCTGAAGGCCTTGTAATAGGAGGGCCAATTTAGCAATTACATGTTGAAGTCGAAATATGAGGTCTCCTTCAGGTTGAGCGTAGGTTTCGTGGATTTCATGGCCACCTTCATGTACATTTCTTGGGGAAAGTATGGAAATGAGAGATTGTACTATTAGGAACTTTTCTTGCTTTCTCAGTCTAGCCTATCTCCCAGAATTTCCTTCCGTGTATTTCCGATCCAGAGACAAACCAGGATCAATCCTATTTAGTTTTTTTTTTAATTCAGCCAAGGTCGACAAGGTGTTTTGACCTGTGAAGAAGGCAAATTAAGACCCTAGCTCATAGTCCTTGATTCCTTAGTGGTTTTCTGTCCAAAGAATGACCAGGCCAAGAATGCTTGGCTTCCCATCCCATGATCACCAAAGGGGTTGCCATCGGCTGTTAAGCTCCAAAGCAAATTTTCATTATAATTATTATATAATTATCATTATTACTCTTTCCTTGAAGAGTAGCTTACATAGTCATTTTCTCCTTTTAAAAAAATGCACCAATTCTGTTAAATACTTTAGAGTGTGAATGACCCTCAGTTTGCTTCTGGGCTAAACAAGAAAATGAACCTAGAGTTGCTGAATTTAGTGTGTTGACCTCTGCCCCGTTCTGCCTTTGCAGAACCATGGTTCCTTAAATCCAGAGTGAAAGCAAGCCAGCGTAGTTTGAACTGGTCCTTAGCTAGACTTTTTAAAAAATGACAGCTATTTAGAGAATAGGCAGCAAATCTGCAGCCCAGCATATCAAGCCCCGCAAATAATCTTCCACCTTGACTTCTAAAGGAAGTTTTGGGATGAATGGAACACATCTTCTGATGCCATTCCGTCCATTCTTTGTAACTAACGAGAAGCTTTTGAACAAGAAAGTTATATCTCTTCAAAAAAAGGGGAGAGCTTTTCTTTTCTTTTTGCCAAAATGTATGTGTCAAAATTTGTATGGCTTTTATTTTTTTTCCACCTCCCCCAGGAATGGGCAAAGAAGTGGGGAATCTCTTGATGGAGAATACGCAGCTGCTAGAGACCAAGTAAGACCCCCCCACTTTCCTGCTTCCTTGTGACTTTAGCATGAGTTCCTAGTTGACGAGGTGCTGCGTGTGTCGGTTTTGTTCCGTTTATCTTGTGCTTGATTTCTTCATTCTGCTGAGATCTTTGCCCATTGGTGTTTTGCAGCTTTTTTCACCCAATCTACCTGTCAAGGGAAGAATATTCCCGTAGAGGCGACATCATGGATCTTTTACTTGGAATTCAGACAGTTAGAAATAAAACCGAGATTAAGAGTCTAATAGAAAATATTTATTTCAGTACAAAAACAATAAATCCTGAATAATTACATCTTTGCTAAGAAACACGACCGTTCAGGTCAAGAGCTAAGGCAGAAGAAGATTAATGGTGGATCAGGAATGTGGACATGCGCAAAACATCATATCACGTGTTCTGCTTGTATTGGAATGTACCATCATATTTAGGATAGGGATGCATCACCCTGCATAGACATACAACTGACAATATTCACACCGTGACACTACCCAATCAATTGGCAAAGGCAGAGGTGGGGAACATTTTCTGCCCGTACCACAGCCTTTGTTATTGGTAGACTCCAACACCCATAGGGAAAGATTATAGCTGACAATAGCTGATCTTTCTCATCTATCAATTGGCAGGCTTAAATCCAGGAAGCCCTCTCTGGCACTCGCTCAACAGCTGTCTAACAACTTTGACATCAACACACAGTGGAAAGCCAAATGAGCTTCTGAACGCCCAGATACAGGCAGTTACGTAGATGACCCTATACAAAAGGTGCCAAGTTTTGACCTTCCTCGCCAGCTTTGGTCAACTCTGAACAGGATCTGCACCCAATATGGTGTCTGCCAGGAGTTACTGTTTAAGTGGGGTCTTGCTCTACCCCTCAATGTGACTGTGGTGCTCCTCGACAAAATATCCACCACATTGTGTCCAAATGTCCATCAAGAGCTTACACTGGCCCAGTGTCTGATTTTTTCAACATAGACCACCCTGTCCTTGAATGGCTGGGTGGTCTGGACATTAACATTTGAACTACTATAAGTCCATGTATTTGCCATATGCTAAATAAATAAATACTGACAATTTAGTGTCCTGGTTAGGAAAGACTAGAGTCTGTTTATTTTTGTTGCATCGATAGCTTGGCACAAAGGGAATCCAACTAATTAAAATGCAAGGTTTAGTTTAAATACCTTATGCTTTATCTATGACTCTCCACAATATCCCACTGTTTCCTTATGTTACCGATCAATATTTTTTTCCAAAAGTGTTTCCTATGATAAGCTAGCCGTATTCTGAGGCTGAATGTATTTCTGTTTCTTTCGATGACTTGCCGTGCTCCAGAAATGCTTTGAATATTGTGAAGAATGACTTAATTGCAAAAGTGGACCAGCTTACAGGAGAACAGGAGGCGTTGAAAGGAGAGCTGGAAGCAGCGAAGCAGGCGAAATCCAAAATGGAAGCCCGTGTCAAGGAGCTTGAGGAAGAGCTTAAAAAGTGAGTGGCCATCTGCTTTTGGGATTCTTTACTCAGGTGGGATTATTTCTCTAGGGTTGAAATAGATCAGGGCTGTCAAACTCGATTTCATTAAGGGCCGCATCAGGGTTGTGTTTGACCTCAGGGGGCCGGGGTGGGTGTGGCCAGGGTGGGCATGGCCAGCTCGATGTCACTCATGTCAGGGCACCTGTGGTGGCCAAGTGCTAAGGCAGGACTTCCCTCAGACCACCCCTCACTCTCATTATAATCTTCCTTCCTCCCTCCCTCCTTCCCTTCCCTTCTTTTTCCTTCCCTCTTCCTTCTCCTTTCTTCTTCCTTCCCCTCTTTCCTTATTTTTCCTTCCTTGCTCTCTTCCCATCTTTTTCTTTGTCTCTCCTCTTTCCCTTTTTCCTTTCCTGTCCCTTCTTGCATGTTCAAATGCAAAAGGGAAAACATTTCTCCTTTCGTTTTGTTTTTAGTTTGTTTTGCTAGCCCTCTGCCAGTGAAAACGGAGCTCGGGGGGGGGGGCGAGCGGCCCTCCTGAGCTCCCATTTTTATGGCAGAGGCACCACTGCTTTGCTGTTTCCAGGGTGGCCCCGTGGGCCAGATCTAAGCACCCCGTGGGCCGGATGTGGCCCCCGGGCCTTGAGTTTGACATCCCTGAAAAAGATGTGACATTAGGCAGCTGAGATAGTCAGCAGTCCTAACTTAACCACATAAACCTACATGTAATCCCCAAGATTTAAAAACGGACAAGGAGAACCTCTAATTTTGTAGTGGAAAAAGATTTTGTGAGTTCCTATAATCCATAAAGTCCTTTTGAAAGATTCACAAAATTCTAATATGTAAGTTTTACCTGTGTCCGTTTTTTAAATTAAAATATTTAATGTTTCAGTTTTTTGTAGCTTTATTTACAATGCCGTAAGCCGCCCAGAGCCGATGGACAATGGGATGAGATGCATATAAATTTCAAATTTTTAATTTAATTTTCCAGATCTGATTTCCCCTCCATGTTATTGCTGTGAATGCAATTAAGAAATACAAGTCCATTGAATTGGGACTCGGAAATCACATCATGTTTTTGAAAGGATCGTAAAATTCTTGGTTACTCTTTTTATTTATCTATTCTTCATGCCCTGAGCTGATTTACATCTTCAAGTTTCTCTCTTTTTTCATATCAAGGGCAGCATTTATTTATTTATTTATTTATTTATTTATTTATTTATTTATTTATTTATTTATTTATTTATTTATTTATTTATTTATTTAGTCAGTCAGTCAGTCAGTCAGTCAGTCAGTCAGTCAGTCAGTCAGTCAGTCAGTCAGTCAGTCAGTCAGTCAGTCATTCAAAAAATTTATAGGGCCGCCCAACTCACTCATGGTGACTCTGGGTGGCTTATAGAAATAAAACCCCAAATATAAAACCCAATAAACATTCCATCAAACTAATCACTTGATGGGCTCCATACCACTCTGGAGTCCCCAGCCCACTGACAAAACCATCTTCAAGGCCTTGCAAAAGGTGAGGGCCAATCTTAGCTCCACAGGGATGATGTTCCACAGGGAGGGAACCATTACAAGACGGCCCTTCTTGACCCCACCAGATGGACCTCCTTAGGAGAGCAAACCTGAAACATCCCATGCTTCCCTGCTCTGGTGGGTCGGGTAGATGTGACTAGGAAAACACAAATAATCTTCAAATAATCTGGCCTCAGGCCATGCAGCCACTATAATGGCTAGTTTATCTGTTAGAAAGCATGTGGATTAAATCTAGTTTCCTAAGAGACAATTCTTGTCTTCTGACTATTCTCAAGATGATACAAAGATGTCTACTAACTTTTCTTAAATTTGGGGGACAGGAAAGAAACCAACCTATCTGATGATTGGAAATTCAAGGTGTTTTTTTCCCTGTTCTGCCTTTGTGTAACCTCTGGACTTGTTTAATAAATTTCATTCTTCTTCCCCTCCAGAGTGAAATCGGAGGTGATAGTTGCTCGCCGAGAACCCAAAGAAGAGGTGGAGGATGTAAGCAGCTATCTCTGTACAGAATTGGTATATTACATTATTAAAATGCCTAGGGAAAGGAGGGATTTGGGGAGGGAGGGTCTTTCTTTTCCATTTCCTTGAATAACGATCCTGAAATTATGACATCACTGCGCATTTTCATTGGAGCATTGCCATGTCCATGGTCACTGTGGTGGAGTGCATTCTCATGATTATGGGAATTGGTAACTTGTCAACCAGTCATTCCTGAATGACATTCACTGTAGGTTGATTGAAAACATCAGGAAGACTCATTCTAGAAAAACTGAATACTAGTTACAGGAGGGTGCTTTAAGAGTTAATCCCTCCTCCTACTTTCTTTTTCTGGTCTCATACTGTCTCATGCAGAAGAGTCAGTGGCTTTAAAAAAAACCCACATGTATGAAATAGTTGTAGACTGCATGCATCATCTTGTTCGGCCTTTGAAATCCAAGGTAAAATAATGTAATCATCCAATTCACACAACCTATGAATGCTCTAAGAAGGCTGGTTTTAATTTTGTGTATTAACAGCATGTTTCTTCAGTCTTCTGTCTAACATAGTTACTTTTGACCCACATGTATGCACATTTCTTTTTCTGATGCAAAATTCTCCCAATGTTCCGTGTGTTATGGAATAAGCAGACATAATAAGTGCTAAATGGCAAGCAACAGTCATGCTACTGTCGTCCTGATCCCGGGACCAAAATATCTGCGAAATTGTTTTTAGATATTTTAAAAATTGAATATAATGCATGGATAAGAATGAGCATATGATACAGGAGGGGATTCGAGCTGTATCTAAGCAATAGTTGTATAGCAATTAAGAGCCTTATTTCTATCACATTTAAGATCCTTCTGTCTAGTGCAGGGGTCGGCAACCTTAAACACTCAAAGAGCCACAAAGGCCCTAACCGGAAGCCCCCCGTTCAATTCTGGAGCCAACCGGAAGTCCGGTTTCCCCCACCATAGAGTCTCCTCCTAGCGCTGCATCCTTTTTCCTCTACCTATCCTAACTGAAAGCCCTATCAATTGTGGAGCTGACTGGTGACAGGGATCCGCAGCAGAGGGATGAAAGAGCCACATGCTGCTCCAGAGCCGCAGGTTGCTGACCCCGGTCTAGTGCTTTAAACAGTTTTCCCTTCAGCATTTCATCCCATTTTTCCCAAAGCATCCCTCCTCTGTGTTAAAGCTGTTCAGTGGGTAGATTTAATTTAATTTGAACCTACTAATTCTTACCAATATGTGAAGACAGGAAATTAAGCCTGGACGTTAATATTAGCTTGCAGAAAAATCTGTTAAGTAGGTTGGTGCAAAATGTTCCATTCCATGGATTTCGAGAACATTCTGTTTCTTCTTAAGATTTTGCTGAGCTGGCCATTTTTGGTTGGAATGCAGGAATTATGTTGAGGAAATTTTCTTCCAGAAAACTACTGGACCACTTTTAAAAAACCTGATTGGTGTGGTCTAGAGGAGGAAACAGAATCTGCCAAAGTCTCCTGAAACATTTTTGTCTCTAAAATAAAACATTTTTGTCCATAGTTAAACATTTGCCTTGTAGTTAAACTTTTGTGGCTTCTTCAGATACTGTAAATGCTAGTCTTCACTAAATGGGTTTGAGCTAATTTTCAGAACCTATATAAAATAATCCATTACTGGGAGGGAGGGAGGGAGGGAGGGAGGGATTAACAGAAAACCCAAAGGGAACTAATGTTTTTAACTTCCTACTTTGGTGTTGTACTAATCTCCTTCCCCTTACATTTCCCATGGGTTGAAGTCCTCCTCCTCCCCCCTGCAGGACAACATCCCTATTGCTCAGAGACGGCGCTTCACCCGTGTGGAGATGGCTCGCGTTCTGATGGAGCGCAACCAGTACAAAGAAAGGTTGATGGAACTGCAGGAGGCTGTCAGGTGGACGGAGATGATCAGGTGAGGATGGGCCTCTCTGGTTGCAGGATTAGAGGTGGGTTGGGTTGTTTTTTTTTTACTGTTAATGGCAGTATTGCAGGCTAACTCTGCCCACTGCCAGGAGTTCGATCCTGACTGGTTCAAGGTTGACTCAGCCTTCCATCCTTCCAAGGTCGGTAAAATGAGGACCCAGGATTGTTGGGGGCAATATGTGGACTCTTTAAAACTGTTTAGAGAGGCCTGTAAAGCACTGTGAAGCAGTATATAAGTCTAAGTGCTATTGCTATACACATTGCACTGATTTTTATTTGAAGCAAGCAGTGAGTTCCATAACAGCCAAAACTGAGTTACAAGTAGCTCTTGTATTTACAATCACAATTGGGTCCAGAGCTTCCATTGCTAAGCAAGGTGATTGTTAACTGAGTCACATCTGATTTTACGACCTCTTTTGCCATAGTTGTTAAGCGAATCACTGCAGTGGGTTAGGTGAATTATGCCAGCATTAATCAAGTTCAGCTTGTCGGAAGCTGTCTGGGAAAGTTGCAAAGTAATCACATGACCCCAGGACATTGTTGTTTTTTAAATTCCTATTGTAACTTTGAACTGTCACCAAATGAATGGTTGTAAGTCAAGGACCGCCTGTATTTCTCCCTTCCCTTCCTTTCCCTTCCCAACCCACTTTTCTTTTTCTGATTTTCACTGTTCTTCCTCCACCCCCTCTCTCCCCCCACCACCCCAAAATCACCAGGTCTCTCAGGAATCTCTCCTTACTGTTGAAAGTCTCAACTGGTTATGTGCAAATGTATTTTGAATTGATGCTGAGGTTCAAAGGGAGTCTCCACCTTGTAGGCCAGGGGTGTCAAATTAAGGCCCATAGGCCGGATCCGGCCCTCGGAGTGCTTAGATCTGGCCTGCGGGGCTGCACTGGAAACAGCAAAGGACTGGCCTATGGTGCCTCTGCCAGCGAAAACTGAGCTCGGGAGGGCTGCAGGAGGCTCAGGAGCCCATTTTCGCTGGTAGAGTGCTCAGGCCACCACAGGTGCCCCCAAGTGATGTCAAGCTGGCCACGCCCACCCCAGCCCCCCAGAGGTCAAACACAACCCTGATGCGGCCCTCAATGAAATCAAATTTGACACCCCTGTTGTAGGGCTATCATCCTGTTTCAGAACCTTGGACAGGGCACAGCAGGAAGACATTTTGCAAGGATCAGTGACCATTAAAAAAAAACCCAGTAAGAATTTAGTTCTGGTGATTTCCCTGTAACATTTGCTAAAGAAGTAAAGTGACCAAGTACATGAACAATGACCCAATGACCCTAAAAACTGTTCACATTTTCACAAATAAGATGGACAGCTAAATTACTAGATGCCTGTCAAAATTTCAGATCTCCTTTGCTCACTGGCTTCTTTTAGTTCTGGCATTTGAAATAGATTACCAGTAGACCTGGGAGCTCCATACAACCATTAATAGCATTTACCTGGGGATATAGACTTCTTAGTTGGTCAAGCTGTCCTAAGTTGGGGAATGTGACTAGTCAGCGGGTAGCCATAGGAAAACTTTCATCAGTAAGGTGAATTACAACATACAGAAGATATAATTTAGCAGAGGATGATGCCAAACTGGGCTCTTGTCCCAATTTTCTCCTTTTGATCCTCTACTTTTTTTTCCACTTTGGCAACTTTAAGATGGGTGGACTTCAACTCCCGGAATTTTGGGAGTTGAGTCCACCCATCCTAAAGTTGCCTGTGAAGTTTCCGAAAGAGGCCCTAACTAATTCATGAACCACGAGCCAAGTTTCAAAAGAAATACAGTCATTTATTAGGAGCAACATTCCGGCAATACTCCAATGGAGTCAGAACTAACCTTACGTAATTTACGGCCCCCCATGACTCTGTCTCGCCACTCCTCCCTGGGCATGTCATAAATCACATTCTTCAATGAATCACTGTTGGCGGGCTGCCTAAGACACAATCTGTAGAAAGGCATTTGTGGAATGTAGTTTCAGTTAGGGCAACCAAGCAGCTCTGTCAATTCTCTCCCCCCCCCACTCCTGCTTATGGCAACTTGAAAGCTTTGCAAGTTGCCACGGTGGAGAACCACTGCTCTACTTGGAGAGGAGATGTTCTACACCTCCACATCTAGTGAGGCCACCTCCTTCTTTTAGGCAAAGCAATTTAAAGGAATAAATAGCAGTGGGAAGGGTCATTGTGACCACGAGAAAACCAGCTGAATTTGTGATTCTACCCAGTGATGGAGGGGTAGGCAAAACATCTTTTTGTCATGTGCCATTTCTGAATTTTCCGTTTCTATTCGTCTGCAGAGCCTCCCGAGAACATCCTTCCGTTCAGGAGAAGAAAAAATCTACCATTTGGCAATTGTAAGTAGCAGAGCTTACTTATGAGATGTCAGCAAAGAGATTTGGGTGTGTAGGATATTCTTGCAGTATACGGTAGTATAGTATCAAAAGTATTAGGCATTTATGATCTCTAAAGGCAGCCTTGTTTTTGCAAATGGCTCCCTGAATAGCACTGGGGGGAGGCCTCAGGCTTTACCCACTTAAGGAGGATTCAAACAACCTTTATGTAGGAATATAATAAAGACTGATGAGGAATGATGTCACGTGCCAATCATCTTATCTTATTGATAACACGGGTTAGGTTTTCTGCTTATCGTGAGTATACATAGTTAATAAACCAAAGATCAGCCCAGAATTAGACAAATTAACAATGGAATTGAATCAGAAAGAAAATTCGGAATTTTTTTTGAAATTTGGAATTCTTTTTATAACTGGCTGGAAAGGAGAAAAGAAAAAAAATAGAAATGTTTAGACTGATATATAATTTATAAATCAATAGAGGAATAGATAAGTTTAATTATTATAAATGTATGTATCTATTAATATATACCTAGATAAAAATTATAAGAAAAATATGATATATGTAATTATATATAGTTGTGCAGATATATACTGTATAAGTAAAAGGATAACGTGAAGACGCTTACCGTAGAAGTACCCAAGAGGTTTGTATGTATATATGTACACGTATGTACATATATTGTTTTGTTCAATGTTTGTTTGTCCTTTTTAATGTTTATATTTAAATAAAAATTATTTTTTAAAAAATAAAATAAACCAAAGATCAGTTTTCAGGTCAGTTTTTGTGGCTGGTTATTTGCTAGCTTGCATTTAAAATATACGTGCTAATTTAAGACAGCTTAGAGCCAAGGTGGCGCAGTGGTTAAATGCAGCATTGCAGGCTACTGCTAGTTCAGCAGTTCAGCTGTTCAAATCTCACCGGCTCAAGGTTGACTCAGCCTTCCATCCTTCTGAGGTCGGTAAAATGAGGACCCAGATTGTTGGGGGCAATATGCTGAACTCTGTAAACCGCTTAGAGAAGGCTGTAAAGCACTATGAAGCGGTGTATAAGTCTAAGTGCTATTGCTATCTGCAAATGCCTAAGCAAGCAAGTAGGGAAGCTTCCTTGGGGAGCCTCAGAGAAGACCTACACTGCCCAAGGCCTGTTTTGTGCAGGAAATATGTCAGATGTGTAATTCATAACACCTTGCCTTTATTCTGTCTGTATTCTCCCTCCCTCTCCAGCTTCAGCCGATTGTTTAGTTCCTCCTCTAGCCCTCCACCAGCAAAACGGAGCTACCCGTCAGTGAATATCCACTACAAATCTCCCACAGCAGCTGGGTTAAGCCAGCGTCGCAGTCACACCCTGTGTCAAATCTCTGCCGGGAATCGAACTCTTGAGTTTTTCCCAGATGAGTAAGTTTGGCTCTGATTTTCTTTGCCAGAAACTAGAAGGGCTGCTTAGCAGTGTGTGCTTTTGTAGAAGAGCTCAGTTAAACTATGGTAGCAAAAAAAAAAAAAAAAAAAAAATCAGGAGTCTGATACCTTATTTCTCCCAAAAATAAGACCGGGTCTTATATTAATTTTTGCTCCAAAAGATGCATTAGGGCTTATTTTCTGGTTAGATCTTATTTTTGGGGAAATACGGCACTAAATGCATCCGCATGGCTGACGATCTTAACTGAGACTTATATTTGGGGTAAGGCTTTTATTATGAGCATCCTGAAAAATCATGCTAGGGCTAATTTTCCGGTTGGGTCTTATTTTGGGAAAAACACGATAGCACCATTTATGACTCGCAATTAAAAAACAAACTTTCACGTAATTCATAAAAGCTTAGGCTTTTTAATAATATTTGTTTAATCGGAAAAGGTTCTTCTAATCTCCTGCTGATTTTGAGAATTCATGCTGATAGGATGTCAGCAGAGCTTGCCTGTTCCACAGTTGGCTAGAAGCCCACAGTTGGAGATTTTCATTTGTATTTCATTGTATGCTATTAAACAAATAAATATCACCCTTCCTCCTATTAGATTTAAATGCAGAACAGAACATTTAAAAAGAGGAAAACAAGTTTCTTTCTTTTACTAATATTGTATTTAGATGATGTGCACAGAGCAATAGGTTTGCAAAGAAGAGAGGAAATTTTCTCTAGTCCTAAAGATCTTGACAGACTTGAACATTGGGCGCTAGCTAACAAAATGAAATTCAATGGTGAAAAAAAGTAAGGTTCTACATTTAGGCAAGAAAAACAAAATGCACAGGTACAGTATATGGGGTACCTTGCTCAACAGTAGTAACTGTGAGAGGGATCTTGGAGTCCTAGTGGACAACCATTTAAATTTGAGCCAGCAGTGTGCAGAAGCTGCCAAAAAAGCCAAGACAGTTCTAGGTTGCATTAACAGAGGGATAGAATCAAGATCACGCGAAGTGTTAATACCACTTTATAATGCCTTGGTAAGGCCACACTTGGAATACTGCATTCAGTTTTGGTCGCCACGATGTAAAAAGGATGTAGAGACTCTAGAAAGAGTGCAGAGAAGAGCAACAAAGAGGATTAGGGGACTGGAGGCTAAAACATATGAAGAATGGTTGCAGGAACAGGGTATGTCTAGTTTAATGAAAAGAAGGACTAGGGGAGACATAATAGCAGTATTCTGATATCTCAGGGGTTGCCACAAAGAAGAGGGAGTCAACCTATTCTCCAAAGCACCTGAGGGTAGAACAAGAAGCAATGGGTGGAAACTAAACAAGGAGAGAAGCAACTTAGAACTAAGGAGAAATTTCCTGACAGTTAGAACAATTAATCAGTGGAATAGCTTGCCTCCAGAAGTTGTGAATGCTCCAACACTGGAAGTTTTTAAGAAGATGTTGGATAATCATTTGTCTGAAGTAGTGTAGGGTTTTCTGCCTAAGCAGGGGGTTGGACTAGAAGACCTCCAAGGTCCCTTTGTGACCTGGTTCTGAAATTCCAATGGCTGCACACACCCCTGTGGTCACAGGATCACATCTTGGGTGCTCAGCAAACCAGCCCACATTTACAGCTGTTTGCTGGGTCCCTTGGTCACATGACCACGATTTACAATGTTTTTGCTGAAAGCCAGTGTTTACTTCTGATTTACAGCAAAAATGCCCCGTTGTGAATAATAGCTTCATTTAACGACTGTGGTGTTCACTTAACAACCATGGATTCGCTTAATGAACCATGGTGATTTGCTTAACGGACACTGCAATAAAATATAAAATCAGGTTGGTCAAATGATGACGGGCTTTAGGACTGTCAGAGGCAATAGCAGGCTCCATTACGGGCATAAATTGAGGACTTCCTGTACTGGATTTTTCCCTCTCATCCTACTGCTATGGGACCTTTCCTTGTCCTCTTGGTCTGTCCTTGTCTTCCTCCTGATCCTTCTCTCCTCAGTGACTGCACGTCATCGGCACGTCGTGAGCAGAAGCGAGAGCAATACCGTCAAGTCCGCGAACACGTCAGGAATGATGATGGCCGCTTACAGGCCTGTGGTTGGAGCCTGCCAGCCAAATACAAACAGGTAATGTTCCTTGGCTAAGAGACAGGACGATGTGACAATTAGGGAGATGTGTCAACAAAGCCCTTCTGGAACGAAGTGCATTGTTCCCTTTCCACACTGATTCCTTTTTGTTGAGTTCCCAATTCTTTACCCTCAATACATTATAAATGATTTTAACAGCAATAGCACTCGAGACTAATATACCACCTCCAATGCTTTACAGCACATCCTTAACTGGTTTACAATGCCAGTGTATTGCCCCCAACAATCTGGGTCCTCCTTTTACCAACCTCGTAAGGATGGAAGAAAGCTGAGTCAACCTCAAGCCGGTCAGGATCAAACTTCTGACTGTGAGCAGAGTTAGCCTGCAATACTGCATTCTAACCACTGTGCCACCACGGCTCTGCATTAACAGGCTGTATATACAGTCCATAAAATTCAGTGAAAAAAAATCTTCATCTTGAAATAGATTGATTCAGGTTGATTTTAAAAGTGTGTGCGTTTGTGTATTTTTGGCCTCTAAAGGCAAACTTTTGTGTTCAAACACTCTAATAGCAATAGCAATAGCACTTTACTTATATACCGCTTCATAGTGCTTTACAGCACTCTCTAAGCGGTTTACAGAGTTCAGCATATTGCCCCCAACAATCTGGGTCCTCATTTTACCCACCTCCGAAGGATGGAAGGCTGAGTCAACCTTGAGCCTAGTGAGATTTGAACCACTGACCTGCTGAACTAGCAGTCAGCCTGCAGTCGCAGCATTTAACCACTGCACCACTTCAGCTCTGTAAAACTGAAGAGCGTGCTTTTCTGCCAAACAACAACATTTTGGACTTTGATAAAAAGCCTAATGTTTTGTTCCTTATTTTAAGCAATGTATAGTCCATACTTACCAATGGTTGCTCAGGATCCCACTGCCTTCAATGGAGCTTACTGGAAAGCATATTTAAAATATCAACTTCACATCATTGGTCAATTTTCTTCAATTTATCCCTCTAGTAAGATGGGAGTACAATTCACATGGGTAAGCTTGTCACCCGAAGATGACAAGAATCAACATTTCCCAAAACCTCCAGCAACTTTCTTGCCCTAGAAACACACAGCTCTGTGCCAAGAATGAACTGTGCTGTCTCTTCATCCCCAACAGTTGAGTCCCAACGGTGGCCAAGAAGATAATCGGATGAAAAATGTCCCTGTGCCTGTTTACTGTCGCCCCCTAGTGGAGAAGGACCCTACCATGAAGGTAAAGTCAACCTTGGGCAAATGTTTCCCTTTCTTACAGTGGGAAGATTTCCACCCTGCAGGTCACTGATGGCTGAATCACACTTTTAGAAGACTTTACATCTATCAATAAATCAGAATAAAATCAGAAGGTCTTCGAGGTATTCTAGTCCAAGCTCCTGCTCAAACAGGAGATCCTATCCCACTTCAGACAAGTGACTGTCCAATCTCTTCTTAAAAACCTCCAGTGTTGGACCATTTAAAATGTCTGAAGGCAAGCCTGTTCCACTGGTTAATTGTCCTCACTGTTAGGAAATTTCTCCTTAGTTCTAGGTTGCTTCTCTCCTTGATTAGTTTCCATCCATTGCTTCTTGTCCTGCCTTCAGGTGCTTTGGAGAAAGGTTGACCTCCTCTGTGTGGCAACCTCTCAAATACTGGAATACTGCTATCATGTCCCCCATTCAAGCATTTCATTGTGACACTATTCCTATCATTGTTGTGAACCACAACATACAGACATATTGGCCCACCAATGCAGAAAGAAAGCCTACATTTGATTTGCCATGTTTTCTCCTTTACGTTTACAGTTATGGTGTGCAGCTGGTGTAAATTTGACAGGCTGGAAGCCTGGAGTGGAACCGGATGTTGCAAATGGTCAAAAGCCTGATCCGGGATGTGATCCACTAACCTGTGATCGAGAGACGGAAGGAGAGAATACAAAGAGTAATCACACATCTCCAGAAAAGAAAAAGGTTGGGCATATAGCTAACTCTGCACATATGTGTAGGCATTCAGGTTTCCCCCCCCCCCCCAGGACTGGATAATTTGTATAAAACAATTTGAATTTTTCTGGGCTGGATAATTAGTATAAAACAATATCTTCCTGAAAGATAAAGTCACATTGCATTTTAAGTCCTATCAATACTGTTCACTTAATTTCTAAGCATAATGCATATTGAAGCTTCAGCAATCATAAACATTTATTTCAATAAAACTAGCGGAAGTTGAACTTTGTTGCTGAAATAATGAGGATTTCTAACTTATGCGATGAAGTACGGGGGCCTTGGATAGGTGTCTGTCCAAGATCATGTCATGATATCATGGTCCATCAAGTATTTCAACCTGGAAGGCTTGTTCTGATGCAATTTGCAACTTCCCACTCTTTGCCCTCCACCCGGCCATGTGCCCATTACCCTTTTGCTTTCTCACAGACCAAAGAACTGCATGAGATGGATGCCACATCCAGTAGAGTCTGGATCCTCACCAGCACCTTATCTACTAGCAAAGTTGTTATCATCGATGCCAACCAACCAGGAACGGTGGTGGATCATTTCACGGTTTGCAACGCCCACGTCCTTTGCATCTCCAGCATTCCAGGCAAGTGAAGACAGATCTTGGGACTTTTTAAAAGAAATAAATTAGGCCTGTTGGGTCCGTTTTTCGCCATTCACAGGGTCCGGAGGCTTCAATGAGCCCTGCACGCATGCACAGAGCGGGCAGTGTGGGGGAGGGTTGTGCGTGCATGCGCGAGGAGAGGGCATTGCATTATGGGTGTGGGCACACGCATGCGCGCTATTGCACACATACACACCCTTTTGGCCCCCGAGCAAAAAAAAAGGTTCGCCATCACTGGTCTAGTCTAAGATACCAATGATGTTGTTTCACATGGATGTGCCTCACTGACCTTGAAGCCTTCTATTTCCCATCATAAAAGCCATGGTGATGCAGTGGTTGTTAGAATGCAGTATTGCAGGATAACTCTGCCCACATGCCAGAAGTTTGATTCTTACCGGCTCAAGGTTGACTGAGCCTTCCATCCTTCCGAGGTGGGTAAAATGGGGACCCAGATTGTTGGGGGCAATATGCTGACTCTGTAAACCGCTTAGAGAGGGCTGTAAAGCACTATGAAGCGGTATATAAGTCTAAGTGCTATTGCTATTGCTATCTTTGCAGCGGCCTGTGATACTGACTATCCTCCTGGAGAAATCTTTCTAGAAAGGGACTTGAATCCTGAGGAATCTTCGGGAACAGATGGAGTCTTGGCTGGCATTACTTTAGTTGGCTGCGCAACTCGTTGCAATGTTCCTAGTAGCAATTGCTCCTCTCGTGGAGACACCCCCGTGTTGGATAAAGGACAAAGTATGTTTCCAAATGTTTTAAGGGCACCTTTTTTTCCCTCCGCTTGTTTTTACTTAATTAAAATTGTTTTATTAATAATGCAAAATCCCCACCTGTCAATTGCAAAAGACCACACTGCTTGGATCTGCACACATACCACATTAATACATTACAACATCCTCTTGGGAAGAATTTGATGCTTACGTATAAAGGCCAACACCAGCTAAAGAACTGGCAGCTGTCACTTCACAGTGTTGTGAACAGATAATAACATTGGCCTATCTGATTTGATAGTTGGATAAAAATGCCAAATCCAGTCTAGACACATCTGGCTGGCTAGGTGACCAACCATAATTTTTTTTATTTATATCCTATGGGACTCCCGGCAGCTCTGAATGATTTTGCCTTTTAAAATTTATGATGTGTTTTTTGGGTTGGGGCCTGTTTTCTCTGTTAATAGCTGGACCAATATCTGTTAAAGGCAACCACTCTTTTTGTTCGTCTTTTGGTTCATCTTTAATGTCACCATTTTGCCTTTAGATGAAGTGGCTGCAACAAGCAATGGTAGGATTGATCAGTCCCAGTCCACGGAGGAGGCCACCGAAGCCACGGAGGTGCCAGAGAACAGCGTGAGCGAAATGGAGCCAGCCCAGGTCCGGACTGGCCCCCTTACAGAACATGTGTTTACCGATCCAACTCCAGCTCAGGCACCTGCAAGGCAGAACAGGTAAAAGAGACGTTGCTTGTTCTTGTCCTGGAAAGTCCCAGGAACTCAGCAACGAATTAGAATAAATGGAAAAGGGACAGTCAGTTGCAAAATAGAAAATGCCATGTTAAAGAAGATCAAAGCTTGGTCAGATATAAGTAGTCCTCAACTTACAATTGTTCATTTTGTGATTCTTCAAAGTTACAGCGGTGTTGAAAAAAGTGATTTATGAGCAGTCCTCATATTTATTATTGCAGCATCGCAATAATAAATGTGAGATTATGATTAAAATCAGGGCAACATTTATGTATGGTTGTTGAATGGATATTGTTTTTATACTGTGTTTTTAAATTTTGTATTTGTTTTTAATTAATATTTAATTGGCTATTCTTGTATTTTTTTCTCTGTTGTACGCCGCCCTGAGTCCTCCAGGAGTTGGGCGGCATATAAGAATACCAAAATAAATAAATAAATAAACATGGTAACTAGCATATATTTAGGACAATTGAAGCGCCCCCAGGGTCACTTGATAGCCATCCATGACCTTTGCAGCCTGTTTCCCACAAGCAAAGTCAATGGGAGAAGCAGATTCACTTAACAACCATGGCAATGTCATAAAATCGGGCACAAGTCACTAAATAACTACCTTCTTTAGCAACAGAAACTCTGGTCCCAGTTGTGTTCGTAAGTCAAGGATTACCCTTATAAAGCATATTTCTCCCCCCCACCGTACCATCAGACACTTAAAAAGGGGATGTTTTTCTGCCAACAGTGAGAATGGACATCCAAAAATGGAGTTGAGCACAGCCGTGCCGGATCAAGAGGCAAATGGCAATACAGTGGGTGCTACCACCAGTGCCGCCCCCACCATGTGGCTTGGAGCACAGAATGGCTGGTAAGAATCTCAGGCTTTGTTTTCACAGCCCATCTGTGAAATGGGCTTATAGAGCCAAGGTGGCGCAGTGGTTAAAATGCAGCACTGCAGTTCAGCAGTTCAGCTGTTCAAATCTCACCGGCTCAAGGTTGACTCAGCCTTCCATCCTTCCGAGGTCGGTAAAATGAGGACCCAGATTGTTGGGGGCAATATGCTGAACTCTGTAAACCGCTTAGAGAGGGCTGTAAAACACTATGAAGCGGTATATAAGTCTAAGTGCTATTGCTATCTATTACTAACGCCATCAGACCTCAGTGGGAGAGCCACTTTGCTCTAGTGGTTAAGGCTAGAAAGAAAGGCTGGAAAGAAAGAGACCGTGAGTTCAAGTCCCACCTTAGCCATGAAAGCCAGCTGTGTGATTCTGCGCCAATCACCAGGAGATTGTGAGTTCTAGTCCCACCTTAGGCATGAAAGCCAGCTGTGTGACTCTGGGCCAATCACCAGGAGATTGTGAGTTCTAGTCCTGCCTTAGCCATGAAAGCCAGCTGTGTGACTCTGGGCCAATCACCAGGAGATTGTGAGTTCTAGTCCTGCCTTAGCCATGAAAGCCAGCTGTGTGACTCTGGGCCAATCATCAGGAGATTGTGAGTTCTAGCCCTGCCTTAGGCATGAAAGCCAACTGGGTGACTTTAAGATGCATGGACTTCAATTCATGCTGGCTGGGGAATTCTGGGAGTTGAAGTCCAGACATCTTAAAGTTGCTGAATTTGAAAAACACTGGTCTTAACTCAGTAAAAAGCAAGCTCTCCTTCTAGTTGACTCAATTTGTGACGATTTCATAGTCTTTGTAGTTTTTTGGCAACTTGCTATTGGCTTACTCTAATAATTTTTTTTTCCGTGTCAGATCTGGCCTATAGCTGAGGTTTTTGTGGAGGAGCTCTGATCGGAGTACTAACCAGACCTGAGCCTGTTTAGCTTCTGAACTCAAGGAAGATGATTCAGAGGCTTCCACTCCATGCCAACCTAATCCTGTCTCATATTCCCTCCTGCCAGGTTGTATGTACACTCAGCAGTGTCAAACTGGAAGAAGTGCCTACATTCCATCAAGTTGAAGGATTCAGTACTAAGTTTGGTGTAAGTAGACAAGATGAATTTAGGGGTTTTATGGATAAATATGTATGGAATGATGTATGATATTTCTTGTTAAAATAAAATGAAAAGAATCAGAACTTGCATATCTGCATTAAAAGTCTCTCTCTCTCTCTCTCTCTCTCTCTCTCTCTCTCTCTCTCTCTCTCTCTCTCTCTCTCTCTCTCTCTCTCTCTCTCTCTCTCTCTCTCCCCCTCTCCCTCTCCCACTCCCACTCCCACTCCCTCTCCCTCTCTACTTATTTATAAAATTTATCAAATTTCTACACTGCCTGGTTCACCGGACTGATTCTGGGTGGTTTTTTACATACCACCTCCAATCTCAAAAAAGCTAAATTAAACCCTGCATTACTGATATTGTGAACTTTGCTGTTATTTTTCCTTGAAAATTGAGATATTTAGGATGCTACATTTCTATGGTTGTCATACTTCAGAACTCTCAAATGCAGATCATTCTGTTCCACCTCAAAGATGTTGTGCGGAACCTCCATGTAACTTGAAAAATTGTGTTCCTCTTTCCTCTGTCTATTTAGGCATGTGAAAGGGCGAGTCCTTGTGGCTCTGGCAGATGGGACCCTTGCCATATTCCATCGGGGAGAAGGTAAGGGTCAGTTGCTATAAATGATATCCAGTTGCCGAAAACTGGAAAAGGTAATTAACTAGGATTAATTACTTTTGGGGGTGCACTTGTAAAAATTAACTTGTCTCATGGCTACTTAACACTGCAGTTGGCAGAATCTAGCAGACAGAAAATATTTTGGTGTGTTCCATAGAAATTTGGGATATGTGTACTCCTATTTAGAGCTTCAAATGTTAACTTAAGTCTAGATTGGGTTATGCTTCCAGAGTTCAGAGCCTGGAATAGTGCCCTTAAGAAAACAAATTCCAATTCAGCTATATTAAAAATTTCATACTATCTGGGCGCTTTGATTGTAGAACCAATTATTTCCTTTGCTGAACCAGGGTGGAGACGCATGTATTAGAGACACTTTAATCTAGATTCCTAAAGCCAAGGATCCAGTCACCCAAATGGACCTGTTCAATTCAGTGGTTCTGTAATTCTTAACAAAGAAGTGCCTGATTCCTCGGGAGGATTCCAGTCTCAAGACAGCTCTTCTTCTCTTCTCCTCTCCCTTCCTCTTTCCATTTTTCTCTAGATGGTCAGTGGGATCTCAGCAACTACCATCTCATGGATCTAGGCCACACCCATCATTCCATTCGCTGCATGGCTGTGGTATACGACAGAGTGTGGTGTGGCTATAAGAACAAAATTCATGTCATCCAGCCAAAGACAATGCAGATCGAGGTACCAGGAGTATCTCATCAGGGTTCTACTGCTATCCTTAGAAAGCCCCTTCCTGCTGTCTTCTTTTTTGTGAGATATTAAAAGTTCAATTTACCTTGACAAATGAAGCATCCAGAAGTTGTGATCACTGTAGAGAAGACTTTTATTTTCGCATAAGCTTTTATGGACCACACCACTTGCAAACAGGGGTGCCTACAGGGGTTCAGTTGCATCCTGTAAGACTTGGTGTCCCGGACAGAAGTCAACAATAGCTCTTTCTTGTGGTGGGGGGGAGAAACCTGCTTATGGATTAGTAGATAACTTAATGCAAGTTACTTTTAAGAAAGGCAACTGAGATTATTATTGGAAAAGCTATAATTTTAGAATATTGTGGCTGATATTTGAGGTTGTGATGTGCTAGTGGACACCCAGGAAACGGAAGAAAGTTAGGTTGGTAACTGTCATAACATCAAAGCTTCCTTCCTTGATGGTTTTCCAGAAGTCCTTTGATGCTCACCCTCGGCGGGAGAGCCAGATCCGGCAGCTGGCCTGGATTGGAGATGGAGTTTGGGTTTCCATCCGTCTGGACTCCACTCTACGGCTCTATCACGCCCACACTCATCAACATCTTCAGGATGTGGATATTGAGCCCTATGTCAGCAAAATGTTAGGTAAAGTAAAAATGGCATTGGAAGCATTCCTCCTTTTGAAGCCTTTCAGTTCTTTTTCCTTGGTGCTTCAGGTGCCTAGCACTGCCTCCCACAATAGTGTCCTTCTATGGCCCTTGAAGTAACCAGCGAGCTTGGTTAAATTAGCTGTCAGGCCCAATTAAGCCAGAACAAGAGTTGAGTTCAAACCATTAAAAGTTTATTCCATGCTATCTCTACACAAGAATCTGACCTACTAATGGTCAAGACAGATAAGCGCTACATAAAGAGTCAGTGGAATTCACTGAAAGTCGAACATCGATCTCATGTGGCTACGTAAGGATTCCAAGCTAATGACGTGTTTAACCCCGCCTTCCAGCTCAGCCTGGTCATCTCCTACAGTAGCCAGCTAATGTTTGCAGATCTTTCTTGAATTTTGCACAATACCAACCAATTACATGTTGCCCTTCTATTCAGGGACTGGAAAACTGGGTTTCTCCTTTGTACGGATCACAGCTTTACTCATTGCTGGCAATCGCCTATGGGTCGGCACGGGCAACGGAGTGGTCATTTCTATCCCTTTGACCGAGAGTAAGTGGTTGACATTTGCATGTTTTCAATTATGTCCTCTGTCACATAAAGAAACATCAGAATTTTCTCTAATGCTTTTCATCACTGGAAGCTTTCGAGAAGAGACTGGACTGCCATCTGTCAAAAATGGTGTAGGGTCTGCTAGGGTGAGGGGTTGCACTACCGTAGATGACCTACAAGGTCCCTTCCAACTCTGTTAGTCTGTATCTATTCCCTCTGTGAAAAAAGAACTGATTTACATTAAAATGATGTGTTTCTGCCAAGATTCTTTTTAATTGTGCTCCCAATAACCACTTTTTTCTTTCCCCCTCTCCCAATCTGTTTTTTTCTCTCTCCTCGTTTTCTCCTCTGCCTTAGCTGTAGTCCTTCACCGAGGTCAGCTTCTTGGGCTCAGGGGTAAGTACTAAACCAACAAGGGATCCCTAGGTTTGGATGTTTAAGCTTTCCACTCCTTTTTCCGTCCCTTGATTCATCTGCTGACTTGCCTTCTTTGGCCCATTTATTCATCCCCCTCCCCTTCCATTTAGAAGTTGCGGGAAATGGAACAGGTGAAATAGTGGGGTGAATCAGTGGGTGACATGATTGGGGATGATTACAGTCCACACTGCCTGAAAGTGTGAGATGAGGAGATTATCCATAACATTTCCCAGATGCCCTGTGAAAAGAAGTTATGAATAAATCAGTTTTAAAACCTGCAATGGGGAGAAACCATCCATCTTCTTCCACCTCCCTTGTTATTTATTTATTTTATTTATTTTGTGAAATTTATATACCGCCTCACAGTGCAAGCACTCTCTAATCAGTTTACACCAGTAAGCAATGTATATTTATATTACCCCCAACAATCGGGGTCCTCATTTTACCTACCTCGGAAGGATGGAAGGCTGAGTCAACCCTGAGCCGGTGAGATTTGAACCGCTGACCTGCGGATCATTGTGTCAGCTAAAGTAGCCTGCAGTACCCCACTCTAACCGCTGCGCCACCTCGGCTCTTCCATTGTTGACTTCCATTTCTCTTCCTTTGGTCTCAGCCAACAAGACCTCGCCAACATCTGGAGAGGGGAACCGCCCTGGAGGTGTCATCCATGTCTACGGTGGAGATGACGGCAATGACAAGTCCACTAGTAGCTTTATCCCATATTGTTCTATGGCGCAAGCCCAACTCTGTTTCCATGGACACCGTGATGCAGTCAAGTTCTTTGTCTCCGTACCTGGTCAGTAGCGCATCTCTCAGTCTTTGTGTGTATAACTTAAACACCAACTTTCCCCAAGCAATTTGTGTTCCATTTATACAGGTTACTGTATACGTGTTCCAAATATTAGTGTTCCAAATATTAGTTACTTTCTGGAAAGTCACTATTCTCCAAAGCATCTGAGGGCAGGACAAGAAGTAATGGGTGGAAACTAACTAAGGAGAGAAGCAACCTGGAACTAAGGAGAAATTTCCTGACAGTTAGAACAATTAATCAGTGGAACCGCTTGCCTCCAGAAGTTGTGAATGCTCCAACACTGGAAGTTTTTAAGAAGAGATTGGATAACCATTTGTCTGAAGTGGTGTAGGGTTTCCTGCCTAAGCAGGGGGTTGGACTAGAAGACCTCCAAGGTCCCTTCCAACTCTGCTATTCTATTCTGTTCTGTTCTGTTCTGTTCTGTTCTGTTCTATTCTATTCTATTCTATTCTATTCTATTCTATTCTATTCTTCTATTCTATTCTATTCTATTCTATTCTATTCTATTCTATTCTATTCTATTCTATTCTATTCTATTCTATTCTATTCTATTCTATTCTATTCTCTCCACCTGAAAGATTTCTAAACTAATACATAGAATTCTAGTACTATCTGTCAGCTCGAGATAAGTGTCCTGCAAAAGAGGGACCAGATGCTGCACTTGATCTTAGCCAAAATGCTGAGAAACAAATAGTGTTTATTTTTATTTTATACTTATTAACGTTTTGGCTTTATTACTTGGGTAACAGCTGTATTGACATAGTAATAGAGAAGGGAATTTTATATTGTGTGATTTATTTTGCTAGCTGTTAAATGGCACGATAGGGATCTCCACAAAACTGCCACACTGTAGAAGCATTTCAGCTTAATAAGGAAGAACTGGCAGGGAAGGAACAAATCATTACAATACTTACAATACAATTACTCAAAATTTCCACTATCGGTTCTCCAGAACTGGTCAGAACCTGCTGAATCCCACCTCTGAACGGTAGGCACGCTGGTGCGCTTATGCACACCCCCTACAGACCTCTTAGGAATTGTGTGAGGACCACAGTAGATAGTTTAAGGTTGATGCTATGGGCGCTTGAGGATGTAACAATGGAGTCAGGTCAAGCATTCCAGGCATTGACCACTCTGTTGTATTTTCTACAGTCGAGTTTGGAGCGGTTTACCTTGAATTTGTATCTATTGTTTGCCCGTGTATTATTGCGGTTGAAGCTGAAGTAGTCGTTGACAGGTAGGACGTTATAGCAGACAATTGCCCTGTGATTTAAAAACAACAACATCCCCATATCAATCCTGTTTCGTTTTGCTTCAAGCTGCTGTTCCAAAGCTTAGTCCTCTTCTCAAACGGTTGGGGTGGAGCTGCTGCTAATTAGCTTTACGTCCTTCTAGGAAATGTCCTTGCCACGTTGAATGGGAGTGTTCTGGATAGCCCTTCGGAGAATCCCAGCACAGATACCGTCGAGGAGGAAGGACAGAAGCTGAAAAATGTCCTTGTGTTAAGCGGGGGCGAAGGATACATTGACTTCCGGATTGGTGAGTTTCGCAGCGCATCCATGTCTCTTGCCGCAGCTGTGCATAATGACCCAATGAATATGGGATGTGGAAAGAAGAAATCACACAGAGGACTACAGAAATGGCTGATAAGGGCAGAACAGAACTATCTGTTTTCTCTTTCTTTGGGGTGACCCTTCTTTCACAGTCAGTGGAGTTGAAGCAGCCTGTTCCTTCAGAGGTCTCAAACACTCATTTGTCCATAATACTATACAGGTAGTTCTCAACCTATGACCACAAGTGAGCCCAAACTTTATGTTGTTAAGTGAAACATTTGTTAAGTGAATTTTGCCCTGTTTTACGACCTTTCTTGTCACGGTTGTTAAGTGAATCACTGCAGTTAAGTTAGTAACTCGGTTTTTAAGTGAATCTGGCTTCCCCACTGACTTTGCTTGTCAGAGTTGCAAAAGGGGATCACATGACCCCGGGACATTGTGACCGTCATAAATATGAGCCAGTTGCCAAGCATTTGAATTTTGATTACGTGACAATCCCCATGGTCATCAGTGTGAAAAATGGTCATAAGTCACTTTTTTCAATCCCGTAGTGACTTTGAACGGTCACTAAATGAACTTAAGTTGAGGACTACCTGTACTATGCAGAACATAAATTCCTTGATAGTAAAAAGCTCTCTTGTGTAAATCCAAGATCTCAACAGGGTTGGTATTTGATCGTCTGTTTGGTGAATTTTGCTGAGAACGGAACTCCTTGACGCTCTATTCCAGGGGCGTCAAACTCAAGGCCCGCGGGCTGAATCCGGCCTGTGGGGTGCTTAGATCTGGCCGGTGGGGCCGCTCTGGAAACAGTAAAGGACCGCCCCGCGATTCCTCTGCCAGCAAAAACGGAGCTCGGGAGGGCCCTTGAGCTCCATTTTCATTGGCAAAGGATTGCAGGAGGTCGTCACAGTCGAAAACGGAGCTTGGGAGCCAGTTTTCGCTGGCAGAGCGCTCGGGCCACCACAGGCACCCCCGATACGAGTGAAGTCGAGCTGGCCACATCCACTCTGGCCATGGCCCCCTCCAGCTCCCCAGAGGTCAAACACAACCCTGATGCGCCCCTCAATGAAATCGAGTTTGACTCCCCTGCTCTATTCTTCTGTTCCTCTTCCTTCTAAAGGTGACGGAGAAGACGACGAGACCGAAGAAAACACAGGCGATGTTGCCCAGGTGAAGCCAATCCTCTCCAAGGCTGAACGAAGCCACATCATCGTTTGGCAGGTGTCCTATATCCCGGAATGAGCCTCTCTTCCTCTTCCTGCCAGTATAATTTTCTCCCTTCTACTGATACCCACTTCCCGAATGCCAATATGTACATACAGAACTTTTGCATAATTCCTACTGCTGGCCTGTCTGATCCCAGATAACAACCATTCCTGTGCCATGCAGTGGCTCCCTCCCTCTCCAGGTTTACAGTCATGGTCTTGAGCTGGTGGGACTTTATAGTCTGGTTGGGTTACTGTTGGCTTTCTGGCAGGAGGGAATTTTGGGATGAAGTCTGTTGCAGACACAAAGGAAGACCACACCCTTGGCTCAGAAGGACTGGACAACTTTTCCAAGGCAGCCCCCTCCTTCTCTTCCTTCCTTCCTTCTTTCCTACCTGCATGGAGAAAAGTACCTATGAACTGCTTAACTGGCTTACTCCCTTTGCCACCATGGAAACTGTGTCGACAGTTGGATTGGTCTCCAAGCCAGTATGAGCGAGATGTTTTTGAGAGCAACCAACATCCCTGTCCTTTCTCTTTCACAATTATTCTGTGAGGTCCGGGCACAAATTTGGGAGCGATCTGAACTTGGCTAAAGTATCTTAAAATCTGTACCAGGAAGGTTTGCAGGTATGTTTGGGAATTATAGCCACGTGTCAGCAGTTGGCATTGTATGTAGAGTATGGGCTCTGGGCACAGGATGAGTTCCCATCACTAAATTTATTTTAATTGGGCACTGGTGGGTGCAGAAGGTGCAGAAGGTGCAGAAGGATAGAGATGCAGTAAAGATAATAAGGGTTTACCAGATAAGGAGGGAGGCAAACTGAAGGTGGAATAGTCTTCTTGCTACTCCATACCTGCCTTATAGCAAATGGCATTCTAAAGGATGGGAAAGCTAAGGTACACGTTTGGCATCTTGCCTACAGCAAGCCAGAAAAATCTGAACTTCTTCCTCCTTGAAATATTGCAGTATTCCAGGGCTGTGTTGGATGGATATTTTGGAGGGTGAAACCACCTTCGATGTATCTGGGGGTGCTCTGCTGGGAGCTGCAGGAATATAAGTCACAAAATCTTTCAGGTTATCTATCTCGGAAAGAGACAATCAGGGTAGAAACTAGGAGAAATCAAGCAAACATGGAAGACAAATGGGTCAGAGAATTTAAGAGTGGACTCTTTAGAGAGATAGGCAATTGTCCGGGAGAAGGAAGTGGGGAAGAGGGGAAGTGAAGGACAGCTGGAGGTTCAGAAGGCCTTCCTTCTTAGACTAGGACTTGTAGAAGTAGCAAAAGGAATTGAGGCACATGAGGACAGTGTTAGAGTCTGATGAGGTCCAAAAAAGCTGCTAAGGAGACCAACTTTGTCTTCTATAAAGATACAGTGTTTGGAGGTAGTTCAAAGGTTGATGAATTTGATCAGATCCCAGGACCATCCCAGATGGTCCTAGTATCCTTTTCTAGCCTTTCTCAACTGGGTCTATAAAGGCAATTCCCCCAGTGAGTTAAGGTCAGCTTCTAGGGTCTTCATCGACACATCCGTGTTGGCTTCTTCTTCCCCTTCTTTCAAATACCCAGTCTGGTCTACAACCCTGGGGTTAGTTGGTGGTCTCCTATGCCAGTCTGGCCTGCTTGGCTTTTGGAGATCAGCCGTGGTTCGCCAGGTGCTGCCACCTACCTAGACATATCAGGACTCCCTTTCCCCAAAACTCTAAATCCACCTGGCCAAAAGGGAATTCAGAAAGTTGTACTTCTAACACGAAGGGTAGCAAATTGAGGAAGGTTGATATAGCATGATAAACCCATCAAGCCAACAAAATTGGCTCCATGATAAAAAATAAAAGGTTGATTGAAGCCGCAATTGAAGCTGTTCTTAGTTTGATGGGATTTGCTTCTGGGAGTTGCGGCTGACACTTCTTAAAAGTGGCCGAAGTTAAGAAACTCTGCAAATAAATAAACAGAAACATAGCAAAGGCACGAGAGCATATCCTGTTCTTACATACATTTGAAACCGAGTTTGTTTCTTTCTTTGTTTTTAAAGTTTGATGAAGCCTCCAGCCTCTCATTTTTCTGGCATTTACTAGTCCTACTAAGTCCTTGCTTGTCTGCTGCATCTGCTCCCAAGCCTTTTGCAGTTGGGAGCATGTTGAAAAGAAGCACACGTGTGTGAATGGCGTGGAGGAGGAGACAGTGAAGGAAACAGCACCCAAAGAATGTGCTCCTTTTTAGGGGCTGTCAGCCAGCCTGGAGAAACGCTGACTGAGGGACCTCACAGAGAGATCTTTCCTGCTGCAATTCCACTGTGATGTATGTAAAGTTGACTTGTACGTTATAAAAGGATTTTTTTTTAAAAAAAGAACGTGTCTTGAGGCTGTAAACTCTGCTGTTTTGTTTGAAGATGTAAAGAGACGGCTGTATGAAAACAAACCTCTCCCGTGCTTTTTCCCTTCCGTGCTACCAAACTAACTGAAAATCATATCTGTTCTGTATGTAATAAAAATGTATTATCGTCATGGGTCTGAGCGCATTGCTCCTGCTCCCTTCTGGCACTGATGATGTGACCTACTTGGGTAATGAAACGTCTGCGAGTCAACCACCAAGCTCACAGAGCACCATACTTCAGTGATGAGCTACAAATACTCTCTTCTATTGGCTGTGCACTGAACGACGGCCACTTTTGCTCCTCTATATTTGCTTCTGGAGTCCTTATTTTGTAATCCCTCAAGGTGGCAGTCCTATTCTTCCTTGTCTTCCCCAGATTCAGCAAGCCACAAGCTCTAATTACACCACCTCTCTGAAAACAGGAGGAATGAAAACGGGTATCCTTCCCACGTTTATTTTACAAAACAAAATGCAATGCTGAAAAGCAATAGGCTTGTACAGACAAACAAATAATCCTTGGAAAATATTTGCAAATAGAGCTGTGTGTCTCGTTCCAGCATTTCAGTTGGTAACTTAATAGCATAGAAATCTCAATCTTGCAGATCTCTCTCTCCCTTAAGCAGGCATTAATTTGTTCCCTGTTCTATACATTTTTTGCAATTCCAGGAGCATAACATTAAAAATGAATTCTGCCGATTCTGAAGTATTAAAAACTCACTTTAGACAGGTGGAAAAATCAAACCACAGTGCCCGAAATTCTGCCTTTTCAACCATTGCTCGTTCTTGCCCCTTAAAGAGAATGAGATTAGCCTTAGCATTTAAACGGGGGGGGGGGGGGACCCAAAAAAAACATTGATCATAAGGCTTTGTTCCCTCTGCCTCCTGTCAATTGGGAACAAGTTATTTTCATTGCTTGGCAGTCAAAACATAAGCTACATTGCTCTCTTTTTTTTATCTTGGAGTGAGTTTTTGGAGATGTGGACACCAAACTCGCCACTGGCTGGTCCACCGACAGAAACTATAACAGATTCTCCATCTCCGGCCCAAACCCATAGAACTTGCGTACTACTGTTGATGGTCCCGGTGCTGCAGCTGGCTGGCTCTATGCCCTCTTGATGTTGTCCAAAAAGATCTTGGATAGGGGAAGGAAGTCTGTCTCCCGCTCCGGTTCCTCAAACAATCCAGCTGCCGGATCAATTCCCACAGACGGCTCAGATACCTTTTCAGCCATGCCTAGGTTAGCTGTAACCTTGGCTTTGTGTAACAAAGTCTTAAATAAGGCTGCTTGAACAGACCTGTGTAAATAGGCTGCTCAGGGGTCACGTCCTTGTCTTCCGACATTTCTTTATCCGGAACGCTTCCTTCCTCCAGTGCCCCCCGCTCTTCCATCTCTGTGGGTTGGACAGCATAAGGGACCTCCACGGTAGACCACATTTCCTGGTTGGATATCCGAACCTGTGACACGGGAGACCTTTGTTGTCTTCCTGTGGCGATGCCCTGCGAAAACGCATTTGCAATCATGTCCTGCAAGGCAGGCGGCAACTGTTGCCAGGTATCCATGCCAGAGCACGTGCCCGCAGCAGTCTGTGTTAAAGTCGCTGTGGGTGTGGATCTTGGAGCAGGCTGTGCATACAGCTGAGTGGGGATAGCCCCCCCCCCTTCAATTCTCTGAGTTGTTAACATCTCTTGTTAATTCTAAATTCTGCGTTGTTCCCTGGCGCTGTGGGGACCAATCCCTCTCAGTAGCTGTCCCTATTGCCTCTAGTTGGCTTACAGTCATATTTGAGGCAATTTCCTTTCTTGGGGACAGAAGCATCGGTTGTGGAGCCATGGTTAAAGGCATCTGCGGTTGGGAAAAGCTGGGGTCAAGGCCTGTTTCTGAGCCTGTTCCAGTTGCTTTTCCAGCGCTCTGAGCCTGCGTTCTGTATCTTTGAGGGCCACCTCAGCTGCAGTAGGCCCTTTAGATTTACTTCTAGATGAATGGCCCTTTTCCTTAGGCTTTGCTGGCGTGGGCACGCAGGGCTCTTCCACAGAGCCCTGCTTGCCTTCCTCTACAATATCCCTTCCTCTACAATATCAGTCATGATTTTATTGAGAGGCAAGATACTCGTCCTAAAGCAGTGGTTCCCAACCTTTTTGTGATCGAGTACCACTTGGAGGTCCCGTACAGTCACCACGTCCCACCTGGTTCCAGAGAAACTAAATTTCCATAATTGTACCGTTCCTTTTTTGGCCCCGTGCATCCAGCAACTGGATTCTCGGGCCGCTGGGACCAGGTGGGTGGCGTGTGGCAAGAGTTGCAAATCGTTGCCAGATTATCTTGTGTTAGGCAGTAAACATTTTTGTGAAGTAAAAAATAACTAACTAAAAATCGTTCATGACCCCGAAAGTGTTCGCGTACCACCTGGAAGGCCCTCGCGTACCACTAGTGGTACACGTACCACAGGTTGGGAACCACTGTCCTAAAGGCTAGCAAGCTGAGCTGGTAAAGATAATCCCCCCTTTTTTGTGTGTGTGGGGGGGAGCTGATGGGCTGAGCGTACATTCACCCTGCCCTAATGTCCAGCTATTTGTCTTTAGATGGCTGAAGCAGCAGAGGCCAGCAATTTGTTAGGAGTCCTCAAACCTCAGCAGAGACAAGCGCAGGCAAGGGGGGGGGCAGCAGGCCAAGTGGAGCTAAGCAGAATCAATTACAGACAATCGGAGACAATTGGAAGCCAACTGAGCCCAGCAGACACCAGCGCAGATCAGCTGCAGCCAAGCAACGACAAGCAGAGGTAATTTGAGGCAAACGATGACCAGCAGATGTATCGGGAGGCAGGCAGAGGTAAACGGCTTTCTTTAGGGCTGCAGGCAATCCATCAGCTTTAGAAATGGCCCCTGCCGCATGGAAACTCCTCCTGGCCGGATCCTGTTGCTTTTAAACTTGGCGAGGATCTGCCCACAAAGCTGCCTTTACTGGAGGTTTGTAGCTCTTCTGGGCATGCTCAGCAGTCTCTGCCTTGCCTCGAATGAAGAAGAACGCTCCCAAAATGGCCCTGTTCAATGCATCAAGCTGTTTGCATTGTCTCGGATTCAAAACGCAAGGCGGGAAGCTGCGGAAGCCTCCTCGCCCTGAATTGCGTCCTTGTGCTTTCTGCAGCGGCGGAGGGACGGACCCTCACGTCTGCCTTCAATTGAGCCTTCTTGGAACGAAGCACTGCTGGCGGAGAGCAAGAACTCCTATTCTGGTTAGTTTACCACCTCACTTACTAGGGAGTAATGCCCGCGAAGCAGTGGTGGGTTCCTACCAGTGCGGTCCACTCTACAGCACCGGTAGCGGCCCGCTGGTGACATCACAGTAGCGGTGCGGTCGGTTGCCAGTGCCTGGGCGGCACCATTTTTAAAAAAATTTTTAATATTTTTTTTTAAAAATTCTTCTGCGCATGCCCAGAAGCCAAGCTTCCGGCACTGCGCATGCACTGCCTTCCTACCCCACAGTGAGTCCAAGCAGGGGAGAATGGCTGAGGGAGCGCGTGAGATGCTGAAAGAACGGGTGGCAGGAGCTATCTCCATTCCCCTCCCTTCAGCAGTCCGAGAAGCTACGAATGCACGGTGATGATCCTAGGCATTTTCGCACATTTGAGGCTTCTCGAGCTGCTGAGGGGAGGGGGAATGGGCGGCAGGACCTATCTCAGTTCCCCTCCCTTCAGCAGTCCGAGAAGCCATGCCCACCCGGTCACATGGCTGGCAAGCCACACCCACAAAATAAGCCACGCCCACAGAGTGGTAGTAAAAAAATTAGGAACCCGACCCTGCCGCGAAGTGCAGGGACTCCCAAGCGAGCTCCTCTTTATGCCAGCTTACCCCAATATTTACCTGAAGTCGATTGCTGTTAGGAGAGTCCAACTAATTCTGTAGATCTCTAAATAAACTCATTCTTGTAGGAGAGAGAAAAAAAAATATACGTCCCTACTCTTTCGACTGAGTTTTAAAAACTGGCCAAATGGTCACCTAGAGGGCGTACTTCAAATAAATCAAAACTCAGTCCCTACCAATCAGGCTTGAGTATTTCCCATGTTGGACTCTCCTAAGCAGCGCAGAAACAGAGAGAGGCGGGGAGAGAGAGACATAGAGAAATACAGAGAGAGGGCGGGAGGGAGAGAGAGAGAGAGAGAGAGATGTCAAAAGGGTTTTGTGGTTCCCGGTGTTTTTTAACAACCGGGTCTCTGCGCTAATGACTGGCTGGGTAGGCGTGGCTTGGGGGTCATGTGACTGGTGGAAGTGAGTGAAGTTGAGTTGGCCACGCCCACCCAGGTTTTGTGGCTCCCAGTGTTTTATTTTCTGTGGGAAAGTGGTCCAAATGGCTCTTTGAATGTTTAAGGTCGCAGACCCCTGCCCTATACTATTCCAGACAAATGGCTATCCAGTCTCTTCTTAAAAGCCTTCAGTGATGGAGCAACCACAACTTCTGAAGGCAAGCTTTTCCACACTGTCAGGAAATTTCTCCTTAGTTCTAGGTTGCTTCTCTCCTTGATTAGTTTCCATCCATTGCTTCTTGTCCTGCCTTCAGGTGCTTTAGAGAAAGGTTGACCTCCTCTTTGTGGCAACCCCTCAAATACTGGAATACTGCTATCATGTCCCCCACTGCAAGCATTTCATTGTGACACTATTCCTATCATTGTTGTGAACCACAACCTATGGACATATTGGCCCACCAATGCAGAAAGAAAGCCTACATTTGATCTGCCATGTTTTCTCCTTTACGTTTACAGTTATGGTGTGCAGCTGGTGTAAATTTGACAGGCTGGAAGCCCGGAGTGGAACCGGATGTTGCAAATGGTCAAAAGCCTGATCCGGGATGTGATCCACTAACCTGTGATCGAGAGACGGAAGGAGAGAATACAAAGAGTAATCACACATCTCCAGAAAAGAAAAAGGTTGGGCATATAGCTAACTCTGCACATATGTGTAGGCATTCAGGGTTTTTTTCTCCCCCAGGACTGGATAATTTGTATAAAACAATTTGAATTTTTCTGGGCTGGATAATCAGTATAAAACAATATCTTCCTGAAAGATAAAGTCACATTGCATTTTAAGTCCTATCAATACTGTTCACTTAATTTCTAAGCATAATGAATATTGAAGCTTCAGCAATCATAAACATTTATTTCAATAAAACTAGCGGAAGTTGAACTTTGTTGCTGAAATAATGAGGATTTTAATAGTCTGATTGAAATTCCAAGTCTGCAGATTAGTGGGACACTGCACAGATGAGTGAGAAGCTACTGTTCAGGTAGTAGACAGACTTCCCCAGGTGCATTTATGATTGGGTTCCAGAATTTCAGTGGCCATCCCTGGCTCTCCCCTGGATATGTGATTGCATTTTGGACGCTTGGCAACCAGCTTGCATTTACAGTCATTGGTAATGTCTCCCAGTCACGTGACTGCTATTTATGATGTATTTGCTTTGCATAATTGTCCCCACCTTACTGGCCTTCCGAAAAGCCGTGAAGACATGGCTCTTCCGGCAGGCGGGGTTTTGAGACGATTCCCATCTTGGTCTCCCCCATGTATGTATGTGTTAGTATGTATCTTTTAAATGTATTTTAAATTGTTATTAAATTATATTGTTTAGTTGTTCTTTTAAATGTTGTACGCCGCCCTGAGTCCCCAGGGAGTAGGGCAGCATATAAGAGCACTAACTAACTAACTAACTAACTAACTAACTAACTAACTAACTAACTAACTAACTAACTAACTAACTAACTAACTAACTAACTAACAACTAAATAAATAAATAAATAAATAAATAAATAAATAAATAAATAAATAAATAAATAAATAAATAAATAAATAAATGCCACAGCATTTCCTTTGGGATTGCAGCATTTGCTTAATGACTTCTGCAAAACAGGTCATAAAATCAAGGTTGGCCATGTGGGTGACCCTGGTTTATGACCATGATGACTTATGACCCGGCAGACTCCATTATGGTCGTAAGTTGAGAACATTCTTGAAACCGATATTCGATGGAATATTTTTAGCAAGCTGATATTGCTTCCCTGTACACATCAAGCACGAAGTTCAGAAGCGGACTCCCTGTGGAAACAAAAGTACTTAGATTCTTTTCTTTAATCAAAGTGGTCAGTTTTGCTATTTCAGCCAACTCCGTCAACTTCTGCAACCATTCATCCATAGTAGGAATCGAAGTGTCCTTCCATTTTTGTGCATACAATAGTCTTGCTGTGGTCAACATATAAAATCTAAGAGAAAAAGTTCTGGATCCATTTTTATCTCCATTTTCAAAAGTTCCCTAGTTCTAACTTATGCGACGAAGTATGGGGGCTGTAAGTTGGCCTTGGATAGGTGTCTGTCCAAGATCATGTCACGATATCATGGTCCATCAAGTATTTCAACCTGGAAGGCTTGTTCTGATGCAATTTGCAACTTCCCACTCTTTGCCCTCCACCCGGCCATGTGCCCATTACCCTTTTGCTTTCCCACAGACCAAAGAACTGCATGAGATGGATGCCACATCCAGTAGAGTCTGGATCCTCACCACCACCTTTTCTACTAGCAAAGTTGTTATCATCGATGCCAACCAACCGGGAACGGTGGTGGATCATTTCACGGTTTGCAACGCCCACGTCCTTTGCATCTCCAGCATTCCAGGCAAGTGAAGACAGATCTTGGGACTTTTTAAAAGAAATAAATTTATTTGCCACCCATCTCGCCACAGGGCGACTCTGGGGAGGCTTATAAAGGCTTGTCATTCCCTATCGTGGATAATGCTACGTTGGTCCATAGATGTTCAGTTGTTGCTGTCAAAGCTTGTAATTCGTAAGAAATCGTATTTAGAATAATATAGCAGTCTAGAAAGATACTTTACAACATTCATAAAAAAACCAGTCCCCTACTTCCATAAAGCACAATACAGACCTGTATGGGCAAGCTTGAAATTTAATATGGAGGCTGGGACTTGGTATCCTGTTTCTGTTAGTTTCCTTTTGGGGGGAAAAAAGTCCTAGTTCTTACGATGTTCAGAAACTCGTATTGTTAAGTCATAATTAAAGGGAAACTAGCTTATCCAATGACATCTTATCCAAGCCGAAATTTGGTTTGGCTAGACATAGTAGGATGAGATGATTTTTAAAAACCTGAATGTGAAGTAACTTCCATTCTCACTTGTTTCCAAATATAAATCCTAATCTTTTGGAAATTGAATGGATATTTTGTCTGGAAAAGTGGTGATACGCAGGGCTAAGTTCACAGTATTTGCCAAACCTTAAAATACCATTGAGATTGCTTTACATGGATGTGACACGCTGACCTTGCCTGCTGGCTGGGGAATTCTGGGAGTTGAAGTCCACTTATCTTCCAGTGGCCACGATTACTTAATATAACAAGGAAGTTGCTTTAACACAGTCTAAGATACCAATGATGTTGTTTCACATGGATGTGCCTCACTGACCTTGAAGCCTTCTATTTCCCATCATAAGAGCCATGGTGGTGCCATGGTTGTTAGAATGCAGTATTGCAGGATAACTCTGCCCACTGCCAGCAGTTTGATTCTTACCGGCTCAAGGTTGACTGAGCCTTCCATCCTTCCGAGGTGAGTAAAATGGGGACCCAGATTGTTGGGGGCAAGAGGCTGACTCTGTAAACCACTTAGAGAGGGCTGTAAAGCACTGTGAAGCGATATATAAGTCTAATTGCTATTGCTATCTTTGCAGCGGCCTGTGATACTGACTATTCTCCTGGAGAAATCTTTCTAGAAAGGGACTTGAATCCTGAGGAATCTTCGGGAACAGGTGGAGTCTTGGCTGGCATCACTTTAGTTGGCTGCGCAACTCATTGCAACGTTCCTAGTAGCAATTGCTCCTCCCGTGGAGACACCCCCATGTTGGATAAAGGACAAAGTATGTTTCCAAATGTCCTTTATAGTCGTAAGTTGAGAACATTCTTGAAACCGATATTTGATGGAATATTTTAGCAAGGTGATATTGCTTCCCTGTACTGCAGGAACCGTCCCACTCTAGACTGGGTGAGGCTGAGCTAAAGCCAGGGTTGGTTCATAAAGCAGAACCACAGTCAGCTCAGGGAACATATCCAGTAACAGCAAACTTGAGATGTTGCTCTGGTAATATCCTGGAGCCCACTGAGAACTTAGGTTAACTGATAACGGGGGTTCATTTCAGCAACATCTGGAGGTTCACATCAGTTCTCTAGTTCTTACAGTCAACATTTTAAATTTAATTATAAAGTATTATAAAATACAAAGTAAATAGAAAAGTAATGAGGGGAGGGGGAAGGAAAGAAGAAAAAAGATAAGAAGAAAAAAGAAAAAGAAGCATTGACTTCCAACTCTCTCTGTTACAGTAAAATAAGGCATTAACATCAAATCACAACTTTTTGCTATTTCATAATAATATGAACAAGCCATTTCTATAAAGATCTATCTGTCTAATCGGTAAAACCCCAAGTCGAATTTTCATTATTTTCCACATCAAGCACGAAGTTCAGAAGCGGACTCCCTGTGGAAACAAAAGTACTTAGGTTCTTTTCTTTAATCAAAGTGGTCAGTTTTTGCCCTTTCAGCCAACTCCATCAACTTCTGCAATCATTCATCCATAGTAGGAATCGAAGTGTCCTTCCATTTTTGTGCATACAATAGTCTTGCTGCGGTCAACATACAAAATCTAAGATAAAAAGTTCTGGTTTCATTTTTATCTCCATTTTCAAAAATTCCCTCGTTCTAACTTATGCGACAAAGTATGTGGGCTGTAAGTTGGCCTTGGATAGGTGTCTGTCCAAGCTTATGTCACGATATGATGGTCCAGCAAGTATTTCAACCTGGAAGGGTTGTTCTGATGCAATGTGCAACTTCCCACTCTTTGCCCTCCTTTAACACAGTCTAGTGACTCTAGTCTAAGATACCAATGATGTTGTTTCACATGGGTGTGCCTCACTGACCTTGAAGCCTTCTATTTCCCATCATAAAAGCCATGGTGATGCAGTGGTTGTTAGAATGCAGTATTGCAGGATAACTCTGCCCACATGCCAGAAGTTTGATTCTTACCGGCTCAAGGTTGACTGAGCCTTCCATCCTTCCGAGGTGGGTAAAATGAGGACCCAGATTGTTGGGGGGAAAAAGGCTGACTCTGTAAACCGCTTAGAGAGGGCTGTAAAGCACTGTGAAGCAGTATATAGGTCTAAGTGCTTTTGCTATTGCTATCTTTGCAGCGGCCTGTGATACTGACTATCCGCCTGGAGAAATCTTTCTAGAAAGGGACTTGAATCATGAGGAATCTTCGGGAACAGATGGAGTCTTAGCAGGCATCACTTTAGTTGGCTGCGCAACTCGTTGCAATGTTTCTAGTAGCAATTGCTCCTCTCGTGGAGACACCCCCGTGTTGGATAAAGGACAAAGTATGTTTCCAAATGTTTTAAGGGCACCTTTTTTTCCCTCCGCTTGTTTTTACTTAATTAAGCCTGTTTACGGTTCTTTTACTAGAATAGAATAGAATAGAATAGAATAGAATAGAATAGAATAGAATAGAATAGAATAGAATAGAATAGAATAGTGGAGTGGAGTGGAGTGGAATGGAATGGAATGGAATGGAATGGAATGGAATGGAATGGAATGGAATAGAATAGAATAGAATAGAATAGAATAGAATAGAATAGAATAGAATAGAATAGAATAGAATAATAAATGGAATGGAATGGAAGGGAAGGGAAGGGAAGGGAAGAGAAGAGAAGAGAAGAGAAGAGAAGAGAAGAGAAGAGAAGAGAAGAGAAGAGAAGAGAAGAGAAGAGAATAATAAGAGAAGAGAAGAGAATAATAAGAGAAGAGAAGAGAAGAGAAAAGATGAAAGGAAAGGAAAGGAAAAAAGAAAAGAGAAGAGAAGAAAAGAAAAGAGATGAAAAGAGAAGAATAGAATAATAATAGAATAATAATAGAATAATAATAGAATAGAAGAAAATAGAATAGAATAATAATAATAATAGAATAGAATAGAATAATAGAATAAAAGAAAAGAATAGAACAGTACAGTACAGTACATTATAGTATAGTATAGTATAGAATACAGTAGAATATAGTAGAATGCAGAGTAGAATCTTTATATAGAATAGAACAGAATAGAATAGAATAGAATAGAATAGAATTCTTTATTGGCCAAGTGTGATTGAATGACCTTGAATTTAATTGTACAAAATTAAAATAGATCACCCAAATAGTTCAGAATATAATAAAATCTTGCTGTCCAGAACTATCATATGGATAAAATTATGAATGTGTCTTGCCTATCAAGAGGAAAAAGAAAACCGAGAAAACTATACCCATTACTTGAACCAAGTCACTCACTGAACTTCCACAGAGTTTAAGCTAACCACCCCTGAGTCTGGATCTAACCAGGATAATCTTAGTGAAGGGAAAAAAGGGCCATTGAAATCTTCAGGATAAATATTGGGTGGCAGTAGATTGTGCTTTTCGATTATCAATATTCTGATAGAGATGATTTTTATCTTTCTAACTGGCAAGTGGAATTCAGTTATGACTCTACTTTTCTTCATTGAAACCCTATTAAATGACAATTAAAATTGTCTTCCATTTTCCTTCAAGTTGCCAAATCGTTTTATTAATAATGCAAAATCCCCACCTGTCAATTGCAAAAGACTGCACTGCTTGGATCTGCACACATACCACATTAATACATTACAACATCCTCTTGGGAAGAATTTGATGCTTACGTATAAAGGCCAACACCAGCTAAAGAACTGGCAGCTGTCACTTCACAGTGTTGTGAACAGATAATAACATTGGCCTATCTGATTTGATAGTTGGATAAAAATGCCAAATCCAGTCTAGACATCTGGCTGGCTAGGTGACCAACCATAATTTTTTTTATTTACATCCTATGGGACTCCCGGCAGCTCTGAATGATTTTGCCTTTTAAAATTTATGATGTGTTTTTTGGGTTGGGGCCTGTTTTCTCTTAATAGCTGGACCAATATCTGTTAAAGGCAACCACTCTTTTTGTTTGTCTTTTTGTTCATCTTTAATGTCACCATTTTGCCTTTAGATGAAGTGGCTGCAACAAGCAATGGTAGGATTGATCAGTCCCAGTCCACGGAGGAGGCCACCGAAGCCACGGAGGTGCCAGAGAACGGCGTGAGCGAAATGGAGCCAGCCCAGGTCCGGACTGGCCACCTTACAGAACATGTGTTTACCCATCCAATTCCAGCTCAGGCACCTGCAAGGCAGAACAGGTAAAAGAGACGTTGCTTGTTCTTGTCCTGGAAAGTCCCAGGAACCAAAAAATAACTAAGAGTTGTTAACCTTATCTTGTGTAGCTTCTTCTCTGGCAATATTACACTGCTAACCATACAAAACATTTGCCAGACCAATTCTCGAATACAGCTCACCTGTCTGGAACCCGCACTGCATATCGGACATCAATACAATTGAGAGAGTCCAAAAATATTTCACAAGAAGAGTCCTCCACTCCTCTGCTCGCAACAGAATACCTTATTCCACCAGACTTGAAATTTTGGGCTTAGATAGCTTAGAGCTACGTCGCCTTCGATCTGATCTAAAAGTAGTTCATAAAATCATCTGCCACAATGTCCTACCTGTCAACAACTACTTCAGCTTCAACCGCAACAACACACGAGCACACAATAGATTCAAACTCAATGTAAACCGCTCGAAATTCGACTGCAGAAAATACGACTTCAGCAACAGAGTGATCAATGCCTGGAATGCACTACCTGACTCTGTGGTTTCTTCGCCAAACCCCAAAAACTTTAACCTTAGACTGTCTACAGTTGACCTCACCCCATTCCTAAGAGGTCTGTAAGGGGCGTGCATAAGTGCACCATTGTGCCTACCGTCCCTGTCTTAATGTCCTATTGTCCATATTTACCTGTACCAACTTTGCTTTTGTTCATGTTTATACCATACCTGTTATCTTGTACATGTTTTGACAAATAAAATAAATAAATAAAAATAAATAAACTCAGCAACGAATTAGAATAAATGGAAAAGGGACAGTCAGTTGCAGAATAAAAAATGCCATGTTAAAGAAGATCAAAGCTTGGCCAGATACCCTGTTTCCCCCCAAATAAGACATCCCCTGATAATACGCCCAATCGGGCTTTTGAGTGCATGGCAATAAGGCCAAGCGCTTATTTCAGGGTTCAAAAAAATATAAGACAGGGTCTTATTTTCGGGGAAACATGGTATAAGTAGTCCTCAACTTACAATTGTTCATTTCATGATTGTTCAAAGTTACAGCGGTGTTGAAAAAAGTGATCTATGATAAGTCCTCACATTTATTATTGCAGCATCGCCAATTTTATGATTAAAATCTGGGCAACTTGGTAACTAGCATATATTTAGGACAATTGAAGCACCCCCAGGGTCACTTGATAGCCATCCGTGACCTTTGCAGCCTGTTTCCCACAAGCAAAGTCAATGGGAGAAGCCAGATTCACTTAACAACCATGGCAATGTCATAAAATCGGGCAGGAGTCACTAAACAACTACCTTGTTTAGCAACAGAAACTCTGGTCCCAATTGTGTTCGTAATTCAAGGATTACCCGTATAAAGCATGTTTCCCCCCCGTACCATCAGACACTTAAAAAGGGGATGTTTTTCTGCCAACAGTGAGAATGGACATCCAAAAATGGAGTCGAGCACAGCCGTGCCGGATCAAGAGGCAAATGGCAATACAGTGGGTGCTACCACCAGTGCTGCCCCCACCATGTGGCTTGGAGCACAGAATGGCTGGTAAGAATCTCAGGCTTTGTTTTCACAGCCCATCTATTACTAGAGCCACTTTGCTCTAGTGGTTAAGGCTAGAAAGAAAGGCTGGAAAGAAAGAGACCGTGAGTTCAAGTCCCACCTTAGCCATGAAAGCCAGCTGTGTGACTCTGGGCCAATCACCAGGAGATTGCGAGTTCTATTCCTGCCTTAGCCATTAAAGCCTGCTGGATGACTTTGGGCCAATCACCAGGAGATGGTGAGTTCTAGCCCTGCCTTAGGCATGAAAGCCAATTGGATGACTTTAAGATGCATGGACTTCAATTCATGCTGGCTGGGGAATTCTTGGAGTTGACATCCAGACATCTTAAAATTTGAAAAACTGGTCTTAACTAGGTAAAAAAGCAAGCTCTCCTTCTAGTTGACTCAATTTGTGACGATTTCATTGTCTTTGTAGTTTTTTGGCAACTTGCCATTGGCTTACTCTAAGAATTTTTTTTTCAGTGTCAGATCTGGCCTATAGCTGAGGTTTTTGTGGAGGAGCTCTGATCGGAGTGCTAACCAGACCTGAGCCTGTTTAGCTTCTGAACTCAAAGAAGATGATCCAGAGGCTGCCACTCCACTGCCAACCTAATCCTGTCTCATATTCCCTCCTGCCAGGTTGTATGTACACTCAGCAGTGTCAAACTGGAAGAAGTGCCTACATTCCATCAAGTTGAAGGATTCAGTACTAAGTTTGGTGTAAGTAGACAAGATGAATTTAGGGGTTTTATGGATAAATATGTATGGAATGATGTATGATATGTCTTGTTAAAATAAAATGAAAAGAATCAGAACTTGCATATCTGCATTAAAAGTCTCTCTCTCTCTCTCTCTCTCTCTCTCTCTCTCTCTCTCTCTCTCTCTCTCTCTCTCTCTCTCTCTCTCTCTCTCTCTCTCTCTCTCTCTCTCTCTCTCTCTCTCTCTCTCTCTCTCCCCCCTCTCCATCGCCCTCTCTCCTATCTATCAAATTTCTACACTGCCTGGTTCACCTGACTGATTCTGGGTGGTTTCTTACATACCACCTCCAATCTCAAAAAAGCTAAATTAAACCCTACATTACTGATATTGTGAACTTTGCTGTTATTTTTCACTGAAAATTGAGATATTTAGGATGCTACATTTCTATGGTTGTCATACTTCAGAACTCTCAAATGCAGATCATTCTGTTCCACCTCAAAGATGTTGTGCGGAACTTCCATGTAACTTGAAAAATTGTGTTCCTCTTTCCTCTGTCTATTTAGGCATATGAAAGGACGAGTCCTTGTGGCTCTGGCAGATGGGACCCTTGCCATATTCCATCGGGGAGAAGGTAAGGGTCAGTTGCTGTGAGAAGTATGAATTTATTATTGTAAATAAGAGACATAGCACAACCATTTTGAATCTATCTATAATGAAAAATCATATTGTGTAACAAAATGTATTTTATGTATGTCAGCTCATTTTCACTGTTGTCATACACACAATATATGTTTGTACCAAAATTATGCTGAGAGGAGTCATGTTCTCTATATAAACCATGTTTCTGGATAATGGTCTTTGCCTCTATTTGTGTCAGAAGTTCTGACCTTTGGAGGACCTTTGCGCAAAGTATGAAATAAATCTGTTTTCATTGTTAATCGGGACTCCTGCCTAATTAATTTTTCTCACAGTTGCTATAAATGATATCCAGTTGCCGAAAACTGGAAAAGGTAATTAACTAGGATTAATTACTTTTGGGGGTGCACTTGTAAAAATTAACTTGTCTCATGGCCACTTAACACTGCAGTTGGCAGAATCTAGTAGACAGGAAACGTTTTGGTGTGTTCCATAGAAATTTCGGATACTGTATACTCCTATTTAGGGCATCAAATGTTAAAATCAGTTTATGCTTCCAGAATCCAGGGCCTGGAATAGTGGCCTGAATTGGAAACATATTAAAAATTTCATACTATCTGGGCAGTTTGATTGTAGAACCAATTACTTCCTTTGCTGAACCAGGGTGGAGACGCATGTGTTAGAGACACTTTAATCTAGATTCCTAAAGCCAAGGTTGGATCCAGTCATCCAAATGGATATGTTCAATTCAGTGGTTCTGTAATTCTTAACAAAGAAGTGCCTGATTCCTCAAGAGGATTCCAGTCTCAAGACAGCTCCTCTTCTCTTCTCCTCTCCCCTCCTCTTTCCATTTTTCTCTAGATGGTCAGTGGGATCTCAGCAACTACCATCTCATGCATCTAGACCACACCTATAATTCCATTCGCTGCATGGCTGTGGTATACGACAGAGTGTGGTGTGGCTATAAGAACAAAATTCATGTCATTCAGCCAAAGACAATGCAGATCGAGGTACCAGGAGTATCTCATCAGGGTTCTACTGCTATCCTTAGGAAGCCCCTTCCTGCTGTCTTCTTTTTCGTGAGATATTAAAAGTTCAATTTACTTTGACAAATGAAGCATCCAGAGGTTGTGATCACTGTAGAGAAGAACACTTTTATTTTCACATAAGCTTTTATGGACCACACCACTTGCAAACAGGGGTGCCTACAGGGGTTCAGCTGCATCCTGTAAGATTTTGGTGTCCCGGTCAGAAGTCAACAATAGCTCTTTCTTGTGGTGGTGGGGAGAAACCTGCTTATGGATTAGTAGATAACTTAATGCAAGTTACTTTTAAGCAAGGCAACTGAGATTATTATTGGAAAAGCTATAATTTTAGAATATTGTGGCTGATATTTGAGGTTGTGATGTGCTAGTGGACACCCAGGAAACCGAAGAAAGTTAGGTTGGTAACTGTCATAACATCCTTGATGGTTTTCCAGAAGTCCTTTGATGCTCACCCTCGGCGGGAGAGCCAGATCCGGCAGCTGGCCTGGATTGGAGATGGAGTTTGGGTTTCCATCCGTCTGGACTCCACTCTACGGCTCTATCATGCCCACACTCATCAACATCTTCAGGATGTGGATATTGAGCCCTATGTCAGCAAAATGTTAGGTAAAGTGAAAATGGCATTGGAAGCATTCCTCCTTTTGAAGCCTTTCAGTTCTTTTTCCTTGGTGCTTCATGTGCTTAGCACTGCCTCCCACAATAGTGTCCTTCTATGGCCCTTGAAGTACCCAGCGAGCTTGGTTAAATTAGCTGTCAGGCCCAATTAAGCCAGAACAAGAGTCGAGTTTAAAGCATTAAAAGTTTATTCCATGCTATCTCTACAAAAGAATCTGACCTACTAATGGTCAAGACAAATAAGCACTAGATAAAGAGTCAGTGGAATTCACTGGGAGTCGAACATCGGCCTCATGTGGCTACGTAAGGATTCCAAGCTAATGACGTGTTTAACCCCGCCTTCCAGCTCAGCCTGGTCATCTCCTACAGTAGCCAGCTAATGTTTGCAGATCCTTCTTGAATTTTTGGGGTCGCTTGCACAATACCAACCCATGACATGTTGCCCTTCTATTCAGGGACTGGAAAACTGGGTTTCTCCTTTGTACGGATCACAGCTTTACTCATTGCTGGCAATCGCCTATGGGTCGGCACGGGCAACGGAGTGGTCATTTCTATCCCTTTGACCGAGAGTAAGTGGTTGACATTTGCATGTTTTCAATTATGTCCTCTGTCACATAAAGAAATGTCAGAATTTTCTCTAATGCTTTTCATCACTTGAAGCTTTCGAGAAGAGACTGGACTGCCATCTGTCAAAAATGGTGTAGGGCAGTGATGGCGAACCTTTTTCGGCTCGGGTGTCAAAAGGCTGCGCGCGGGTGTGATAGCGTGCGTGCGCGTGCCCACACCCATAATGTAATGCCTTCCCCCCACGCATGCGCACAACCCCTGCCCTGCCTCCCCGCGCATGCACACAACCCCCCGCGCTGCCCCCCCCACGCATGCGCACAGGCCTCACTGAAGCCTCATTGAAGCCTCCAGACTTCCAGTAGACCCGTTGGGCTGTTTTTCACTCTCCCCAGGATTCAGGAGGCTCTCCTGATGCCTAGAGAGAGCGAAAACGGCCAAAAAGAAGGCCGAAAATCAGCTGGCGGGCGTTCACATGCTCACTGGAGCTGAGAAAGGGCTTTGCGTGCCCTCAGATATGGCTCCGCGTTCCACCTGTGGCACGCGTGCCATAGGTTCGCCATCACTGGTGTAGGGTCTGCTTGGGTGAGGGGTTGGACTACCGTAGATGACCTACAAGGTCCCTTCCAACTCTGTTAGTCTGTATCTATTCCCTCCGTGAAAAAAGAACTGATTTACATTAAAATGATAAGTGTTTCTGCCAAGATTCTTTTTAACTGTTCTCCCAATAACCACTTTTTTCTTTCCCCCTCTCCCAATCTGTTCTTTTTCTCTCTCCTCGTTTTCTCCTCTGCCTTAGCTGTAGTCCTTCACCGAGGTCAGCTTCTTGGGCTCAGGGGTAAGTACTAAACCAACAAGGGATCCCTAGGTTTGGATGTTTAAACTTTCCACTCCTTTTCCATCCGTCCCTTGATTCATCTGCTGACTTGCCTTCTTTGGGCCATTTATTCACCCCCCTCCCCTTCCATTCAGAAGTTGCGGGGAAATGGAACAGGTAAAATAGTGGGGGGAATCAGTGGGTGACATGATTGGGGATGATTACAGTCCACACTGCCTGAAAGTGTGAGATGAGGAGATAACATTTCCCAGATGCCCTGTGAAAGGAAGTTATGAATAAATCAGTTTTAAAACCTGCAATGGGGAGAAACCATCCATCTTCTTCCACCTCCCTTGTTATTTATTTATTTTATTTATTTTGTGAGATTTATATACCGCCTCACAGTGCAAGCACTCTCTAAGCGGTTTACACCGGTAAGCGATGTATATTTATATTGCCCCCAACAATCTGGGTCCTCATTTTACCTACCTCGGAAGGATGGAAGGCTGAGTCAACCTTGAGCCGGTGAGATTTGAACTGCTGACCTGCGGATCACAGTCAGCTAAAGTGACCTGCAGTACTGCCTCTAACCGCTGCGCCACCTCGGCTCTTCCCTTGTTGACTTCCATTTCTCTTTCTTTGGTCTCAGCCAACAAGACCTCGCCAACATCTGGAGAGGGGAACCGCCTTGGAGGTGTCATCCATGTCTACGGTGGAGATGACGGCAATGACAAGTCCACTAGTAGCTTTATCCCATATTGTTCTATGGCGCAAGCCCAACTCTGTTTCCATGGACACCGTGATGCAGTCAAGTTCTTTGTCTCCGTACCTGGTCAGTAGCGCATCTCTCAGTCTTTGTGAGTAGAACTTAAACACCAACTTTCCCCAAGCAGTTTGTGTTCCATTTATACAGGTTACTTCTATGGGTGTGGCTTGGTGGGCGTGGCAAGGGAAGGATACTGCAAAATCCCCATTTCCTCCTGATCAGCTGGGACTCGGGAGGCAGAGAATAGATGGGGGTGGGACCAGTCAGCGGTGGCATTTACCGGTTCTCAGAACTACTCAAAATTTCCACTATCGGTTCTCCAGAACTGGCCAGAACCTGCTGAATCCCACCTCTGGACGGTAGGCAAGCTGGTGCGCTTATGCACGCCCCCTACAGACCTCATAGGAATTGTGCGAGGTCCACTGTAGATAGTTTAAGGTTGAAGCTATGGGCGGTTGAGGATGTAACAACGGAGTCAGGTAGAGCATTCCAGGCATTGACCACTCTGTTGCTGAAGTCGTATTTTCTGCAATTGAGTTTGGAGCGGTTTACCTTGAGTTTGCATCTATTGTTTGCCCGTGTATTATTGCGGTTGAAGCTGAAGTAGTCGTTGACAGGTAGGACGTTGTAGCAGACAATTGCCCTGTGATTTAAAAAAAAAATACCCATGTCAATCCTGTTTCGTTTTGCTTCAAGCTGCTGTTCCAAAGCTTAGTCCTCTTCTCAAACGGTTGGGGTGGAGCTGCTGCTAATTAGCTCTACGTCCTTCTAGGAAATGTCCTTGCCACGTTGAATGGGAGTGTTCTGGATAGCCCTTCGGAGAACCCCAGCACAGATACCGTCGAGGAGGAAGGTCAGAAGCTGAAAAATGTCCTCGTGTTAAGCGGGGGCGAAGGATACATTGACTTCCGGATTGGTGAGTTTCGCAGCGCATCCATGTCTCTTGCCGCAGCTGTGCATAATGTCCCAATGAATATGGGATGGGGAAAGAAGAAATCACACAGAGGACTACAGAAATGGCTGATGAGGGCAGAACAGAACTATCTGTTTTCTCTTTCTTTGGGGTGACCCTTCTTACACACTCACTGGAGTTGAACCAGCCTGTTTCTTCAGAGGTCTCAAACACTCATTTGTCCATAATACTATACGGAACTCCTTGACGCTCTATTCCAGTGGTGTCAAACTCAAGGCCGGCGGGCTGAATCCGGCCTGTGGGGTGCTTAGATCTGGCCGGTGGGGCCACCCTGAAAACAGTGAAGGACCTCCCCGCAATTCCTCTGCCAGTGGAAACGGAGCTTGGGAGGGCTGCGCTCCGTTTTCATTGGCAAAGGGTTGCAGGAGGTCGTCACAGCCGAAAACGGAGCTTGGGAGCCAGTTTTCGCTGGCAGAGCGCTCTGGCCACCACAGGCACCCCCGACACGAGTGAAGTCGAGCTGGCCACGTCCACTCTGGCCATGCCCCCCCCCAGCTCCCCAGAGGTCAAACACAACCCTGATGTGGCTGTCAATGAAATCGAGTTTGACACCCCCGCTCTATTGTTTTGTTCCTCTTCCTTCTAAAGTTGATGGAGAAGAAAACACAGGCGATGTTGCCCAGGTGAAGCCAATCCTCTCCAAGGCTGAACGAAGCCACATCATCGTTTGGCAGGTGTCCTATATCCCGGAATGAGCCTCTCTTCCTCTTCCTGCCAGTATAATTTTCTCCCTTCTACTGATACCCACTTCCCGAATGCCAATATGTACATCCAGAACTTTTGCATAATTCCTACCGCTGGCCCGTCCGATCCCAGACAACTACAACCATTCCTGTGCCATGCAGTGGCTCCCTCCCTCTCCAGGTTTACAGTCATGGTCTTGAACTGGTGGGACTTTATAGACTGGTTGGGTTACTGTTGGCTTTCCGGCAGGAGGGAATTTTGGGATGAAGTCTGTTGCATCAGAAGTCAAGACACAAAGGAAGACCACACCCTTGGCTCAGAAGGACTGGACCCTTGGCTCAGAAGGCAGCCCCCTCCTTCCTTCCTTCTTTCCTACCTGCATGGAGAAAAGTACCTATGAACTGCTTAACTGGCTTACTCCCTTTGCCACCATGGAAACTGTGTCGACAGTTGGATTGGTCTCCAAGCCAGTATGAGCGAGATGTTTTCGAGAGCAACCAACATCCCTGTCCTTTCTCTTTCACAATTATTCTGTGAGGTCCTGTCACGCAGTGATTTTATGTTGCTTGTTACATGTATATGCAGGGAGATGCATCCCTATCAAATATAATGGTTTATTCTTGAGCACGTGATTAATGTTCCTAGTACGCATGTGTACATTCCTTTCTTCCTTTTTGTTCTCTGCTTCATGACGAAGCAACATCTCTTTTATATAGCCAGTATGTGCTTTCTTATTTTTGTATCAAAATAAATATCTTATTCATTAGAACTATGATGCGGTTTATTTTGACAATGTCAGAGTTCCAGGAAAAGATTCATTTCGCCTCTGATAAGAGTAATTCTTATCCCAATAGGTCCGGGCAGAAATTTGGGAGCGATCTGAACTTGGCTAAAGTATCTTAAAATCTGTACCAGGAAGGTTTGCAGGTATGTTTGGGAATTATAGCCACGTTGGTAGTTTCTTCACTGCAGTATTGATTACTGATTGAACTTTGGTTTGGTTTGAATCCTTGTTTTAATCTGTTTATCTGGGTGTTGGTTGCTGGCAAGGTGGTGTTCTGGTGAAGTAGGTAAACTAATCAAAGTAAATAGTAAACAGTCCCAAAGGTGCTTTTTCAAGAGGCAACTGGACTTTCTGGTTTTTCTTTGAAGACGTTTCGCTTTTCATTCAAGAAGCTTCTTCAACTCTGACTGTATGGTGGGGAAGGGAAGGATTTATATTCCTTGCAGACAGCTGGACATTTGCGTTCTCTGCAAGGAGTATAAATCCTTCCCATTCCCCACCATCCAGTCAGAGCTGAAGAAGCTTCTTGGAAGAGAAGCGAAACATCTTCAATGAAAAACCAGAAGGTCCAGGTGCCTCCTGAAAAAGCACCTTTGGGACAACCATGACCTGGATGACTGAGAATCTCCATAGACATTTAAATAGTAAACGACCTAATCAAAGAGCTACCAAGGAGGGGAAAAACCCTCTCACCAACACTGACAAGGCAAGCACTTGGATATAAACAGAGAGCAAACCCTGCTCCCTTCTGACACTGATGATGTGACCTACTTGGGTAATGAAACGTCTGTGAGTCAACCACCAAGCTCACAGAGCACCATAGTTCAGTGATGAGCTACAAATACTCTCTTCTATTGGCTGCGCACTGAACGACGGCCACTTTCGCTCCTCTATATTTGTTTCCGGAGTCCCTTATTTTGCAACCCCTCAAGGTGGCAGTCCTATTCTTCCTTGTCTTCCCCAGATTCAGCAAGCCACAAGCTCTAATTACACCACCTCTCTGAAAACAGGAGGAATGAAAACGGGTATCCTTCCCACGTTTATTTTACAAAACAAAATGCAATGCTGAAAAGCAATAGGCTTGTACAGACAAACAAATAATCCTTGGAAAATATTTGCAAATAGAGCTGTGCGTCTCATGTTCCAGCATTTCAGTTGGTAACTTAATAGCATAGAAATCTATCAATCTTGCAGATCTCTCTCTCCCTTAAACAGGCATTAATTTGTTCCCTGTTCTATACATTTTTTGCAATTCCAGGAGCATAACATTAAAAATGAATTCTGCCGATTCTGAAGTATTAAAAACTCACTTTAGACAGGTGGAAAAATCAAACTACAGTGCCCCAAATTCTGCTTTTTCAACCATCGCTCGTTCTTGCCCCTTAAAGAGAATGAGATTAGCCTTAGTATTTAAACGGGGGGAAACCCCCAAAAAAACATTGATCATAAGGCTTTGTTCCCTCTGCCTCCTGTCAATTGGGAACAAGTTATTTTCATTGCTTGGCAGTCAAACATAAGCTACATTGCTCTCTTTTTTTTATCTTGGAGTGAGTTTTTGGAGAATTAGATAAAAGGTTCAAGAAACATTGCCCAGTTTTGTCCAGACAATTCAAGCAATGAAACAAAGCCAAATAAGAAATTGGAGTGAAAAGCTTAATGTAAGAGGGATATTTGAAGAATAATATCTGATTGGAAGACTTCTGCGTATTTGTGCTTTCGTAGCTCACAGATATTATTCTAATATTAGACTCGATAGCTGCAACAAGTTTTCTCAACCAATGCTCTATTTGATGCGAGGCAGTGTGCAATACATTCAGAAGATTCCCAAACGAAGTCCGGACCCCCAAAGCAACCCCTGAGATTTTTCTTTTTAATGGTTATTCATAAATCCAGTGCTCTCTGCTATCTTTCGAAGAACAGAACAGCTCCTCAGAACGAAACCAGAGTGCAATTTCTCGCTGAGCGGTCTCTACCGAATCGCTGCCATGAATCACGTTCCTACAGAGAAGGAAACGGTAGTGTTAAGAGGAAGTTGAATCTATTCGGAGAGGAAATGTATTGCGTACAAGACAAGGCTCAACACCCTCTAGGTTGCGCAGTTCCTTATAGCCCTACCTCCCGTCGAGAGACAAGACACAGTGGGAAATAGAAAGGAAAAGCCCGTCGATGGAGACTATTCCTAAGGCACCAGGACAGCCCTGCTTATTCACAGGTTCTATGGTTGTAGCTATTTTATCTCTGAATGATATTCAAGCTAGATATTAAAGGAGCCACAGTGGCCACAGTGGTTAGAATGCAGTACTGCAGGCTATTTCTGCAGACTGCCGGCTGCCTGCAGTTCGATCCTGACTGGCTCAAGGTTGACTTCCATCCTTCCAAGGTGGGTAAAATGAGGACCCAGATTGTTGGGGGCAATAGGCTGATTCTGTAAACCGCTTAGAGAGGGCTGTGAAGCCCTGTGAAATGGTATATAAGTCTAAGTGCTATTGCTATTGCTATACGTATGCAGGCTCTGACATTATCTGGTGATGGTAGTCAGTGTGTTACAACCACTAATAATGTAGAGTTTGTTAATAAATATCAAGCCAAGAGGCTTTAAAAGAACCAGGCTCTACTGTTTATCCCTTTAAATAACTGACTTGCTAGGGACCTTCTAGACCGGAACAGAGGCCTGTTATTAAATAAAAATTAATAATAAAAGAGCCGAGGTGGTGCAGTGGTTAAAGTGTAGCACTGCAGTTCAGCAGTTCAGCAGTTCAAATCTCACCAGCTCAAGGTTGACTCAGCCTTCCATCCTTCTGAGGTCGGTAAAATGAGGACCCAGATTGTTGGGGGCAATATGCTGAACACTGTAAACCGCTTAGAGAGGGCTGTAAAGCACTATGAAGCGGTATATAAGTCTAAGTGCTAAGTGCTAATAGAAGGAAACTACAGGCTGTTCTGGACTTATGTTCATTTAGTGAACCGTTCAAAGTTACAACGGCACTGAAAAAAGTGACTGACGACAGTTTTTTGGACTTACCACCGTTGCGGCATCCCCATGGTTTGGAGATCAAAATTGCTTGGTCAACGACTCGTATTTATGACGGTTGCCACGTCCCAAGGACATGTGACTCCCTTTTGCGACCTTCTGACAAACCGAGTCAATGGGGAAGCCAGATTCATTTCACAACCATGTTACTAACTTAACAACTGCGATGATTCACTTAACTATGGCAAGAAAGGTCGTAAAACGGGGCAAACCTCACTTAACAAGTATCTCGCTTAGCAACAGAAATCTTGGGCTCCGTTGGGGTTGTATGCCGAGGACTAATGACTTCAACTCACTTGTCCACTTCAATGCAGAAATCTCCTCGGATGGTTCCAGGTTTGGAATCGGCTGGGTTGGTTTCGCCAATCATCATGCGTGCAGTTTTGACCACCTCCTGCCCTTGCCAGACCTACAGAAAGTGAACGAAGAAGAACGGTCAACAGCCACAACTTTGATGCATCTCTCTTTCAGCTACTCAAAAGTTCTTGCAAGAATAATGCCATTTAGGTAAAGTTTCCTGCTTTTTTCAAAAATAAAACTTTCCTGATGAAGTAGAGAAGGCGCACAAGTAAGTTCTGCCCCCAACTGGCAGGAAGGATTGTGGCATCTTCTCAAAACGGGTAAGGTTAAGAAAAAGTGCCCAAGAAAGACGCAACAAAGCCTCAACAAAATGGGCACCAAATATTTAGTCATGAAAAACTCCCAACACTGTTTTTAATTCAGGCTGTTTTGAGGCTGCCCTAGAAACTTCAGAAGACAGATAAAAATAGTCCAGGAGAGAACATTTTGGGCCTCTATAAATGGAGGAGGAAAAATTCTTGCAACTCAAAAGTCCCACTTGGCCAATGTTGCTTGGCTTGACAAACATCTCGGGCCGAGTCTGGAAAACTACCTGAGCCCTTGGACTTCTGTTGTCTCTCAGCGAGGAGCATCTGACCTCAGGAAATGTAATGATTTTGATATTTAGCCTCTCATATCTCTGTTCCTCACCATGGCCACAATCGGTCCCGAACTCATGAATTTCACCAAGCGGCTGAAAAAAGGACGCTCACGGAGCGAGGCGTAATGTTCTTTCAGCAACTCTTCCGAAGCCTGAGCAAAAGATACATCAGATGCAATCAACATGTTACGGACTTTTGTAAAAACATCGGATACTAAAATCCCACCTGCAGATTGGGAAGGAATTAAAATGCTGAGTGGTTTCGTCACCAAACTCACCTTCAATGTGTACTTGAAAGTTCAAAAGAAGAGACTTTTTTTAAAATAAGGTCACCTGTTCTGCAGTGTGGATAAGCAGCTATAATACTGATAATACAAGATAAGGGATAAAAAGACCTATCGGTCGGCCAGATTAGATCTCTACATTTGATTTCCATCTGGCATTTTGTCTGAATCCTGTAGGAATGAAATGGTAAATGAGGAGCAGATATGGAATGATGGTAATTGTTATCTGCACCAAATATCACCACACCAGAGGAAGACTAAAATAATCATAATTAGTTTTGGTTAGATCTGCTTTCTCAACCTTAGCAACTTTAAGATGGGGTGGACTTCAATTCCTAGAATTCCCCCAGCCAGCACGCCAACTTGCTGTGGAATTCTGGGAGATGAAGTCTACTCATCTTAAAAGTCGCTGAGGTTGGGAAACACTGGGTTAAACGGACAGAATCCTTGACCTGTGAAATGGCAGCTAGTAAGAGAAAGGGACAATTAAATAATAGAAGTTGGCTTGGGCACACCATGCTACTCGAAGTTACTGTTGGCTCTGATTCTGGACTATTTTCCCAGGCATGAAAGTCAGGAAAATAGCTGAGGATATGTTCATTGGCTGTAGAGTTTCCTTGATGGCCAATTTAGTTTTTTGATTAATTTATTGTACTGTCTTAATTTTCGCAAGATCCAATCCAATCAGTCACCTGGACCAGAGGTTTAGTCTTCTCAGCTTTTGGACTCGTGCTGGAACCTATCCGCAGGGAACCTCTCTCTAGCAGAGTGTGCTAGAGAGATGCTCGGAAGACAAAACCTCTGTTCCCAGTGACAGACCCAGATTGGATCCTGCAACATTATCCTTTATTATTATTTTGCCTTCATTTGTCTTAATTTCTGTTAACCGACCAGAGTTGCATTTAAAGAGATGGGGATTATTTAGATCTGTGAATTTCAATAAGGCTTCATACACACACCTCTAATTTAATACAGACCAGGTGGCCCATAATGAGACAAACTTCAGCCAGAGTCCCTGAGTGCTACCTGGGGGCTCCCCTGGCTGTTCTCACCTGCATGAGCTTCATCGCCACCAGCTTGAAGCCCTTCTTCTCAAAACGCCGGATAATCTCACCAACCAGATGCCGCTGTACCCCATCTGGCTTGATGGCAAGGAAAGTGCGTTCGTTTACCCCCGTAAAAGCTGGAAACAGGAAACACACATTATGTCCTGGCAAGATATTAAGATTTCAAAGATGGAGGAACATCTAATGAAGGGTCCTTGGTGCTCTCTGAGCTTGGTTGTTTTCCTGTAGACCTGTGGTGGGTTCTTACCTGTGCGGTCCACTCTACCACACCCGTAACGGCCGGCCGATGATGTAATTTGCACACGACACCGGTCCGTCTTCACCGGTCTGTCGCGCGTCACCATCTTTTTTTCAGAATATTTGGGCTTTTTTTGCTTCCTGCTCATGCACGGAAGCAAAATCGTGCGAGGGGATGCGCGTGCGCGTGAGATTTCGATGATTTTTTGCTTCCGCACAACATGGAGATGCGCGCGCAACTTTGAGAGCAAACCTGCCTCTGCTGCAGACATTTCATTACCCTAACTAGGTAACATCATCAGTGCTAGAAGGAAGTGGGGTTTGCAAAGAGGAGGAAGGAGAGAAGGAGGTGGAGAACTGTGGGGTCCTTGATGCTCTCTGAGCTTGCTTGTTTCCTTGCAGACATTTCAATACCCAGATTAGGTAACATCATCAGTGCTAGAGGAGTGTTCAGTGAACCAAGAGCAAACTTTACTCCTTCTAGCACTGATGATGTTACCTAGTTTGGGTAATGAAACGTCTGCAAGAAAACAAGCAAGCTCAGAGAGCACCAAGGACCCCTTATTTCAACCCTGAGCTACAAATATTCTCCTTTATTGGTAACATGCCCATTGTTGGTTTGGTAAGCCCAGATACACCAAGTCATTCTCATTATAGATAGTCTTAAGCTTACGACCACAATGGCATCCAGAATTTCCACTGCTAAGCAAGGCAGTCGTTCAGTGAATCCTGCCCAATTCTACCATGTTTTTTGCCATGGTTGTTGTGATTCACTGCAGTCGTTAAATGAATCATGTCCTCCTTAAGTGAATCTAGCTTTCCCCCCCTCAATTGACTTTGCTTGTCAAAAACCGGCTGGAAATGTCTAGGGAGATTCTCCGTCATCCAGGTCATGGTTGTCCCAAAGGTGCTTTTTCAAGAAGCAAGTGGACTTTCTGGTTTTTCTTTGAAGACGTTTCGCTTCCTATCCAAGAAACTTCTTCAGCTCTGAGTGGATGGTGGGGAATGGGAAGGATTGATACTCCTTGCAGAGGATGCAAATGACCAGCTGTCTGCAAGGAGTATAAATCCTTCCCATTCCCCACCATCCACTCAGAGCTGAAGAAGCTTCTTGGATGAGAAGCGAAACGTCTTCAAAGAAAAACCAAGAAAGTCCAGTTGCCTCTTGAAAAAAAAGCACCTTTGGGACAACCGGCTGGGAAGGTTGCCAATGCCAATCATGTGATGCCTGGATGCCGCGACTGCGGTAAATACATGCCGGTTTCCAAGCACCTGAATTCGGATCACGTGACGGTGGGGCACGAAGTGATGGTTGTGAGATCAAGTCACAAGTCACTTTTTTCAAGCACTGTTTTTCAAGGCCATTCATTTTTCAAGCCCAGCCGGCTTCTGACAAGCAAAGCCCATGGGGAAGGCGGCAGGAAGTGGCAAGTTGCAGTCGCACGTCTCGCTTAACAACTGCACCACTTAAACAAGGGCCGTTCCAGTCTCTTTGGCGGTTGTAAAGCAAGGACTAACTGCAATAGCTTGTGTGCTGACAGCATCTTCTCTTCAAGCCATGACAGCTCTGTGGGAAAAGGGTGGAGGGATGCTTGTTCACAGCAAGGATGTAAAGATGTTTTTAAGAATTAGCTCAAGGCCAGCGTCCCAAGGGCCACCCATGAACTGCAGCCTCATCACCCTCCTTCCTGCCCAGCCCAACCGGGTGAGAAAGGGTGAATCCCTCTCGTCTGAAAGTGATCTTGCCCCTTCGCCCTTTTAATTCCAGATTAACCTGGAAGAGGCATCAACGGCGTTTGCAAAAAGGGGAGGCTTCCAATTCTCTTCGTTTTTTCTGGACTCAGAATGAGGGGTGGGGTCGTTTGCATGTGGGGAGAGGAAGAACCCCCCAAAAACATCCTGAGATGGATCCAGAAAGGACTAAGGGGCGTCTGGAAGCCTTGACACGCAGCTTGGGGATGGCCAAGGGAGGGCAGAAGAACAAACCACGGTTAAGCGCTTACGGAGACATCCACCTGGCGCCTTCCCTCGCCTCCCTGCTCACCTGTCTGGAAGATGCTGGCAAAGAAAGCCAGCAAGAAAATCATGATGGGATCAGCAGCAAGCAGCAGCAGCGGGGACGCGCAGGAACCCGGAAGGGAAGCGCAACCCGGCCGGTGCCTGGTTCTATGCGTGCGCGCGTGCACGCGCCTTCCACAGGGGCGGAGCTCTGCGCGGGATTTGGCTTCGGGGCGCGCGGCTGCCGCAGTCCAAAGTCCCGGAGGGGGTTGTTGCACGGAGGATTGGTGGAAGATCTGCACGCTTTGAATGGGATTCTTGAAAGCCGGGGTGGCCAACCTTGGCAGGTTTAAGACCTCTGGACTTCAATTCCCAGCATGGCTGGCGAGTTCTGGGAGTGGAAGTGGCCAAAGTTTTAAGAGTGGCTAAGTTGGATAGCCCTGCTTTAAACTTTCCTTTCCTTTCCCTTTCCCTTTTTTCCTTTTCCTTTTCCTTTTCCTTTCCTCCTTTCCTTTCCTTTCCTTTCCTCCTTTCCTTTCCTTCTTTCCTTTCCTTTCCCTTTTTTCCTTTCCCTTTTTCCCTTTCCTCCTTTCCTTTCCTTTCCTTCTTTCCTTTTCCTTTTCCTTTCCTTCTTTCCTTTCCTTTCCCTTTTTTCCTTTCCCTTTTTTCCTTTTCCTTTCCTCCTTTCCTTTCCTTTCCTTTCCTTCTTTCCTTTCCTTTTCCTTTTTTCCTTTTCCTTTCCTCCTTTCCTTTCCTTCTTTCCTTTCCCTTTTTTCCTTTTCCTTTTCCTTTTTTCCTTTTCCTTTCCTTCTTTCCTTTCCTTTCCCTTTTTTCCTTCTTTCCTTTTTCCCTTTCCTCCTTTCCTTTCCTTTCCTTCTTTCCTTTCCTTCCCCCCTCCCGCATTTCCCTTTCCTTTTCCCTTTTCCCTCTTCTATGGAGAAAAATTTTCAACATTGGATCCTGGATGCGTAGTGGGGAGGGAGGCTCCTGGCCATCCAAACCACCCCTTTTCTTCTGCTGTCTTAATCGCGATACAGGTCGTGGCCATCCCTTCTGGCTTCTTGTGTTGGGATATTTTTTTAAAAAAACTCTATTCTGATGTTCCATACTTGTAAAGCCCTCTAGAACGGTGGCTTTAGGTGACCTTTTCTACTTTAAGAAATCTGGCTGGGGAATTTTGGGAGTTGAAGTTCAGATTTCTTAAAAGTTATGAAGGTTGAGAAACGCTGCAGAATATAATTGGTGTCCGGGGAGGCTAGATCCAGTTCAAACAATTGCAATAAAGTCTGAAACAATCAACCTGCCGACCGCTAGATGGCAGCAGCGCTGTCTGTATGTAATCGACGAGAGCCGCTTCAGGCTCTTTCTCTTCCCCCCCCCCAACTCCCGCCCACCATCGATAGAGGAGCTTCCGGCCTGAAAGGAGCGCTACAGGAAGTCTGTATGCGCCGCTCTACCTCGTCAACTCCGTGGTTCTCGGCGCATGCGCAGAGAGGCTGCCGGTGACAGCCGGTTAGCCATGGCGGCCGGGCCGCCTCTGGAGCACGAAACGCAGATCTTCCTGGATCTTTTCCACCAGGACGGTCTGGTCATCTGCGCCCGCGGGCTGGGCGTCGACCGCCTGTTCCTGCGCTTCCTTCGCCTCTACTGCGAGCCCACCCGGCTGGTTCTGGTGCTGAACACCAGCCCTGCGGAGGAGGTAGGGGCGACCCTCAGCCCGGCCGCGTTCCCACGAGACGCTCAACCCGGGTTAACGCCGCGCTCCAGAGGACGCGGCCTGGCCTTGTAGAAGCCTAGGGGGCTGCTGTTCAATGCTAGCCCTATTTGGGTGGGAAGGCCAAGCCTGTCATTCACGGAGGGAGGGCAGAGGGCGGCCCCCACCTGTGTTTTGGGACAACTCCACAACAACAACAACCCTGTGAGGTAGGCTGGGCTGAGAGAGGGGGGGACTGGCCCAAAGTCACCCAGCTGTCTTTCATAGCTAAGGCGGGACTAGAACTCACCGTCTCCTGGTGATTGGCTCAAAGTCACCCAATTGGTTTTCATGCCTAAGCGGGACTAGAACTCACCGTCTCCTGGTGATTGGCTCAAAGTCACCCAATTGGTTTTCATGCCTAAGCAGGACTAGAACTCACCGTCTCCTGGTGATTGGCTCAAAGTCACCCAATTGGTTTTCATGCCTAAGCGGGACTAGAACTCACCGTCTCCTGGTGATTGGCTCAAAGTCACCCAATTGGTTTTCATGCCTAAGCAGGACTAGAACTCACCGTCTCCTGGTGATTGGCTCAAAGTCACCCAATTGGTTTTCATGCCTAAGCGGGACTAGAACTCACCGTCTCCTGGTGATTGGCCCAAAGTCACCCATCTGGTTTTCATGCCTAAGCAGGACTAGAACTCACCGTCTCCTGGTGATTGGTTCAAAGTCACCCAATTGGTTTTCATGCCTAAGTGGGACTACAACTCACCATCTCCTAGTGATTGGTCCAAAGTCACCCAATTGGTTTTCATGCCTAAGCGGGACTAGAACTCACCGTCTCCTGGTGATTGGCCCAAAGTCACCCAATTGATTTTCTTGCCTAAGCGGGACTAAAACTCACTGTCTCCTGGTGATTGGCTCAAAGTCACCCAATTGGTTTTCATGCCTAAGCGGGACTAGAACTCACAGTCTCCTGGTGATTGGCTCAAAGTCCCAGGGTTTCAAGAACATTAGTATAGACCTTTTCTGAATGAAGGTCCAGTTTATGAAGGACTTTCCTCAAATGTGGTGTAAAACACTCCACCGAAACTCTCATGTTCTGTGACACTCAAGCCTCGTGACATCATTTGTGTGAGGGTGTTCTGCCAGAACCACCCATGAGAGAGATTTGTCTATTTATATCCTGTCTATTATTATTATTTATAAATAACTCAAGACGGTGAGCATATCTAATACTCCTATTTCCCCACAACAAGCCTATGAGGTGAGTTGGGCTGAGAGACTACCCAGAAATTGAGGAACATTATCTATAACCATCCATCTATCCCTCCCATCCATATGAGCCGTGGTGGCACAGTGGTTAGAGTGCAGTACTGCAGGCTATTTCTGCTGACTGCCGGCTGCCTGCAATTTGGCAGTTCAGATCTCACCAGGCTCAAGGTTGACTCAGCCTTCCATCCTTCTGAGGTGGGTAAAATGAGGACCCAGATTGTTGGGGGCAATATGCTGACTCTGTAAACCGCTTAGAGAGGGCTGGAAAGCACTGTGAAGCGGTATATAAGTCTAAGTGCTATTGCTATATCTGGACATGGTTCTAGGAACATATAGGAAAAGCAATCCCATTGAAAAAGTGCACTTTACTTCTAAGCAGACATTCATAGATCATGTTATACATCTGAATTGTTTCTGTATGGCATCCTCAGATTGCAATGCTATAAAATATTTGTCAAGTAATGGAGCCCATTGAATTAAACAGGGGTGTTATTCCTGAGTAATATACATAGGATTTGCACTATCGGTAGGCATTTGAATATCATTAGTTGACAGGAGACATAAAATGTTATATTTTAGTGGCCTTTTCCAGGAAACTCATTTGCTGAAAACCAATTCTGATGTAGCCAAAATCCTCCACTTATGCTTAATAGTTGACAGTGAATTTGGGGAGCCTAAGGTTGGCAGAAATAAAAAAAGCAATTTTAAAATAATTGCTCTAATAAGGGATTAGCCTAAGGAATACAAATCCTTTTTTTCTGCATGGCTTTCTCTGAATCATTTTTCCTTTATCAGGTATATTTTATTGACCAGTGAAAGACAGTAAACTGTTGCTTATCTTCCTCTTTACTCTGAATCATTTTTCCTTTGTCAGGAATATTTTATTGACCAGTTAAAGACGGATAACGTTGCTTATCTTCCTCGACGAGTTACAAATGAAATTGCCAGCAGCAGCCGCTATGAGGTTTACACCCAGGGAGGAGTTATTTTTGCCACTAGCCGGATTCTGGTGGTGGATTTTCTGACCGACAGGATTCCTGCAGATCTTATCACTGGTAAGAAGTTTAAAACTGGGTGTCATTCCTGCCTCTCGGCATGCCATGCATAGTTTTGAGTCTAGACTGAAAAATGCAGTGCTATTGTTCCTCTCCGATCACGTGTGGGCAAATTTCAAATAATGTTCTTTGTTTTATAGGGTCATTGCCACTAGAGGGCAGTATGGGAGAAGCTCTATTAAAAACGCAGCTTGTAAGCTACAGATTAATCATGGACATTCTTTTCTGCCCAGGAAAACCTGGGTGGCTTAGTTAGAGATATTGCTGGAATTAGGTCATGAGGTTTGCAGGATAATCTTGAACCTAGTCACTTTCTGTCTCCCTAAGCCAGGGTTTCCCAACCTCTGCAACTTGAAGGTGTGTGGATTGCAACTCCCAGAATTTCCCAGCCAGCATGTCTTAACGTTTACTACGTTGGATGGGGAATTCTGGGAGTTGGAGTCCTCACACATCTTCAAGTAACCAAGGTTGGGGAAGACTGCTGTAAAGCCAGCGGCTAAAACTGGAGATGGGGAACAGGGTATAAGGCCACTGACCAGTTTAGGGGAAAGGTTGGAGTAAAAAAAAAGTCACAATAGTAACAGCATTTGTGGCTGATCTGTAACGTTAGGACAAAGTGGCTGTGTGCAGTCCTGGAAATCTCTCTGATCCCTTGATTTTAGATCTTTTATTGATGGAGATACCCAATTGTTTTAAAGGTGTATTCTGACAAGAAAACGGGGCCACCAACCACCGCTTTTAAGTGTAGCTTGTGGCTTTCTGGAGATTCTGGTTGATCATAGTGGTTGCTCCTTAATCCTATGAGCTTTTATCTGAGAGTGAATCCTGATGTATTCCATGGGTCATATTTCTGAGTAGATGCATCACAGGGGCGGGTTGCACTTACTTCGCTACCGGTGCGCTGTCATATTGCGCGATCACGCACGCTCGCTATGCGCGCGCGCGCCCCCTTGCACGATTTTGCTTCCTGCGCATGCATGGAAGCAAAATCTCGCCAAAATCTCGTGAGAGGACGCACGCGCAATTTCGGGGATTTTTTGCTTCCGCGCATGCGCAGAAGCAAAAAATCACCAAAATCTCTCTTGCGCGTGCGTGTCTCCTTGCAAAATTTTGCTTCCGCGCATGCGCAGGAAGCAAAATCAGCCCAAAAATTCCCTCCAAAAAAGATGGCGCCGCGCGACAGACCGGGGAAGACGGCATCGGAGCTGTCACACGCAAATAGCGCCATCTGCTGGCCGCTACCAGAACGACAGAGTGGACTGCACCGGTAGGAACCCACCACTGATGCATCATATAAAGCTTTGGTATTTCATTTGAACAATTCTTCTAAGGTCAGGGAGTTCTTCCGGTTCTTGTTTGAATTCCTTAAACCCTGGACACTGTTGTCCTGAAGAAGGAATGAAAAGAATCCATTCTTGTCTCTGCAGAAGTTGCCAGGGGGTAGTTAAAATGTCTCATGCTGTTTCATCGGCAAAACCTTTCAAATTCTTGACCTGCCTTGGAAAAACTTCACGTCCTCTTCGTGTGTTTTGTTCTGGACTCCTCACCACCACCTCTGCTGCTTCCAATTTATTCTTGCTATTCTTCCAGGAATTCTGGTGTACAAAGCCCACAGAATCATTGAGTCTTGCCAAGAAGCTTTCATCTTGCGGCTTTATCGCCAGAAGAACAAGCAAGGTTTCGTCAAAGCCTTCACCGATAACGCGCTGGCTTTTAACACCGGCTTTTGTCACGTGGAAAGAGTCATGCGAAACCTCTTCGTGAGGAAGCTGTATCTCTGGCCAAGGTAAGGTGGCTTAAGGATGGGAAGGATCTATGGAGGTTCTCAGTCATCCAGGTAAAGAATTCCTTGGTTTTTTTTCCCTCTGAAAACATTTCATTTCTCATCCAGAACTGAAGAAACCTGTTCTGACCCAGCTCCCCAAACACGACAAACCCTCTGAAGTAAAATCAATGATTCTTTTATTAGGAGCGCCAGCAGCCCGGCAAAAAGTTTTTCTCTCACCGCAGGCTAACAAGTCCGGCTGGCCAGAAGATGAATAGTTGTCTGCTACATCTATTCATCCCCGTCCCCTGCCTTTTGTCCCCAGAGCTAGGGTGGGGCTTCGCTAGCAACGGTGGCTCTTCCGTCCCGAGGACCGGCCCATAGATTTCCACTGTTCTCTCCTCTCCTCTGCCTTCTGTGCATCCACTGGACCCAGGCACTGGACCCAGCTGTTCCTCCTCTTCCTCATCAGCCACCTCCAGACCTGGGGGCTGTTTACTCTCTATCTGAGGGCTGACAGACGGCACAGGCTCCGCCTCTGTCTCTGTATCTCTGTCTCTCTCTGCCAGCTCCACTCCCTCTTCCCCCTCGGAGCTCTCAGGTTACCTTGATGCTGACCCTGACTCCCACGCCTCCTCCTCCTCTGATTTGTCTACTGGAGGGGCCGGTGGCCGACAGGCCAGAACAAAGCTTCTTGGATGAGGAGCGAAATGTTTTCAAAGAAAAAAAAACCCAGTTGCCTTTTGGAAAAGCCTCTCTTGGATTGAAAAGATGCTTCCAACCTGAGCGACTTAGATAAACTGTCCATACCTAGGAACCAGGACGGTGGGGAGGGGTTGATTTGTGCACTTCCTTGCTGAGCTCTTCCTGCCTTTCTCTTCCCCAGGTTTCACGCGGTGGTGCACTCTTTTTTAGAGCGACACAAACCCGAAGTGGTGGAAATCCACATCACTATGACGCCAGCCATGCGTGCCATCCAGAGTTCCATACTAGACATCCTAAACGCGTGTCTGAAAGAACTGAAGCAGTGCAACCCTGCTCTGGAAGTGGAGGATCTGTCCTCAGAAAATGCCATTGGCACGGCGTTCGAAAAGGTACCCCTTCTTTGGCGAAGTCGGGTGCGCCCCTTCTCATCAGTTTGCCCTGTGGAACACATCGATTTGTGTTGGCATCCCACAGTAGTGGCCAAAATTGTGGAAACCTTTTGGGAAAAGTGTAATTTTCTAAAACTAGCTTTAGCTTTTCTAAAACTCCACTTTGTTTTGGAGTAGTACCATGAAATTATATATCAATGGAAAGATAATTTAATCAAGAATGTAATGCAATAACTTTTATGAAGGATTTGCCATTAGAATAGCAGTTATAAAGAAGAAAAGTGAAACGAGATATAAAAAAATTATCACCATAGAAAAAACGAGATATACAAAAATTATCACTATGTCAGTTAATACTTAGTTGGGTAACCTTTAGCATGAATTACAGCCTTACAACGTCTTCCCAGGGAGTGAACCAAGTCTTTTAGTTCTGCAGCTGTTATAATGTGAAACCAAGATTGAATTATTGCTTCTATTAACTGGGTTTTATTGCTGGGTCGCTTCTAACTAACACGTTTCTTTAGTCGGGTCCATAGATTTTCAATTGGGTTAAGGTCTGGGCTATTCCCAGGCCATTCTAGCAGTGGAATTTGATTATCTTGAAAGTAAAAAAAAAAGTGGTGTTGTTAGCGATCAAACCTCAAAAAGTAGGGCGGCATAGAAAAACTGCCAAATAAAAAATAAAATGAAAATACACTTTTCCCAAAATGTTTCCACAATTTTGGCCACTACTGTAAGTCTTGAGAGTAGTAACGTGTCTTTCTTCTAATCAGAATGCACTACTTCCAAAAATGAGCGTTCTAAAGTTGGACTCGCGTTCCCTCCGATTCGGTGATATTTCTGTGCTGATTACTAAAGCTGCATGTGCAGGCTCTAAGTTGGACTTCCTTGCGGTTGAGCCTTGTCGGGAGGAGGTGGTCATTCAGTAATGAGG